>JAQNBH010000001.1:6247059-6634124 GCA_028752905.1 Cladorhizidae sp. MBARI D1340-BT2
TACCACTAAACTGATTTACCGGTCTTCATAAACTCTACCATTGGAGAGCTATTGGAACAAGCTATCTTTCGGGATCAAAATAAACTGCAAACATAAGTTATGATGATACAAATTTATTTTTAAAGGCCTTAATTGAGCTTGGCATGGGTTTAAAGGTTGTGCACTTGCATACATGATAAGTTTTCTGCATCACTGAGCAGTAAGCAGGAGTGAAGATTATTGAATACTACGGTGGGTCAGTTTGAAGCGCATTGCATGATTCTAGCAAGTGAAGTGTGTTATCATGACAGCAATGAGGTTCTTAACTAGCTAATGAGCCACTAATTGAAATACAATTTGTTAAATGTCTCTAGCTGCAATGGTAAGGTCTTTATGCTCCTTTGAAGTTCACATGGCAAGATGGTAATCTAGTTCTAGGATGACACAGGACACTGTCACTACGTAGATATGCAACGACACCAGCATTCAAAAATAATGTGTTGTTTGCTATAACATAAATCAGTAGGAAGGATGCAAAATTCGATACACTGTAAATAATATATGAGTCATGTTATGAGAAGTTTCATACTCTTGTTGTTATAAACATTAGCGTGTTTGTTGTTTATGAATTTTGGTACGTGATACACTTCCAAACAATATGTGTATACTTCATATACATGTATGCAAGTATGTGTGGTTTCATAGTTATGACAGCATTATATGAGGGAAATTTTTGTGGGTCATTTCTTCTGGAAGTAAGATAATATTATATTTTTCGATTGATATTTCCCTGTGGGAGTGCTCAACATAACCATTATGGGCAGAGCATAAAATTGCACCAAACTACTAACTCTATCTACATGCATATGAAGTGTGAACTACTAACAGTGTATATAGTCCGTGTGAATATTTTTTGTAACAAAACAATAAATATACTTCTTGGAAGTAAGAGTGCTTTAGCAACTTTGGTCTGACAGTTGTCTGATCTTTAAAGCCTATTACACCATCCCTGAAGTTTCTTGGTGGCATTGAGTTTAGTGAAATTTTGTTCTGGCATTTGCTGTGTCTGTTGGAGCAGTTCCTGCTCTCCTGTGTCTTAGACCAAAGCATATTTTTATGGACCGAAATCACTGTTTAGTCTCCAAAGAAGCTGGTTTTAGCTGGGAAATGGGCTCCATTTTTGGTGGTTTTTAGTGGGGTGGGGTTAATTATCGTAGAGTTGTACAACTCTTAAGAAGTGACTAAACTGAAACGAAATGTAATTATTGTGGTTGTAAACCTTGCTGTATAAACTTGATATATTATAGCTCAAAGGATAGATCAATCTGTATGCTCTCATTTGATTATAAAAGTATTGTAGAGATAACACCAAGCCAAAGTTAAAAGCAGCTCACGTAGGGTAACATTAAAATCTGCGTGCCTAAGTTTATTTGGAAAGTTCTGGAGAGCTGTAAATTCAAGTACGGCTTTAGGAAGCTGTACTCTATACAACATGTGTTTTCATTAGCAGTATATACTTATCCTGCAAAAGCCAAGGATACAAATTTTCTTCCTTGGAAACTGATGGACACTTATCAATGGCAATACTTGACTACTTAGCCATTCATTAGTGTCTTATGAAAATACTCTTTGTATATATGGACAGTTTCCTCTCTCTCCACACTTGTAATTACAACTGTATTTTTCCAATAAGGACGCACACCTGCAACAAATTCAGGTTCTCAGATTTTTTAGTATCCCGTTGTTTATGTAACTTTGGTATGGTTTTACCTATGCAATATCAATGCTTTCACACTCAATAGAGTCCAAAGTCATCATCCAGCTCCAAATTTAGTTGACTGGACATCTTCACAACTTTGAAACAGCTACTTGAACTCTGAATAGTCAATGCTTTTCAATATTTATTTCCCTAGTTGCCGAATGTCCTTGGCCTTCATATTTGGGTATGGACATATATTACATCATAGTATATCTTATTTTTTAAATAGTGATTGGCATAAATATATATAATTATGTGAATGCATGAATGGGTTAAACCTAAGGCTCCCAAGTCAGACTGACACCCCAAACTCTGAGATCCTGCAGCAAAATCACTCAAAATATAAACTTCAGGCTCATGTGAGCCTTAGCTATTCTTGATGAAGGCTAGAGCATCTAGTTGAAATGTCGAGTGATGAAGTTGATTATTCAGAAGGTGATTATAATATAACTTTGTTAATTTATTTAAATTGTATTTATAACAGAAGTAAATGTTGCTGTGGGTATAAATATGTTTCATGAAAGTAGCCCATACGGTGACCACAGGAGCCTTTTCCTGGCCCTTGCATGTCCCTTGCCTCTGCTACCATATCCTCTCTGTCCATAACCTTGCACTCAACCCCTAGCTGGTACTACCTGATCGTCTGCTTCAATATCGACTCTGTGCTTTTCTCCAACTCCATTATCATAACCTACTACATCTTAAAATAAATCAAGAGTTCAGCCAGCCACCAGCCACTAGTAAACTTTCATAAAATTCGATATTCTTCGTTCATAGATTGTCAAAATACGAGGAAACAAATGGATCATGAAGATTCGGCAGTTGCAACATGTCAAAAATCTAATCAGCTGTAACTCAGTGCTGGATGGGATTCCTTGCCGGAAAACTGGCCACTCGTTTTAATAGCAACAAAATATTCTGTAAACGACAATCCTCTAACATTATTATACAGTGCATATGTGAGAGAAATATGAGATGGATTTTATCACATGTAACATAACCAGTAATCTAACCACACCAATATGCTACAACATAACCAATACTCTAGCAAAGCTAAAACTAATCAAGCAAGTTAATCCAGAAGAGATATAGGCATCTCACCAAATTTCCATGCAGAAACATTCAAGTCATATGATTGTCAAACCACTATAAACTATTGGAAAACAAAGTAATGTGTGTGTATAATAGGAAATTCCAGATATCAACGTTGGTATCATTTTTTATGTGTGGTTCGGTGATCAGCAATGTCATTCTAAGTATATTATGTGACAGGATGTTCTTATTATTATTTAGATTCTCAGCACCTGTCTTTGTCATCATCTTCTACTAGTACCTCATATTGTCCTGGAATTGTCAACTTCACTTGTATTGGAAGAGACATACCTTTCGCAATTAACTGGGAGATAAATGGAAGTTGTGCTGGAAGCTATTCCTTCAGACGTGATAGCATGTATCCAGTACCTTTTGGCTCGTGTTATTCTGGTTTCCTCTTTGCTGGTGTTCTAATGGCTGTACTTAAGGCTTCAAGCAATGATGGAAGTAATTTGATGAACATTACAGCAGTATTGGAAGGAAATCTGACTAGTCTCAGGGAGTCAACGATTCGGTGTTCAACTCATAACCCTTATTATAGTGAATTGTACATCATCCAAGCACGAGGTAATCATATTTGTTTTGTTCTTTCATGATTTACTGTATTTTTTATCAAGTAAAGCAATCTAGTCATTAAAGAAGCTACTCATCAGCTTTACAATCACATAATTATATACAATTCTCTATTAATGTGCAATCATTGTGTAACATATACTGGATCTAGAATTTTCCCATACAGTAACCCCTTCAAGTTATGCCACATGTAAATTAGACGGAAATATTTAAGGCTCTTCTATGAACTACACTGCATGCATATAGAGACCTGGAGCTGATGATGTGTAATACTACAATACACAGAAATCACATGAGTGAAGGTCCTATTCTGTTTCGTTATCCTCTTTTCAATGTACTGGTAGCTTGCTGTGGTTTGGTTTTGTTGCCTCCCCAATTTACTTTTTCTCAAGAATCCATCACCTTTTGCTAAAGGTGTACCTCTGTATAACTGTGGACAAATGTGTGTTTTTCCTTCCTCTCATGTTTTTCTTTTAATTCTTTATGGCTGAAACATTAATTTGGGTGACCATGTTTATGCAGAAATTATTGATTCCTGTTACATACACACCCAGAGTCCTAGGTACCTTCCTCATGCCTGAGGGCTCTTTCAGATCAGCACTGTTAGGCTAGCTAGCCTATCACACAATAAAAGTAAAGAAGCACTGGGCTTATTTTACTTTTTCTCATACTCCTGATATTAGGCCAGAAACAGCAGCAGTCATTTTACTACCTTGCACTTTGATTGAATAAGCTCTAGTAAAGTTGTAAATGGATTTTTTTCTTGTTCTTAACTTTTTGGGGGTATTGGATGACATGCACTCCTTGTACAAATATGTCTGCTACCATGGAAACATGAAAATCACATGATTTGATATATCTTCCACCAGCTCTAAAAGATTCACTTCATGTATGCAGCACTTCCACTTAGAGAGAAATTATATTAGCTCCCAATTATAGGTCTTTCAAAGCATTCAACTTTAACCCATTAGAGGATATGTCCGCACTGCTGGGTTTCATATTCCCAATGATAATACACAAAAATCACAGCATGGAAGCTTTTACCAATAAGATTTGTTATGGCTTGGATTGTGAAATCCAACTCAAGCTGTTTACTGGCAAGGCTGCATAGAACCTTACTCAACTAGAATAACAGCTCAGTTGCTGAAATGACGACGTTTACAGTAGCAAGTATCATCGTTTCTCACAAAAATAAAATGGCTAAAAATATGTAAGTAGCTACAGTAGCTATATTAGAATGTAACATGTGCCGAGACAAAATCATTTCCTGCTGTACTAGAGCTTAAAAGATCGACCAGCTAGCTTAGCAAAAATGACATTGGCTAATATTCCAAGCAATTTATTTTTTATTAGGCTAGCTGCTATATCAACAGCGCTAACCTAACAGAGCCCTTAAGTCATGAAGAAGGCCCCTTAGGCTCTTGCCATTAATATTTAACTAAAATTCAAGCATTACATTTCAGCTGTTAAGAGTTGACTGACCTCCTTGTATAGATAAGCATTTTTATTGCATAAACTTTGTATGGAAAAATAAAATAAAATAAGGAATCTTCAAATATAGAGTCTGCAGCTAGTTAGACTTGTCATCATAATTATAGAGAAAATATCAGTTGAAACAGCCTGACGGGTCTACCTGAAGGAAAAACACAATGTTTACATTTGCACAAAGTATCTCCATAGAATATATAGGTATTTACAAAAGCCATTGTAATTAATAAATGAAAATGTTACTGTAGTGATTGAATGTGACCAATTGAGCAATTACATGGTCGATGACGGGGTTAATGGGGTGTCAAGAGTAAAATTATAAATAAATACAAAGCATATCTCTCGAATTTATAGCTCTGTACATTTTTCTTGGTTTATAGTTAATAATTATAGGTAAAGATGTAAATACAAACCAAGGAACTATTCTGATACATTTTACCATCATTTTATGTATGTTTGCAGTGCCGGAGGTGCCAACTGATGTTGTTTTGCAACTTACTTATGATATCGATACTTTGTTCTTGAGTCGTTTGGATGTGCAGTGGAGGGTTAGGGCAAGTGGCTTTCCATTCAGTGCTGTTGTTAATGATTATAACATAATACATTGTGATGTGTGGTCAAACTTTCAATTAATGTGACTTTGAGTGTTCTAAGTTGTGGATACATGATGTTGGGTAGCTCAAAAATTTACCCGAAATCGCTCTTTAGTCCTTTACTCTTCTGCAAGGAGATATATACCCCTGGGTGGTTTTCTTTTCCATAAGTTTTGTTGTCCACGTAGAATTGCATAGATTTTGTTTGCCTACTTCAATGGAGCTGAGGCTTATACCAGACTGCAGCTTATTGTATTTAAATTTTGATGATATCAACAGTTTGAGAAGTTTATTCTGGAATACTAACTCTCAGTTGACATAACAAAACTACAATGATCTTCTCAATGATCTACATGAATTTTATTCTCTCAATGTTTTGACTAGATGCTCTAGCCTTCATCTGGAATAATGAGATGCTAAGAGTCATTTCAGTTTGTTATATACTGGTAGTTTGCTATTTATCACATGATATAAACCACACCTGTCACACACATCCAGCACGTGAACCATACGTGAACCGGATATGAAATAAATGTTTGATAGTTATAAAATAAAGACAATAATAATTCATCAAAATTTATATGATAGAATAATATATACAATAATAAAAAGGTTTAAAAAAATTTAAAAACAATAGTGAAATTAAAAATGGGCTCTCAGTATCTGCAGTTGTAGGCAACCTATAATTATATTGGCACTCACAACTCCCCCCTGATGAATGATTCCTTCTGCATTATGAAGAAGGCAGGGGTTGTTGACCATCTGAACAACATCAGGCCAGTGTTCTATCAAGGATTTTTGTAAGAGATATTGGCATGTCATCAGTGGAGTAGCTGACTAATAAACCATGGTGGTCTATATTTGGCTCTTGTATTCATTATTGTACAGGTTGCAAGAGGTAATGGACTAGATGTAATATTGTTACATGTAAAAGAGCTATGAATCAATACAGTATCATGCAACAAGCAGTGCATAATATGATTTACATACATATTCTACAACTTATAATTAAGCCTGAATGCTCATATTATAATAGTGAATACAATTGTCTTGAAATATTTCATGGGTGAATTAACTATGTGATGGATTGACTTCAAACAGTGTGAAGTTGTTTATGTGTGATTGTATTGTGTGTAGCTTGCGGTTAGTATAGCTGTAGTCTGTGGTCAGTCTTATCAGAATCTTGCACAACACTTGCACAAACCTGCTAGATCCTGCTGCCTGCAAGATTAATCCTGCACCCTTTGATGTGTGTTTGTGAGTGTGCATGATTATGCAAGGACATTGCTGTGTGTTGCAGTGTCTATAAAAAGGCTGTATCTACGAGCTACTGCCTGTTCTGTTCTTTGCATATTCTGAGTTAGCTCTTAGTGCTCTGAATTCTAGCTGAGTCTGTATAACTGAGTTGTGTACTGTCTTCATTGCTACTGCACATAATTTGACTATATTATTGAGATTCATTGCGCTACCTTTGAAACCTCAGCGACAATCCATCACAAGCTATTTACAGTGATGATTCTGGAATAAATAGTTTCATAAACACCAAAAGAGAAAAAAGGAGACTCTTTTAGGTAGAGAATGTAGGCTAAGCTACAATCTCTGCTAGCCACTGCACCAAGGCCCTGAATCCAAGTCAGCCTATTTAACACTTGCTCTCTGCATGCTTCACTAAGCTCTGTCTTGTTAGGGTAATGTGAGACAAGTTAATCCATGTCGCTTTGTCGATGATGACCTCTTGGGCCCATGATTATCAGCAGAGCAAAGACATCACACATTGTCCATCCTCCAACTATAACATCCATGGAAAGTTCAACTTTCAATGCCACCCTCCTGTGCTTGTTTGAGTTCTGCTGGGACACCCTCGTCTGGACTTCTACACTTTGGTAAGTCTCACTCGCGAGACGGGAGCAACAGTGGAGCTGTAACTTCTGAAATTTTAACCCACCACACCCATAATGCATATAAATGCGGAAAAAATTCAACTTTGACTGGGGGAGAACACTGCAGGCCACCCATACAGTTTACCATTGTGATTGAAGTGGACGGATAATTGCGACTTTTTGGATTGCCATTTATACAGAAAGAATGATGGAAGGTTAGCTGCAATAGTTTACAGATAACCCATGCACACCAACCGGTACAATGATTATAGATTACGTCATTCTATCTGTGTCAGAAGGGGTTGCTGAAGAGCTTGTATGATAGAGCCAGGAGAGTAGTGATGAAGAAGGAGGACCTAGCTATGGAAGGAAGAAAATCTTTTCAATAGGATTTTTATAGAGAATGGTTATCTGCAAGCCTTCATCAAACTTCATCTGTAGAAACTCTTAATGCATAAAGAATGATAAGTACACCATCACAGACAATCATGGGTCTGAAAAGAAGGATGCTATGGTAGTAATTCCAGATGTCGAAGGAATGAGTGAAGACACCAGAAGGGTCAGCAGGAAGTTCAACATGGGAGTCGTTTTCAGATCAGGAAGAACTCTGAGGACACACTTACCAGAGTGAAGGATGAATTACCAACTAGTATGCACTTATGCATTGGGTACTGCACCCTTGCAGTTGTGGGAAGTACTATATAGAAGAGACCAACAGAAGACTGGAGACCAAAGTGAAAGCACATCAAGATGCCTGTAAAATGTGTGCTAAAGAGATATCTGTAATTAGTGAATACTCATAGTATAATGGACATCCTGTTTTGTGGGAGGAAGCCACCAACTTAGACCAGGCCAGAAGGCAGAAGGAACTGCTAGTGAAGGAGGCATTGCACAACAGCCTAGTACAAAATGTTGATGATTCAATCTAGACTGTAGAATGCACTTGCCTGGCTGCTAGGTGGGCAATCACAAGAGCTTGAATTTGAATCTATATCTCTTATTTATCATTATTTGTTGATGTTTTAATGTCAAGCATCTCTTATTTTATTTTACTATTACTATGTCGTTATTGCATTATTATTATTCTGGTTATTGTTGTTGTTCTATTTTATATTTTATGAACTTTTTAATTTAGTTATTACTATTATTATTATACATTTATTATTATTAATATTATTATTATTATTATTATTATTATTATTATTATTATTTGTTGTTATTTTTATTGTTGTTATTATTGTTGTTATTATTATTATATATTTATATATTTTTATTTTTTTTTTTTGTATAATAATAATTATATTTATATATTATATTGATGTTTATTATTATTATCTTTATTTTATTTAAAAAAATCGCATTTGGTTCACGTGCTGGATGCAGTTTGCCAGAATGTGATTTGTATCACATGGAGAATATTTAGCTACCAGTATAATTATAACAAACTCAGCATCTCTTTATTGTTTTATTTTTTTAGTCAAAATATCGAGATCAAAACATCGAGAGAATAAAATTCAAGTTGATTATTGAGAAGGTCTTGTAATTTATTTCTGGAAAAAAAATTACTTAAAATTGTTGTCAATAAAACATTAATAAAGTTGGCATACAAGTTATCTAACTCACAGAAATCAACTTAAACTACTGGCCATGTGCACTAAGAAAAAATAATGTAAGCTATGTAAATCTAGCTACAATACAAGAAGTCATGAATGTTTCTATTATATGTTCATTATCTTTTATCTCATTAATCACACAATTCAGCTTAACTCCTGATCCATTTCCCTATCTTAAATGTTCTTTTATAATCTAAATTGAGTAAAGGCCTTACTTGCTCTACTATATTTAAAAAAATATGACTTGAGTTCAGTTCTGCTGTTTAATTTGTGGAGGTCTTGCTCAACGGGAAAGTGTTACCTAGTTCAATGCAGAATGGTGCCTGTAATAGAGCTCAGAATATCAGGATATGACTGCTGTAGTATTTGACCTATTGAAGCGCTGGCTAGCTCGAGAAACAAAAGCAATTCCAAATGTTTTTCTACATAAGCTGAGAAATTCCAAAAAGACTTCTCAAATAATATTTGCAGTGAGATAGAGACCCTAATGAAGTTAATGGGAGGAAATTTCATGATTCCTTTAAAGTAAAAAAAACATGATATATATACATTCTAAAGTATATGCTGATTACTTTACTCTTCATTCATTCACAGTGGGAGTTATGAATAGTTGCATATTTACTTAATCCACTAAGTGTTCAATATAACTAGTGTACAGTTTTGTTTAAGTTCTTATTACCTTTTCTGTTTTTTGTGATTATAAGACTAAGTTTTAATGTATTGATAAATACTTGACTGAACATACAGGCTTCTGAGTGTTCACAGGTCAAGTATCTTATAATACTGGAGAATAGCACAGGAGGGATAGACAGCCAAATGACGAAGGTTTGTGCGAATGGAAATCTCTGCACAACCTTCTTGACTCCTTCACCATCAAATCAAACCTACCATATGAGGATTATTGCAACAAATGACTTTGGAGAGTCTTCTGGTACTTGGTTGTCGAAACCATTAGGTTTGTGGAAGAAAAAGAAATTATGTAATTATGAATGATATATGCATGTGAATATGCTATTACTCAATGAGGTTGACCTTTACTGTCATGTATATGTTATTAAATGCTTAAACTCAGATATATAAATTCTCAATGAACTCTCAGTTGACAGAATAACCCTACAATAACCTTCTCAATAATCAACTTGAAATTGTACTCTCACGACATTTCACTAAAGCTCACATGAGTATTAGCATCTCATTATTCCTGATGAAGGCTAGAGCATCTAGTCGAAACATCAAGAGAGTAAAATTTCTAGTTGACTCTTGAAAAGGTTATTGTAGTTGTGATATATAAATTGTTATTTAATAAATAAGAGAATACAAAGAATGTTTAATTCAAGTCAAAGACAAAGGAAACAACGACTTGTCAAAGAAGAGGCTCAGGTTCTTCTGAAGATCTTGCAAGGCACTAGGCTATGGAGTGACATGAAATAGCTGCAGAAAAAGGGAGATGACATCATCAATTAGAGGTGCACACGTTCATGAGATTGATGGGATAGATACTCTTTGCATGGCATTACCCTGGTGCATAAAAACTCGATACTGACAAGTTCCTTCGATGTCCAGTGCATTGCACTTTACTAGGAGAAAGTTATTTATCCTGAAAACCATCAGTTCCTACAGCTGGTTCTACTTCTTGATCACATGAATGGCCACATATACAAAGTACTTCTTCTTTGCCCAACCTTGTCATGTAATATTATGTGCTCCATAAACAAGGAGTTCACAGAGTTACTTCAAAAGATGAGAAACCTATGACCCCTGCTGTGTTTCCCTGTAGACAAACAGCAAGTAAGGGAGTGCTCATCCTTATCTTCTTATGACCATAGGCTACAAGATGCTGTTACCCTCAACAAGACTTCTATTTGTGGATGGTATGGAGTTATGCAAAACCTTCCTATTAATAATGCGTGGTAAATATCCCCTGAAAACACAGACTTTGAAATCTGATTAAACTTTCCTGAATGCTGCTGACTCAGGTAAACAGCCATAAAGGTTATTTTACAACATGGTGGTCTCCATTGTTAGACAATGATGTGACCTCAGGTATTTCATAGTATAGTTACAGATGTGAGAATGGAGAATCTTGTTGGGGCTAAGGCACCAATTAGACCCATTACAGTTTGGGTAATGCATAAGTATATCCCTAAACAAAATGGCTGACCATGATGATGTGACTGCGATTTTTTTTGGAAAATAAAAAATATAACCTAAAACCATCTCCTGCTCATGATAGTTTGTGGGGTGTATTCCTGGAGGATAAGTGGGGTGTATTCCTGGTAATTTTTTGGTGTATATTAGAACTTAGCACCAGTGATAGTATTACAGTGGTCCCTCCGTATTAAGACCCCCCCAAGTAAGACCACCTCCATTATAAGACCATTTTGGCTTGCTCCCGGTTGGCTGCCTTTATTTTGCCCCTCCCAAGTAAGACCCTCTAAGATAAGTCCACTTGGCTGGGTCAATATCCTCCCAAGTAAGACCAAGCATCCAAGAATACAGTGAATTTAGTTTTTTGTTTGAAGATCTACCTTCCATTAACTGTGAAAGATCAGGAACTGGTACATATTTACATCTGCATTGATCCAAAGAGGGACCTCGGCATCGAGTATGAGGCACAGGCCAAGGCATGGATGAGCACTCATATCTGGGAGCAGTGGCTCAAGCGTACCAACAATAAGATGCTTGCCAAGGGCCGGAAGATCATCATCTTCATTGACAACTGCTCAGCGCACTCAGATATCAACCTCAAGCTAGTCTTCCTGCCCGCCAACACCACCTCTAAGCTTCAGCCTATAGATGCTGGCATCATCCAGGCCATGAAGCTGGTCTACTGGAAACAGATGATCCGCTATATTCTCCGGCTCAGGACGACACTGTGAATGCCGATGGTGGTTGCACTGAGAAAATGAGCTCGCTTGTCAAGAAGGTGGACGTTCTGATGGCGATCTACTGGCTCAAGAAGTCCTGGGATGACCTCCACGTGTCCACCATCAAGAAGTGCTTTAAGAAGTGTGGCTTCACGACCACCACTGCCCCTACTGCTGAGGTCGAGGAGTCATAAATGCGCAGCTGCCGGAGGGTGTGACACTGCCGAAGGCTACGCCAACATCGACAGCGAGGTGCTCACCAGTGAGGACCACTATGACCCTGCCCAATCATGCCCTCGCCACTCCTGCTGACTCCTCGCCTGAGGAGCCTGAGTCAGATGATGAGGAGGATGGCCCCATGCCCACTCCTGTGACTGTGTCAGAGGTATTCGAGATGGTGTGCAAGCTGTGTGACTTTGCCACTCATCGAGGCATTTCCAAGCTTGTGACAGGTGCTGATTCTATCGAGCAGATGGTCATCGAGAACAGGGTGGAGCAGACTGTCCAGTCCAGTATCTCAGACTTTCTGTGTCCTAAGGACACTGCATGAGTCTAATGTCCAATACATACATGTGTACAATGATAACCAATGTCATTCCAAGACACACCCATAATTCCAAATGAGAATACAGTATCTTGTCTTGGGAGCTTGCAGTTGGTTTAATATTATGAATGTGTGTACACTACACAATAAAATCCACTGAGCAATACTTTGTGAGACCCCTGCCATGCCCTAGAGCGATATTCCCAAGTAAGACCACCTCTCTAATAAGACCAGTTGGAAGTGCTCCCTGGGTGGTCTTACTAGGGAGGGACCACTGTACTCTCAAAATAATTGTCTGTGTGAGTTTTTCTCTCTCTCTATCCTTCATCGTCACACTTTATGTCTTTGCATTATCTTATTAGATGGATTGACAAGAATGAACCCCTCGCTGACCTTTGATAATTGCTTGACCACTGTCCTCTGCTACTCTCCCATTGATAAAGGAGTGTGCAGCATCCAATATGGTCTGTACCCCTCCAACAAGAATCTAGAGCCGACCATTCATGGCTCTCTCAACACTAACTTCATTTTACCTTTCATGCTACCCAACACACTGTACTACTACCAGATAAATGTGATGGACAATGATGCTGTTCAGTTTCAGGGCAACTTCACTACAGGACAGTGTAAGTTAACTTCTTGTCAACTTTTTTATCTCATTATGTTAACTGTTTCATTACCAATCTTCCAATGTAATGATGTCTTGAACTCAAATAACATCAATTTCTACATGCAATAATTATGTAATAAGGATATCTGAGCATGCTCAGTGAGTTGCTCTGGCATAAGTGCAAGTTTTGGAAGTTAGACTACTAACATCTAAGGTAACTGCGATGTCAAACATCTACAGGTCCATGATGGTAACATTGTGTATAAAGTCACAATCAAGGCTAAACATCTTTGATAGATGATTTTAGCCTTTGAAAAGGTGAGCACAATGAAAAGTAGAAGTCATCCAGATCCAATGACAAGCCTAACCTACTAGATATCATAAAAGTATCAGTTCTCATCAGTGTGAACATACCTTAAGTAGCTCTAAAAGATAATATAATTGTAACTTTCCTGAGCTGTTTGCTGCCTTTGTTGAATAGACTGGACTGCCATGAAGATCCCAGCTCTGTGTAAATATGTAACAGTTATTTGCTAGACCCCCAAAAAATCTTGATTTGGATGCTGTCAATTTATTGGCTCAAAAGTCCTTTATCGGAGGTTGATAGGTTAACATTTCCTATTCAGTGACTGACAATATGGTTTGTGGATAATATTTTTGGTTACCATATTACAAGTTTAATATTTTGTTAAGATGCACTTCATTTATACATTCTCAACTTATTTTGGCAACTACCATAGATCATGATTACTAATTAAATCTCCATGTGATAACTTGGAAGTTTGCAGTTATGTTGGGAAGGGTGGTTACTATACTATAAGTTCTAGTTGAAGTGGCTTTTGATTTTTTTTTATTATTGTCCAAACATTGCAGTTATCATTAACAACCTCTTTCCTACCAATCCTGCCAAATATGGTTGATTTTATGCTGAGGAAGATTGCACACACCTGTACCTATAGGGAAATACTCTTTCTGGTTTAGAAAACAAGCTCCTTTCCTTCTCCTTTTTAACAAAATATGCAAAGCATTTGTCTAATGTGTAAAAGAATGATGTAGCTGTGCACTATTGAGTATGTATTTGAAGTATAATTATTATAACAACTCTCCACTGTCAAAGGGACAGTGACATGCAAAGAATAGAATTTTATTTTAATTTCAAAAACAAGTTTGACAGTAAAAATATTTTTTGTGTTTATTTCCACTAAAATATATTTTATTAAATTTTTTTTTTTTAACTTGTTCTTCATCAACAAAATATTGGTCACTTACAGAATGGGGCTTGATTTTGAACTGCTTCAGCCATAGTAGAATAAGACCTTTACAATGCATCTATGATAATTGGGCATTTGTGGAAGCAAGAATATTGTTACCTGGTAGGTGTCTCATGATCTAATCCCCAGACAAGAATGGACCTAGTGTGCCCTGTATCAATGGAGTCAGTGTGTTTATCTGCAGCTACCTGCAGCTACCATTCAATCGGGTTTTGGCTAGAGTGAATCTATTATATATGAAAGCATGTCCAAATCAACAATGTTTACAGGATACAGAGCAGGATTTAAACATTGGTTTCATTTTCATAAACTTTACAACCCTTTACCATATTATTCATTTTTGCATGCTCCCCTCTCTTTCTCTAGTTAGAAGCACGGGCAATAAACAACAGTATTAGTGTCTACTGTTGCCAGAAGCAGTTATATACTATGACCATATACTTGTCATATTGTTATATAGATACTTCCAATATGTGCCTGACTATTATGTTCTGTGAGTTTTTATGTTTATCCTGTAGAACCTCCGTACATGATCTATAGTAAATTCTGTGGCGAACTATGCATGTTGAAAAAAGTGCTTGAAGTTCAATATCAATATCCATTACTGTGTTATGGCTAATAATGTTAGCCAGGAACGTTTTGCCTCTTTTATTTCCGACTGGAATCAGCAAAAGCTTGTTTAAAAATGCGCTCTGATGAATACAGGCATTATTTATATATTTTATAAAGTTTTCTACTTGTCCTATATTGTGATGTCCTTTTCATTTGTAGTTGATGCCAGATGGACGTCTGAAAACATTGTTCTTACTGCGTTGGGTATACCTCTACTGATAGTTGGTGCTACTTTTGGTTCCATTTATACTTTAATCTACTGTATGACACAGAAGTACAGAAGTGAGTGTTCATTTATAATAATATTTTTAAATCATCATTTTTTATGTTTCTTCCAGGTTCCAAGAAACTTTGGTGTCATGTCATTATGATATGTACAGGTGCAGTAACGGCATCCATAGCAGTACTTCTATGGATTATGGTTTGGAATAATATGTATAATGAAGATAGTAAGTTTATGATCAATCAAAATATTTCAGTAATATAAATATGCTACATATCCATTATTTCCCGACCATAATAAGTTGAACTGTTCTTTAAAAATAACGTCAGTAGCCTCATCAGCAATCACAGCATAACAACTAGGAACACTACTCATGATTGTTGCTAAAATTTGTCGTAATACTTTTTGCCCATCAGACTTATCATTTCATTAACAATACCATGTGATAAATACTTCCCTTCCTTGACCCAGTTTTTGATGTCATAATCATCACTTGACCACATGCTTAATAATCAATAATCGAGGTAGATTTCCCTCTTCTTCAGAATGTCCACGCAATGCTATGCCCTGCCTGAAAAGATATTTCAAGTTGTTTCAAGAGCCCAATACGCCGAGACAGTTGAGCTCTAGCAATTTGAGTGTTGAGCTGAGTAGCAATTGATGGATTGGCAAGAGCATTCCATTTCAACTTCATTTCAAGATGCATATCTGAATTCTCATGGGTACGAAATTTTTGAGTAGCCTTTTTATAATTATCAAATCCTTAATTGTAAATGCTTCCTCAACTTATGTCGAAAATGTAAATAGGTCATGTTTGTGTGCATATTTGCAGTAGACACAAAATACTTTCTTCTTCGTAGTACAATTTCAAGTTTATTAATGAGAAGGTTATTGTAATGATATTATGTCAACTGAGAGTTTATTGGGGGGAAAAGAAATATATTTGCATGTCCACTCACTTTAACATGCATGACTTGCTGTAATGATCATGGTTCTCTTGATGTGAGTTGATTGATGTGGAATGTAAATTTAGCATCTAATTACCATTTCTCTGATGTGGTATCCAATCAGTCACTTAACTATGACATTCCAAAATACATCCTTCTCAACAACCATGCAGTCTGCGAACTTATTGCCACTAGAATGTGTGTTGGTTTCTAATTTCCCACTATGATAAAAAATAGTTGTCATTTTAAATAGCAATGGCCATCCTGTTTTCAACTGGCAGTGTCATCATTATGCTTCTGTAACTGGAGGTGTAACACTATTATGCTTCTATAATTTGTTCCAGACACTTGTGACATTATGTGGAAGTCAGACAGAGATGGACATATTATTGCAGCAACGGTCTTCTCACTCTTCACATTCTTCCTTTTCTTCTTAGTGGCTCTATTTGGAATAGGTATGTACCTGCATATAAAAATCAATGAAGTTGGCTGTTATTTCTTTGTGACATGCATGAATAAAGCATGATAATGCTACTCTGCCTGTTCACTGTTAGGTATTAGATATATTGGAACACGCTCTAGTTTTATATTTTAACACTGATCTTCCCCCTTTGGACTTACCACTCAAAGAGGGTAGTTTTGAAGTGTGAAACCAACATGGAGTGTATATATACCAGTGTGGATAGACATATAAATACATATTTACATTTACATCAATACATATATATTATATATGTTGTTGAAGTACTTTGTCTAGATGAAAAATTAGACTAATAATAAATAATTACAGTGATCTTTAGAGAGTACAAAATTGAAGTTGATTATTGAGAAATTTCATTATGTCAACTGAGAGTTCGTTGAGAATAATAAATAAATGAATATATTATTGATAAATTAATAATTCTTTCAGTCATTAAAACCTTGTAAAGTGTTTGAGCTATATCTTTGTTTTCACAATTATTATTTATATATCTCTCTGAACCAAGCAGGTGGTCTTTAAAGTAAGTTTGCTCCAATAATGGCTCCACCTCCATCAGGTTTTAGTCATGCTGACCAAGTGCAAATAAAGCAGTTTCATTTAAAATCAGTTACTCTATAAAAACAAACTTTTACGACTGAGACATAGTATATACCAGATGGCAGGTATGTCAACCTCATAGACTGTGCATAATTAATGAAATCGTAGAATACCAATAACCTTCTCAATAATCAACTGGAAATAGTATTCTCTTGATGTTTTGACTAGATGCTCTAAAGGATAGAGCATCTAGTCAAAACGTCGAGAGAATTCAATTTTAAGTTGATTATTGAGAAGTTTATTGTAATGTTATTATATCAACTGAGAGTTCGTTGACAGCTATACGTTATATACAGTGCAACCTCACTAATCCAAATAGGCCTGTACCTAGGGGTATTCGTATTGGTTAATTGGTTCGGATTACTCAAATTGTATAATTTGTACTGTAGTTGTACATCACTACATGTGTACATGTAACTCAATCCTTCCCAAGCTTCACTATCTTCACTGGCTGCTTCACTGCCATATCTGTCATTTATGCTTGTACTATCTGAGAGAAGTTTCCTTCTTTTTATTGTCAGAGATGGTAGTCTGCCAATTCCACACTCTTAACTGAGCACTGTATAAGACTTCCTGATCCTGCAACTCAGAGCAGCTTCCGATCAATTATTGTAAGAGTCTTGTGGGATATTTTATCAACAATTCCTACAGCTAATGCCATTGATCAAACCCAAACATCACAAATATGCCATATCTAATTATACAGTACAGTAAACTGTAGGCCGTGTTATAAACAGTGTACACTGTATTGAAAAATTTAAGCCGATAGAAAATTATAATTTACTTGTATACATCACAAAACTTGTTAAGTACACACAGCTGTTAGGTTGTACTGTATGTAGCTACAAACCTATTTGGTAGAACTACTTAGTACTGACAAGCCTACCTATATTAATGAGCTAATGCTAATCTCCACCTTCATTTGTGAGGGTTCAGCTTAGCCCAGTTTGGATTAGCAAAGATGCACTATATATTATGCAACATTGTTTCGTGCAGATGGAGTTAATATGATGCGGATGGCAGAGCAATATTGTATTATTCTATAGGAGTCACTCTACAGTATGACATGGATGGCAAATGTAATTAGTATCCAGCAATTCGGTTCATGTGTACTAGTCTTGTGAGCCAGTTGTGCTCTGTTCCCACTGGGGGAGGAAAGGAGGGATACAAATATCTGTTATAATGAGAGGCTCATGATAAACACTGGAATATGTGATCAGGATTTGTTTGACGTAAAATGGCTGGATCATGTAAATATGATCAGCAGATCATGGTGGTGTTATGTGATTATGAGATCAAGTTCTCTTTGACTCACTTGGCAATTTGCTGATTTCAGTCAATAAAAAAAATTCTAACCTTTTACCCTTGAAGGCAAAAGAAACTTACTCTGAAAATCATCCTCCATGTCATCTACTAACTTCTATTCACTCGATTGCTCTAGGTAAATAAACAAGAAGTGGCATTATTCAGTAGGGGTGATGGTAAGCACAACTATTGTTGGTTAAGAAAGGTTACATTGTTTCCCACTATGCGCTAACTGTGCACTGATAACTGTACATAGAGTGGAGCTGACAGTCAGGCCAGTCTGGCTTTAGCTCAATCACTTCCACTAAATTTGTGGGTGTGGTCTATTTAGCAGGCATGTGTTTTTCATGCTATTTATGCCAGCTATAAACAGCACCAGTGAATGATCATTTGGTACAATGCAGCTAGTGAAATCTTATCTGCCTCCACTATGTCACAAGAAATACTTGACAGCTTGATGGTATTACTTGTTCACAAGGATCTCAGAGACAAACTTACCCAATTTCCTCGATAGAATATGCTTTCAAATAAAACATGCCCCAATTATACTGTGCTCAATTTACTATCATGAATGAAATAGTATCACCTCGATTTCACCTGCACCAGCAGGAAGTACGAAACATCCAGAGAAAATACTGCCTGGAATGGAGGGAAGAAAGCTTGGAAATCTGTTACTACTGAGGTGATGATCATATCTTTTGAAATTGAATCAGTCGAGACAGATGGGTCACATTATGGCAGCATTCACTGTAGCATATTGCAGAAAGTTCCACACAAACTTCGCTTGCAAAATGGCTAAACTCCAAAGAAAAGGTGGAAGAGACTGACGATCCCTTCGCAAGCAACAAAAGCCGACTATGAAGAAGAAAAAACTAGGATATAGGACATGGCTAGAGTAAAAACACTGGACAATATCTCCCATTCCAGTGATCTCATGCAACTCATGTCTGTTATTCATTATATGTTTAAAAAATAAATATTATAATATAGAATGCATCCTCAAATAGAATGTGCCATCAAATAGTATGCAGCTAGGCCACTCTCGCAATGAATAGAAAATGCACATGTAATTTAGGAATGACAGTAATTTATTTGATGTTGCCAATGATTTTATATGTATGGGTAAACATAGTTGGTAGGTTTTGATCATTTTTATAACTTCTTTCTGCAGTATTTGATCTTGATATACTGTTGAGCCCATTAAGGCCATGACATACACAACACAGTGTGACACGTAATAACATTTAATAACATATTTTGTTATTGACATAACAACAGTACTTGGAAAATACGAATAGTTAAATAGTCAAAATCTTATATCACAATTATATGTAGAAATAATATTTTTGTTAATGGAAAGACAACAGCCATACAACACCCACTTCTGGCCTGATCATCTTAAAATTGCCTGAGCTATCTTTGATTACAACATTGATCCAAATTCAGGTAAGTGCCCTGGACTTATGATCTAGTAGAGGCTGGTCCAATACTAGGAACATTACCACTTATGCTAGAAATATTACTTCATGATTATTTCTGGTGTCGCCATAGGACTTGCTTAAAATTATAAATCATTTGATATAATAAAAATCATATACCTTAGCACTAGGATGAAGCCCTCCTAGTTTGTTGCAAATAACAAATCTAAAAGAGCCCTCATGAAATAATAAAGGAGATCAACAAGAGTGTTCTTTCTGTGTCATGTGACTAGAATGAATTTTCTTTCTCGTGGGTATAGTGATCTATGGCATGTTCTCTAGAAGTTTACAGGGGTTTTGTTTGCTTTGTAAATAGTTTTACCTGTGAACCATAATATTAACTGCCACCCACTCATTTCTGTTGCTAGGGACAGCTGTACACCTATAATTGGTTAGGGATGTTCATTAAATATATGCCTACTCTCTTCATGTGAAATTGTCCATTTAACATAGTAAAACAAATAAAATATATTTTATTCAATGAATAATATGTGTATATATAAGAGAACTGTTGTTATTAAGGTTAGAAAACATGGAGTGCTTGAAATTTAGATCTATATTATATAATATAATATATCCTGACATGATATATATCCTGACATGATCAATTTACCTTCAAGAATATAGTCATACCATAAACTCTGGCTGTTACACTCTTGATGTTTAGTGCTCGAAAAGCTGTTCAACACCTAATTACAAACATTCTTTATTAGGCATCCTTATGGTATCTTGCGGTGTAGCACTGGTCTTGATTCATACCATGCATATTAGCTTCAACAATATGCAATGTATTTTAATAAAAGATTCAGGAAATAATTTTACTTGCATGACCATACCTGTCAATCGTCTATAGTTTTCCATAATTTCTGGATGAGCTTTTGGAACTTATTTGCAGTGGACTTATATATAGCAATTTTCCAATTCTTTATTGCATATCATGTTTCAAAACACTTTCTGATGTACCGAACAATAGTAGTGAAGGGTGCCATCTGTGAGCTTATCTCAAAAAATTCTCATCTTTGACTAAAAGAGCTTCTCATCATGAAGGCTGTCCACTGTAGATGAATATGAGGAGTCAAGTCAAGTCAAATGCAAATTGTATGTGAGAGGCTATCACTAGTTCCTTCTTATTAACTCAAGCCCTTTGTAAGAGACTGGCTCTTTCTTAGTCTGGTTTGAGAAATCAACTATTTTATCTACTAGTTCACAAGTTGTGTGGATATGCATTATTTAGCAATAGTATTTAGTAAGTACTAATTGCAGTTAAGCACCTGTTTTCTTTTACAAGTGGGACACAAAACAACCAGACTTTATGGTATGTATATGTATAATTAAATGACTATTATATTACTCTATTTTATTTTATTAGTTCAGCTGAAGTTGGTTACATGTAAAACTGCTGCACAGGAATCGAAAAATGTGGTGAGTGCATTAACAAGAATAAATATAATTATAATAATATAGTAAAAATACAAACTGTCCTACCCCTGAAGCAGGTGGAGTTTACCCGCCAGAAATAAATGTTAAAACACTCCCCAAGAAAAAGCCTTAACAAATCTTTATTAACTGAAGGCTGCAATGCTATTACAACAAATGAACAAAATGAACAGTTTATATAAGACCATGGAGTAAGTGTTGAGAAAACTGAAGCCAGCTGACGATGTCAGGTGATGGTCAGCTAATGCAGAAAATATGATACAAAATTCAAATTATTGGAACGACACTATTTACTGTGATGATGCTTAGGGTCAGTACATTCCCCACTTGGTCTCCTCTGGAACCACATGGAATATTGATGTCCTGTGGCACGAGGAGGACACATTCGTTAATGGGACATTTGTAGAGTTGCTTTTCTAATATTCCGAGTTCCTCTTGCAGAGGGAAGTAGGTATTTTTCTTTTATTCTTTGTGGACTTGTTTTCCTGAAAGTTGTCCATTGATGCCCTTCTTCATGAAAGAAATTGCCTTTAATGCTCTGCAGTCTTCTAGAGTGTGGAGCTGCAGTCATGAATGGGACATTGTGTCTACTCTTCATTTCCTCTACTCTTCATTAACATCTTTGTCTCCAGCAGAAGTCTGCAGGGTTTGTGATGCAATCAGTTTGTCATATTTGGAAGTGGTAGTTGGTGCAGTTGATAGCGATGTTACATTAAGGCTAAGATTGTTAACCACTTGATTGCATTCTTGGTGGAAGTGACAGAGGACATGCAGTGGTGGAAGAGTACAATTGTCAATACTTGGCAACTTACTCATTCCACTTGTTTGCAATACTCCTAGGGACGGTGGAGGCTATCTGAAGTCAAATTGAGACAAAAACAGGGTTGACTTGGGTTGAAAGGCAGTCATTGAGAAAGATTGAAAAAATGACACTGAGATGAGTTTTATGTCAGTGGTTGAGAAAGTGTGATGAGAGATGCCGATGAGTAACCACAGACACTGAGGGTAGGAAAATGGGCTCTAGCACCGAGCTAAGACATTGCTCTGAACGACTTGTAGGATGAGTTTAAAGAGGCATGACACCTATCTCTAAGTACAAGAAGTCTGGCTCACTCTTTCTCTCATTCCAGTTATTGAAAACACCACTTGCTATTTTTCTTTGTCATATCACCTGCTTCTTCTCCTTACTCTTCAGCCCTTCTTCTAACTTACTCTGCATAATCTTTTGCTGTTCTTCCAACTTCTTACATTCTTCTACCTCCAGACATGCTTCAATTAATTTTTAAATTCGAGTCTGGTGATCCTCATAGTCCCGAGTTGCATCAATAGTGGTGAGCTGCTGATCAATCTAAGATTTCCTTGGATGTGATATCATGATAAAATGGCATGAACTACGAATTTATGGAGGTCTGCTTAATATTTTCTTTGCTTAGAACACTCGATGTTGTACTGCTTCTTATTCTAGATACAATTCATGGAACTGATCCTCAAAAAAAAATCGTGGTTAATGACAAATTGTTGAAATTGAGAATGTAGTTGAGAAAAGCAGTTAGTTGTTGAGAACATTACCAAGAAGATGGCTTAGGTGTTCGGTATCATCCTGCAAAAGCTTATGTGTGAGACAAATGGATATCCAAAGAGCTTGCTCACTAAATTCCTATTGACTACAACTTTGGTTCAACGTCGGTCTCCATCCTCAAAACATCTCACAGTCCATCTTCCTGTCATCAATCAATCAATTCTTAACCATTAGTATTATTCAATTCACCATTGGTTGGTTGTCCTCAGCAGACATCCTGAGCTATAAGATAAGCCATCAGAAATAAGTGTTACAACTGGCCAATGGAGAGCCTTAACAAATCTTTATCAATAATTTTTTTTTTAACTATAAAAAGATATTATGATATAAAGTAAGGAAAGCATACATATAATATCTTATACAATTTCAGTTTATATTCCCTTTCAGGTTTTCATTTGCATTATGTAGTGCAATGATAATACACTCTAAAAAGAGGAGAATCCTTTCAACTATTTTTCATATTAATTCTGGTTAATATACACGTGATATGCACTTTGGTAAAGCAGTTTTCATGTGGAATAACTTTATAACTCAACACAGTGAACTCTTTAGGTCATTTTGAGGCTCTACACGTATATTATCCTTACATATAGGATAATGATACTGCAATATGTTGTTATTGTTATTTTTTTTAGGATGGCGAGACTGAAACTTCACAGAGCCAGTTCACATGTGCAGCTCCACTTTATGATCAAATAGATCCAGCTGCCACTACTAAATTTCCTGAGGAACCACAACTACAAACAAATGTTTCATATGGACATGTTTGATGTTAGTGCTTCTGCTAAACTATTGTAATAATATTGTAGCTAGTCAGTTTTTTGGCAATAAAATTAATTTCCTCCTCCTAACTATTGTTGCTACTGAAATATAAATGTGTTAGATTTGAATATTGACTGCCTCCGCTATTAATAGCTGTTTAAGTTCAATACCCATCAATCCACATCTAGCAAAGAGTTTTCTATCATGGCAAGAGGTATACCAATGAGATTCCAGTTCAGTCTTGAAAATGACTTTGAAATAATACATGCATATATAGCTATGCAATGTGTATGACATTGTTGAACACTAATGTAATTCTAGAATGATTGAGGGGGATGACCGCATTGAAATAAAGTTAACAATTTTGAAGTAAACATTTGGATCTTGGAACAGTGTTATCTAAATCATAATTTATTTATTTATCTACTTTGTATCTATTATATTTCTATGGGAAATTATCAAACTTACATGCATTTTTTCCCTTTCTTTTGTTTTCTATAGTAAACAACAAAGAGAATGTGAAAAAGAAGAAGTTTTCATGTTTTATTAGCACAGACTCATTATAGAGGTCTTTTCAAGCGGGTGTACATCCAGCAATCTCTAAATAAACCCATACAAGCATAGCTATCTACTGTTGCTAATCCCTTTTATTTGTTTATTTGTTTGTTTATTTATTAGTTATCCATCTAACTATCTGGAATACTCATCCTCTTGGCAGCATATTCCTGACCCTCTACCCTTAAATAACACTCCTCTCGTTTGGCTGATATGGCATTTTAGATGCAGGGTTTGCAGCAGGTTGTGATAGAGTCCCTATGTAAATTTGTATCACCAGTCAATTGTGTGACTTCCAACATTGTGGTTGTTATGTTAACTCATTGCCTTCAATTGCTTCCTCAGACATTGCATTTTCTTGGATATGCAGATCACACGATTTATAAGTGTTCGACATGTCTTTTCCATACTTTCCCCTCTACTACATTAACTAGATAGCTCACTGGACCAAGTTTCCAGACAATGATACCTACTATGTCCATCTTCCCTTCTCAGGGATGCAGGTCATGTTGTGACTTTTGTTAGCCTGCTTTTTGACTCAGTCTCCTGGAAGTTGGGTCTGAGAAGGTCCAATCTGGTGCCAAGGCATCTTCATAAGGGCATCTCCTTGGTAGTGGCTCAGCATGTGGGAGATGAAGGTAACTATGCATCTACTGCCATTTGATTTGGAAGGGATGTATCGTAATGCACCACAACACTTGATGTATAGTTCTTGAAAGGGTATAGTAAACTCAACTAACTATTTCCACTTGTGATACACTTGGAAAATGTTGTTAAGCTAAATAATTGCAGCAATATTGCGTAGGAACTTCATACAATAAATTAGTAATCCAAATAAGGTTCCGAGTTCATGTATGTTCACAGGAAAAGGAGCAAGAGTTAATGTACCTAATTTATCTGACATGGCGTGCAATCCTGAGGTGTCGACTACGTGACCAACTGCTGGACATAAAACAGCATTAGCCTGCTTGATTTTGATTCCATATTTATCAAGGTGCTTTAATGCATGGGCTAAAATCTGTAGGTGTTTTGCATCATTGGTCCCTATGATAAGGATATCTTCAATATAACATGTTCCCTTTGAGTGTCCACTACAGATATCCATTCAAAATCTAAAAAGGCTGTTGTAGAAGCTACCCCAAGTGGTAGTCAATGAAGTCCCTTGTGGGTGTTGATGGTCACAAATTCTGATGATACTTTGTCTAGATCCAATTGTAAATAAGGCTGAGAGAAATCTGAGGTAGTATAAACTTTTGGCCTCAGACATGGAGATGTTGATCAACTTGCAGGACTGGTTTAATTATCAAATTGTATTCCCCACATATCATGAATTTACCATCCTGCTTGGATACAGATAATACAGGAGCTATCCAGACATATTGGGAGATTTTCTCAATAATACCTTGAGTTTTCATCTTATCAAGCTCCTTCTCTATGGCTTCCTTAATTATAAAAGGTACAGGGAGTTGCTTATGAAACTTGGGAATTGCATTAATAGTTCAGCCATTGTAAAAAGACTCCACTATTTCGATGGAGTTATGGTGGACTACAGAAGTATTTGCCAATCTAGTCGGATTTATTGAAGCCAGTCTCAGCTAAACAAGGCTGGTCCAGCTCTAGCAACAACAAGCAACTTGAATTGTACCTGTGGTTGCTGTACTGCAAGGTCACACCACTTCACCAATCCTGTCCATTCATTCTTCAGTATATCTTCAGGACAACATATATCTCCTGGATATGATGCAGAAACATCTTACAATTTCTTTGTGAAGCAGTAGCACCTGTGTTAATTCCAGGGTCATAAACTTATTATAATGAGAAAAATTTCAGTGTGCATCATATGAGATGGGGTCAATAGCACATAGATCGGGAGTTTGTCACCGTCAATATCTGGTGGTGTTTTTCTAGAATTCCCAGCAAGTTAGTTAGCATTAGCAGACTTGATTCTTGGACAATGGTTAAATCAAGGTTTCTGGTTACTAGACAGCTTTGAACTGCAGCACACAGGTGCAATGTGTCCCTTTTTACCACAATTATGACACTCTGATTCCCGAAAGCGGCACTCTGAAAGGGCATGGTACAGTGACCACAGCAAAAGCATGCTTGCTTTGCAGCTGGACTGTATTGGTGAACTGGACTAATCTCTTGATATCTCCCTCAATGCTATTCAATGACCTCATATTTTGGTCTGCAACATCATCTTCCGGAGCCAGAGACAATGCCTGTGTCAGATCCAATTTGGTCTTGACAGCAGCTTCTTCTGAATCAAAAGCCACATACCAAGTGTCTCTCGGGGCCTGATTCACCCAAACTACACAATCTCTGGAGCTCAGTCATATACTCAGTAATACTTTCTCCAGGATTGTGGTAATGAAAGTGAAAGTGAAACCTCCCAGCAATCAGTACTGGAGTGGGTGAAAATATTCTCAAGTAATTCCACCAGGTCTGCATATAATTATCTTTACCTGGTGGGAAATGGGCACCATCAGGCTGTGAAAAAGTTCATACGTGTAGCCCTGATGATAGTGAGTAGTGGCGGCACTCATTGTTCCTCAAGTATTTTGTTTGTTATCATGTAGCTATATCTCCAACTCTACCTTCTGGGGCTAGTATTTATGCAGCAATATTACCGATGTTGTAGCCAGTTGTAGTAGCTATAGTGGCACTAAGAAGCACACTACACTAACCTCTCAATAGTTTGTAATATTACTATTGTCGACAAGAACCCGAGTGATACACAAATTCATGAAATCCCGTACACCTGACCTGAGAAACCAATCTCTCATGAAATCACGTAACCTTGAATACATTGCCACCAATGATACATGGCCTGAGAATGTATTATTATGCCTGCAGTTCAGAGTAAAGAGTGATGATAAGAATCCAGTGGAGGTTTCAGGGAAAAGCATAAGGTAATTTTAACTTATCAAACTTAAGCAAAGGACATAATTATGATAGTCGAATAATAACAGATTGCTTACGCTGAATCTTGTCTTGACTCTAAACTGTGTAGTAAGTAACATTGACACCTGGCATAATGGCTATAATGAATGATGTGCATAATTTAGGACCTATCCAGCAGACAGACTGGTACAGAGACCAGCAGACAGACTGGCAGATAGACAGAGACATATTGTCAGACACATAGCTACAGACCAGCAGACAGATTGGCAGGCACACCAGCAGACAGACTGGAAGACAGACTAGCAGAAAACAGACTAAGTGGCCTATATATCTGTCATTGGTATGCCTCAGCAACTGGATGTATTTCTATTCTCCACACCTTGACAATAAATTTGCACCATAGATTGACAGAGGGAATTCTGAATTGGCAGGTCCAGGGTTACAGCTAGCACTAAGAATAAAACATAAAGCCTGGTAAATTCACCAGAGTTCAGATACTACATTTCAGCAGAGTTAGGGGCATGGATACTATTTGTACATACTTTTGGAGAAATCAATTGATTCTCTGATCCATGTTAGCCAAATTGGCTTAATTATAAACTCCCACTAAACCAATAGGTGATGCATGATGTGTTACTTTTCTCTCCTACAGTGCCTCAATGCCATCTCGTGGGCATTGTCATTGATATCTTACATTAGAGTGGATGATGCAGTTGAAGGCACCTGAATCTGGGCTGTGGAACACAGTTGGCAAGAAGTGACCTGAAAATGCATGCACGTTTGTGCCAGCAGGGAAGATATGGTGACTCCAGTCTCTTATAAGATTGTGGTGCTCAAAGAAGGCATGCCCAATGAAGGAGTAAATAAGATACATGGCATAGCTTAGGTAATAGTAATATATCCTTCTCCAAACATACTTTACCAGAAGATGAGGGAGTGGACTCACATGTGTTCTTGACACACCTCACAGTTCACCAGAAATGGAGTAACAATTGACCCATTTGTGAGAAACAACTCTGCATCTTGGAGCTATAGTAGCCCCACTGTCTGTTTGCATCAGTGTTGGGATACTTAGCCATCCTCCTGCCTCCACGCCCCGCCCCCCAATCCTTCACCACCACTCCCACCCCTTTCCCCTTCGCTCTACTGCACCAGGGCTACCGTCTATCTTTCATGATGGTGCGACACTTTCAGGACCCAAACTCATCCATTACATGTGCCAGGTATTGAGATTGGTGGGCATAGATGATCTGTGATCATAGTTTCCATAGCTACTAGTGCAACCTCAATGGCATTTAAAGGTATGGCTAAGTGACTCCCTAATCAAGAGCTTGGGATGTTTGCAGCTTTCTCACTGTCATTAATACCCCCTCAGTAACAGCTCACATCAATTTTGATCACACCTCATTCTAGCCCATAGGACAATTGACACCTCATCTGGTCATGGTATTCATACATTGTACCGGTAGCTATGTTATAAATATGTGATGAAATTATGTTGGTGTAATAGGTGTGCAATTGGCCGAGGGTGGTACATTGCACCATTGGAGGATATAATACCCGACATACATGCACCCACTTATACTAAGTGCAGGAAGTATCAATAATATGACAGAATCCTTGGTTGATAGCAATAGTTGTGCCCATGCCACTGGACTTATATAAAAATGTATCATAAGGGCAGGTATCCTCAATGAGTTCACATCTTTTGTTGTTGTTGTTGTTGTATATATATACAATGAAGCAATGTAATGTAGTGTAGTTCTACAGAGTACATGTACATTTACTATAAGGTGCCACACCCTACAAAGAGAGAGCTGGAAGCACATATTGAGTGGTGGGCAGGTGGGGGGAGCACAATCCTTAAACTAGCAATATGTTATATATGTATAGGATAGCCTAGTCGGTTATGTGCCTATGCAACCTCCGAGTTTGCGGTTACCCCGAGGCGAAGCCGAGGAATGTAACAGCAAACGAGTAGGTTACACTGGCGCATAACCGACTCTTTTGTATAGGCTATCTTACTTATACTACATTGCGCATGCGGTAAACTACATATCAACTAGAATTTTTACTATTGACCAAGGCGCCCCAGGTATTGACAAAGTAGTACTGCTAGATAAACACGCAGCTGAGTTAGAACAACTTCCTTCAACTGATAATTAAAAACTCCTTGGATTTATGAGCCCAGATATTTTGCAGTGGCTGCAGCCAGGACCTTCTGTTTCTCGCTATTCAACCAACTCCAGTGAGTAGGTTACACTGGCGATAACCCGCGAGTGGTACATTGCGCACACGCTAAACTACATCCGGTTAAAAGTGTAGGTTACACGCCTATGTAACCTACAGTTATTAACCAATCAGATTAGCCACAGATGACGTGATGTGGTATAAATATATATCCTATACATATAGGACTACAGGATAATAGACGACAGTATAGGACTCATAAGTTAAAAGCACCAAAGTAGTTCCTTCTTCTATTAACAAATTCTTTAACAATCTGTATTACATCTATTTGTTTTGTTTAAAAAAATTAAGATATCTAGCAGCATCATATTATTTAGCCGAGGTTGCCTCATGCCACAGGTAGTTCTTTAATCTCTGTAGAGTAGATTCAGCTGTGGCTACAGGTGCAGTGTGGAGAATACAAATATTAATTTTTATAAACTTCACTCCACATGCTTTTACTAGCTGAAATGTCATTCATAATTTTACATAAAGTACTGATATGAGTAATTTCTTTGATTATAAGTGTTGGAATGTTTTTGATTATGTGTTTACAACATATCTGGAAGCATTTGTAGATGAATAACCAGCTGATCCATGTTTGTATCTTGTCATAAACCTTTATTTCATCTGGATTTGTTAAATCCCACAAAACTATCTGAGCCTGTAGCCAGGTAGGTAGTGTATTAAAGAAATAAAGATGCCTTTAGAGTTATACAAACTGTTGGTCAGTTCCGCAAATACAGATCTAACAAACCTACAGGTAATGACTATTTTACTAGCTGAGATTGACATCCATTAAGAAGTACTTCACTATGTTTCTTTCTGTGTGCTAAATGCTACCCTTTCAGGAAAAAGCAGATGAATATGAATCTCAATAACTTCTGTACCAGCTGGGGAGTTAGAAAGTTATATGCAGCAATGTTTGAGTACCCTTTACTTGGTTTCTTTTCTGAGTGCTAAACAGTTTCCTTTTGTACAAAGTTTAGCTACTCATGTAACAAACTTGCAAGTAAATACTACTATACAAGCAGAGATTTAACTACGAGTGCACGCATGGATACCATTTTTCCCCCATAAGAGTGAGTATATATGTAAGCTGGTAGAGTACATTTCAGTTGTAATAGGTGTTGGTCCAGTCCCACAGGCAATGAGTTAATCTGGTGTATGATTTGCAATTAACCGGTATACCTGATAATATGATATTACCATTGAGCTGATTGCATAATTAACCAGCAATTAATACACTGTTTCACTGGAGGGATTGTGTGGGGGTGGGGGTGAGGAAGGAACAATCAAATTATAGTGGTCGAGTAGTAGTGGCTTAGTGATCAAGTCAATATAAGAACTTGAGGCAGGCAAATCTTGCAAGGAGGCCTTCCAGATGTTGAGCCATCCTCTTCGCATTAAATAAAACTCCAAACAACTTCTGGTAAATATACTACTATACCACCTGGGATTTACATGATCACATGAGTATGCACTTCACTCAGATTCCCTTCTGAGTGTTAATGCATCCGTTTTCCTTATAAAAACATGTGCATCTACTACTGCTATGGTGAGTATAAACACATCTAGCTAATGGTGAAACTGACAGTGTATATTCTACTACGTTGATGCTAGTAAAGCAATTGTAACTCCCACTGACTTGTTGAGATATAACTCATATATATATACTAGGAACCTTCAACATAATGGCTCACCTGCAATCAGGTTGCATTTGAGCACTAATAGATACACATACTCCAAATGCTGATACACTGGCCTATAGACTGCAACCTGTCCAGGAACAAAAAAATTGCTTTCTGGGTTGCTCTTTATGTGCAATATATGATGATGATGATGGTAGTGGTGGTCGTGTTGGTGTTGGTGTTGTTGTTGGTGGTGGTGGTGGTGGTGGTGGTTCATGGTGGTGGTGGGTGGTGGGAGGTGGGTGGTGGAGTCAGTGAAGAGGAGGAGCAATGCAATTGTGACTATGGCGAGATGACAAATGAGATGATCAGAGACCGTTTAGTAGTTGGCATAAGAGATAGCACACTTTCACAACAACTATAGATGGACGCAGACCTCACACTCGAGAAGGCTAGGGGGAAATTTTGCCAGAGGGAAGCAGTCAAAGAACAACAACACTTACTCATAGGAGAAAACACTAGAAATGCAGAACTAGAAGAAGTCCGAAGACAGTGATGATTCTCTACAAAATAGAGAAATTACAAAGAGCCAGTGCTTTCGCAGTGGAAACCAATGACACCCTTGGGTAAAATGTCTATCAAAAGAAACAGTACATATAAATGTCAGATAAAAGGCCACTATAGCAGCCACTGATTTTCTAATCGAACATTGTTAGAAGTTGAAGAACAAAATTATCTTGCAATGTCGGTATTCCTGGTCTCTATCTCAGACAATCCTTCATCTACATGGGTCTCAGCACTTTGCCTCAATGGGAAAATCAATACCCTCAAGCTTGACACGTCCTTGTGTGCACATCCTTGTGTGCACATCCTTGTTTGCATGTCGCTGTGTGCATGTCCATGTGTGCAGGTCCTTGTGTGCAGGGTCTTGTGTGTACGTTCTTGTCAGCATGTCCTGCGTGCAGGGCATTGTGTGCATGTCCTTGAGTGGTTGGCTGGAGGGTCAACAGAGTATTTTCTTTGCCCTGGTTAGTGGCGGTCTGTGCAGAAAGTAGTAAGTTTCCTTTGAAATTGCTGTCACTTCAAATATCACTGCATTTTAAATGCTTTTTTGCCTAAGTTAATAACAGTCTAGATGAATTTTAAAAAACCTGAGTATTATATGTAGTTTGAAGCGAAGGATTGTAAGATTACACTCAAGAACAGAAGAACAAGCCTTCACAAAAATTTGCTAAAACACAAATGCAAATCTTACTATTCCCTAGTCCTGCATAATTTATTAGTAAACCTCAGGGACTTCACAGTAATTATATTATTATGATCAAGCTCCTTGCTGAATTTCAGTCTTGTGGATATGCAAACATTTGAAGTGTCTACTCTTAGAAGAATATTATTTTCAAGTGTAACTGTGGCATATGAGAGGGGGACATTTTACACACAAAGATTAATTAATAATAGCGTATGTATAACACTTTGGGGACATTGAAAAGGGGAAGAAAATGGAGGTGGGGATTAGTTAGAAAAGCAGCTCTGTTATTGCTACACTAGCAATGATGCCTTCAGCATACCTGGTGCAAAGTGTCTCTCATCTTTGGATAAAAGAATTTTTTTGCTACTGGATGTTTGAATAGTTTTGTAGACGAGGACTATCTACAACGAGTAGACAGTCACTATGTCCTTCTTGGTACGTCTTGAAAGACTTGCTTCCTTTTTTAGTCCCACTCGAGACCCTGGCAAGCTCATGAGACTAACTCCTTCTCCGACTGTCTTCCGAAACTAGCTCCTTTGATCTCGGGAATCTAGTCGCTTGTTTGATGTTTGACTGTCTTTTCGAAACAAGCTCCTTCCATCACTCGCAGGATTAGTTCCTTTTTTGACTGGCTTGCGAGACTAGATCCTTCTGTGATGGTACGCAAGACTCAATGCGCTCCTACTGTGAATCGTCTGAATGAATATCATTGATTTATTTCTAATGAAGAGCATCTTGTCGAAACATTGAGTCAAGTTGATTGTTGGTCATTGTAATTTTGTTATGTGAACTAAGAGTTGGTAAAGAGATGATCATAATATTTTGTTGGTTGGAATAAAACAGCACCTTATACAATTTCTTGCCTCATTCTTGTACTTAGTAAGTGGCCTCAATGGTCGAATTAGGTATGGGATCGTCGCCTTGTCAATTTTCGTTCTGGATCATATATTCACCGCTACTGATCCGCTATATTTATAGTCATGCACATGTAGAGAGACAAACTAAATCACTTACTGTTAGGGATCTGTTCTCTAGACAGATCCAGATAAACTAACAATATTATAACTCCACACTGTATTCCACAACATTTTTTACTACCCATGAGGTCCAGGTCAGGTGAGCTTAATTACTCTACCTGACCCTTTACCTCATGAGACTACAACTCATTTACACTGATTACAAGCAATCAAACATACTCAACTATATTCTCCTTTGGTGATGTTGTCTATGTGTTTTAGTTATTGTTCTGTTGGCTTGTTGGAGCTTTTCTAGGTTGGAAGATCCCCAACACTTACATGAGAGGAATTAATGATGTATCCTGGAGAGGCACCTAGTGAGTGTGCTTACAATATGTCAGCAGAAAACTATGGGGAGGGGGGGGGGGGGGGTTGAAGAAGGGCAATATCCTTCCCCCTGGTGGAATCTTCCTCTCGCCTAGACAGGCAAGCAATCATTTATCATTGGTGAGTAATATCTCTGTTATGAAATCTCAGTTGACATAATGACATTACAATAACCTTCTCAACAATCATCTTGAAATTGTATTCTGTCGACGTTTCGACTAGATGCTCTAGACTTTATCAGGAATAATGACTAGATGCTCTAGCCTTCATCAGGAATAACGACAAGATGCTCTAGCCTACATCAGGAATAATGACAAGATGCTCTAGCCTTCCAGGATTAAGGTTAGAGCATCTAGTCAAAATGTCAAGAGAAAACAATTTGAAGTTGAATATTGAGAAGGTTATTGTAATATTTCTGTTGTTTTTTATGAAAACCTCTAGAGCATCTTTCATCCAAGACCGAGAGTCTCTGATATCTGGTCCTTAAAGAGTAGACGTAGTTGACGGCGGTATTCTCTGGATCGGAGCTGGCAATGGTCTAAATACACAAAAAGGAATTCCTCGAGACCACGACAAATGTGGTCCATGAGCCTCTGAAAAGCTTGTGCTGCATTCTTGAGGCAGAATGGCATCCTAAGGAATTCAAAAAGTCCAAATGGTGTTATTAGAGCAGTCTTCAGGAGATCAGTAGGGGCAACCAGTATTTGGTTGTACCCACGTGCTAGGTCGATCTTCGAAAAAATGTTCTTGCCCTCCAATTGTGCGGTGAAGTCTTGCATGTGTGGCACGAGATACCGATCATGCATTGTGGCTTCATTTAAACACCTATAATCGCCACATGGATGCCACGTACCTGGAGTTTTCTTTTCAACCATGTGAAGTGGTGACGACCAAGTGGAGCGACGGACAATCCCCAGTCTTTCCATCTCGGCAAACTCACGTCGGGGGATAGCCAACTTGTCTGGCGATAAACGGTGTGCTTTAGAGTGTGTTGGGGGGCCTGCTGTGGGAATGCAGTGCTCTACTCCATGTTTCACGTCAACACTGGAGAACTGTGGTCTTGTGACAGAAGGAAACGGATGGCAGCAAACACATTTGTAGAGCAGGTGTTGAGTCCGGTGGCATGTGGCATCATACTGAAAAGGTATGCTCTCATAAGTTTCAGCATCGATGAAGTGTCTAGTGTAGATGTAGATATCTATGGGGAGATGATTGCTGCAAAAGAAATCTGCGCCTAGCATAGGGTGATGAACATCGGCAATGACAAAACACCAGTTGAACCTGCGGATTCCCAGGTCTATCCATAAGGATTTCATGCCATAGGTGTCAATCCTGCTGCCATTGGCGGCGACTAGAGGCTAGGTTTTCTTCAGACGACGATCATCGGCAGAAGCTGGGAAGACGCTGACTTGAGCTCCGGTGTCAACGAGGAACTTGTGCCCACCTCTTCGATCCCATACAAACAATAAGCAGCTCGGATTTTGGCCAGCAACATGCGCCACTAGGTGCTGGCCTGACCTTTTCCCGAAGTCAGAGGGTGCTCGTTTGCCAAGTGTGAGAAGGCACATGGTTGCCTGCAGGATTTGGCCTTGTTGCCAAACTTAGCGTGATACCAACAAAGGTGAGTCTGCGTGGAGAGGCCTTGGTGGCCGGATGGATGCATTAATTGACTGGGTGTGCTTTGCAGCCATGATGATGTCAGAAGGCAGATAAGTTGCCTTCATCCAGTGCAGCAAGCTGAACTCGGACATCCTCCGGCAACTGCTGTAGAAAAATACGTCGAAGTAGAGGGTTACGATCGACTGAGAGACCCTGAATATGTGCACAGAGCTGGGAACCAATCACCAAGGCTGGTAAGGTTATGAAGCCGGTCTGCCTTTTGGTCGTCTGTGAGGCTATATACCTCTATCATTTTTTCTTTCGGGTATGTGTACTTATTGTCTGCAGGTGTTGAAGCCACATCGCTAGCCATACGCTCAGCAACCACAGGGTCTAGGGTAGTAAGGAGGTAGAAATACTGAGTGGTAGAGTCTGTTATGTGGCGTAGAGCAAATTGGGCTTCCGTTTGCTGAAACTACACATCTGGCCTCGCTGCCAGAAATGTGGGCAGCTTAAGCGATATGGCATGGATTGCAGTTGTGGCAGCAGCAGTGTGGTCGGCCATATAGAAGCTCACTTCTAGGGTGTGGCAATGGTGTACTTTAAATGGAAGAACGAGACGAACTCTTCGCCTGAAGATTTCAAATGAGTAAAATAGACGGTCTCGATGGAAATAATGCTCGTAGTCTGTTCACTTGTTGGGATCACCACTATAGGAGTCCAGAAATGACCGTTCATGGGACTCCTAATTTGACAGGAAAGTTTTCATTTGATGTTCAGAACAAAATCATATATTGGTAAAGGGTCAAAGAATAACTTTCATTATTAATTAGAATAATTCAATAAAGTTGGCGGGAAAAGCCAAGCCACCACACTATAGCATGGGCTAAGGCTATATAGGGTTAGAGTTCCAGCTATACCTAGGATTAGGGCTATAAATAAGGCTAGGACTATAGCTAAGGCTAGAGATATAGCTAGCATCAAGGCTAAAGCTTGGGCTAGGATAAGGACTATATAGCTATAGGACAATAGCTAGGATTTGAGTGATATAGGTTCAGGCTTTACCAGGGTTAGATATAGGTTAGGGCGGTAGCTAGGGTTAGAGAGATATTGGTTACTTAGGGCTATATGTAGCTTGAGTTGAAGGGATATAGGTTGGGATTGTATGTAGCTAGGGTTAGAGGGATATAGGTTAGGACTATTAGGGTTAGAGGGATATAGTTTAGGGCTGTAGCTATGGTTAGAGGGACATAGGTCGGGACTATAGCTAGGGAGTTAGAGGTATATACAGTGTATGTTAGGACTATAGCTAGGGTTTGATGGATATAGGTTAGGGCTGTAGCTAGGGACTATAGCTAAGGGGTTAGAGAGATAAGTTAGGGCTCTAGCTAGGGTTAGAAGGATATAGGTTGGGACTATAGCTAGGGGTTAGAGAGATAAGTTAGGGCTCTAGCTAGGGTTAGAAGGATATAGGTTGGGACTATAGCTAGGGGGTTAGAGAGATAAGTTAGGGCTCTAGCTAGGGTTAGAAGGATATAGGTTGGGACTATAGCTAGGGGATTAGAGAGATAAGTTAGGGCTCTAGCTAGGGTTAGAAGGATATAGGTTGGGACTATAGCTAGGGGGTTAGAGAGATAAGTTAGGGCTCTAGCTAGGGTTAGAAGGATATAGGTTGGGACTATAGCTAGGGGGTTAGAGAGATAAGTTAGGGCTCTAGCTAGGGTTAGTTAGATATCCATAGTTATGATTATAGCAATTAGGTTGGGACTATTATAACTTGTTAGAGAGTGTTAGAGAGATATAGGTTGAGACTATAGTTAGGGTTAGAGGGACATAGGTTGGGACTATAGCTTTGGTTGGGTCTATAGCTAGGATTAGAGAGATATAGTTTGGGTAGCTAGGGTTAGAGGTTAGGATTATAGTTGTGTTAGAAGGATATCATATGGACATATGGCATAACATTTGAACTTTAGACCCTATAGATATTCTGGAGCACTCTGGCTAAAACGTTGAAGATTACTAGTCCGGATAGTCTCTTCCTGTGTGGTGGCACACAGTGCAATCAACCTATATATTTGCAGCTCCAAAGTTGTTTGACACCCATTGAGCAGACAGTCTCCTAGAACATTTAGCTGCTGTTTATAATTAGCACTTCAGCCAAAATCAATCAGTCCTCCAAAGTTAGATCTTCCTGCTCTATCCAGGTGACGTATCATTGTTTTCATTGCAGTTTGAACCAGAGTGCTCTCATTTATAGCATTTCCTAATTGTCCCCCCCCCCCCCCCCCCCCCCCCCCCCTCACTCATGGGCCACCTGGAAGGTTCCACACTGATAAACACTATCCATGTGACTTGATGTTGAGTGAATTCTGGTAAAGGATCATCTCTATCATGACCAACATTCAAGTTTGTCCAGCCTATTTTTTATATGTATATAAGTCAGGTACAACCCTGATTTAATTAATGCCATCAGGTATGGTATGAGCAATAACTACAATACTTGTTTAAGTAGTAAGGTCAATCTCTAAGTGCCATGTGGCTAGACAATGGAGTTACCATAGCAACTGAGCCAGTGTTGTGTGAAGATGCACTATATCCACCTCTTCCATACCTCCTCCTGTGCCTCTTCCACATCTTCCTCCAACTCCTCCACATCCTGCCTGTCCTTCCACCTCTTCCTCCACCACTTTCTCCACTACTTCCTCTCCACCACGTCTCTTCCTTTCCCACCATCTTCTCCACAATATTCTTCACCCCCAGAATGGATCCATTCTGTGCTAACACCGATAGACTCACTCATGTTTGGGTGCAACTTTCTCCATCGCTTTGGCATTCAAATGCAACTGAGTTAAGTATAATAAGGCTGTGACAATGGCCACAAAGCTGTCCATGATGGTTGGTAACAGTAGAATGTTTCATCCCATGACGTCATCCAGGGTTTCATCTAGGGTGGGAAGGGTGGGTCGAAATCTTGACCTCAGGATCTGTGGAGGGGGCGGGGCACGGGGTACGGAATGCAATTTGACTGTGTAGATGATGGCCATGCACATTAACAGTATCAGGGTGAGTTCTGCATAACACTATTCCAGTAGCTTGGAACTAGTGTGAATGTTCAAGGACTAGTAGTGCAGCATTATTATAACTTGTTAGAGAGTGTTAGAGAGATATAGGTTGAGACTATAGTTAGGGTTAGAGGGACATAGGTTGGGACTATAGCTTTGGTTGGGTCTATAGCTAGGGTTAGAGAGATATAGGTTGGGTAGCTAGGACTAGAGGTTAGGATTATAGTTTGTGTTAGAGGGATATCATATGGACATAGGATAAGGTTAGCATAACATTTGAACTTTAGACCCTATAGATATTCTAATTATTATAGAGATGATCCTTTACCAGAATTCACTCAACACAGTAACAATAATTCTATTTTTCAGTTGACCACGGCATTCCTTCACAGTGAGTTAATTACTAATTACCTTCAACATGCATGGAAAAATAATTAGAAAGCATATTATAAGGGCTACATATTGGTCACAACTGTAGCATAAATTTTATAATAAAACCACGAGGTCCTTTCACATCATCCAATCAAGTCAGTACTGGCATAATCCCACCCCCCCCCCTCCCCCCACCCCCAGTTCAAAGATCCTGGCTGCCATTCCATCTTGGTTAGTTGCATACTGTGTGAAGGCATATATTCAAGGAGCTACAGTGGATATTTGCATATGGTGATCAACATAAGAATTCTGTAGAAAATGATCAGAATTTTAATGTGGGTTGAAGGTGCCGCAGCTCTGTCCTTAGCAAGTGTGCCTTGAGTTTAAAGGCGTTCGATCTCTGTCCTTAGCCAGTGTTACTTGGGCCATCGGAAATAGTATCAGTCCACTCTCTTTCGGGCTTGAACCACTTGCAAAGGACATGTGAGGTGCTAGCTAACTAACACACCACTCCTTCCTTGTTCAAAACAATCCTCGCTTAGTTCATTATAATTACGGGACAATTTTAAAACCACACCCATTATATTAAAAGTTGGGTGAAGACCACAAATATAAGGTCTGTAAGGATCTTCCTCTATGCATTTTATGTGTCCTATTACTGTTTATCCAATAATAACATGTGTGTCCTATTATTATTATGTGTCCTATTATTGTGTGTCCTATTATTACGTGAATGCTATTATTGGGTGGGGTGTCCTACTATTATGTGCACCTTATGACATGTGTGTCCTATTATTACGCATTGCGTGTCCTGGTATATTATGTTGTGTCCTATTATTACATGTTCAGTGTCGGATCCAGAAAAACTAAAAATGGGGGGCACAGAAGCTTGAGAATTTAATAGCTGAGTATGTTGAGAATGCTTGTGTATTGTGTCGGATGCTATATATCAACAGTTTGCTATCTTTAATTATGGCCAGGATCCAGCATTGAGGACTTTGAACAAAATAAATTTCAACTTTTCAGGGGGGAGAGGTGACCCAAGATTTAGGTGGAGTTAAGTGAACTAAAGGTTCTTCATTGTGACCAATAATATACAGTTCGAACTTACAACTCAAATGAGAACAACTTGTCACAGTTTTGCTGTATCTATAATATATCCTTTTCTCTTTCCCTCATGAAGCTACATAATTCCAACTTATATTGATCACTTCATGGTACTGATGTGACTATTAATATTAATATATTTATGGTGTTTTTGTATAATCAGTGACTACCTTATATTATTGTTTCTGGTCTCTCTTTGTTTTGTGAAAATAGTGATTTACATCTTTCATTACACTGTCAGGGTTCTATCTACTGTGGGGGGGGGGGGGGGGCAAAAGTTGCACCTCCCCCCCCCCGTGTTCTTGATGCTACAATATTGGGATGTAATGTACGCTAAAATGAGTGTGTTTTTTTTACAGTGACAGCATATAGCTTCAGTATTATTATGTGTGTTATTAAAAAATATAATATTATATATTATTACAGAATTGAAAAATGTATTAATAGCACAATATTATTCAATCTCATGTATTCTAATGATTCACAAGGGATTGAGAAGTTTCATTCCCCTCGGATATCGAGAAGCATACAGGTCAATAACTTTGTCTGAGTCTAGCTTAATGTCATTGTGAACATATAGCATAAGCAGGGAATTCAAACGTTCTTGGCCCATAGTAGATCTCCTGTCACTTTTTATTGATTTTAAAGCGGAATTTGCTCATTCAGTACTAGCTTTTGCTACAGGAGTCACTGTCTTCCTCTTCAGATGTATCCCTCCTAAAAAATTTGCTTCATTGTAATCTTTGTTGTAAGGTAAAGGGAATCTCTCCAGACCGCTTCATTGAAATGTTTGTTGTAAGGTAAAGGTTATTCAAATTGGAGGCAAATAACTTTACTGGGCGTTATATAGATTTTTGTGCAAGTTTTGAAGCAATTGCTGGAATCCAGGAGCTGGCAGTTCAAGTTGACAGAGTACTAAGGTAAGTTAGTGAAGCGGAGTGGGGGGGGGGCGCCCCTTGCACCCCATTGCTGTATCCGCCATTGCATGTATGTCCTATTATTACATGTGTGAGTATTGTTATGTATTCTATGTTACGGTTATGTCCTGTTTACATGTGTTATTACGTGTCTGTCCTATACCTGTCTGTGCGGATCTATGAGATAGAGAAGAGGTTGAAAAAGCCCCTCAAGTTCTGGCATCCGTGCTATGAGGCTCTCACTTGGATTGCCAACAGGAACTATTACCAAGAGGTCGTAGGTGAGACACCCAGCCACACCGAGGGAGGGAGACACATGTGTATGTACACACTGGGCTCACCTTATGTATATATCATGTTATAGTCGTATTGAGATTTAGTCCTGCTATTGGGCTTCACCCTACGAATGTGTCACGTATTTTTCGTAACATTTATTACTTTGGAGCTCATAATGTGAGGGCTATTATTTTCACTGAAGTCATCATCATTATTCATTAGTCCTAGTCCCATGACTTATTTCCTTACCCCACCTCACAACCACCACCACCACCATCCTCCCATGTTGCATTTAGCCAGAGTGTGTCCTAACCAAAGGAAATGACCATGTTCCTACACTTTCTCTCATACTTTTTCTTAATTATTGCTCTGACAGTTGAACTAGCGTGGCCATTTTTTCTTTCTTTTCTTCTCCCTGCACTATACAGCCTTCTAATATATTTTTCTTCTTGCACTCAAAGCCTTCTAATCTTTTTTTCCTCTTGCACTCTAAAGCCTTCTAATCATTTCTTCCCTATGCACTCTACAGCTTTTTAATATTTTCTTCCTCCTGCACTCGACAAACTTCTAATCTTTTCTTCCTCCTGCACTCTACAGCCTTCTAATCTTTTCTTCTCCCTGCACTCTACAGCCTTAGGTGCTACACCCTACAGTAGTACATTTACCATTAATTTTAATATTAGTTGTCAGACCTACAATAGTGTAGTCCTATAGAGTATACACTAGTATTGGATCCCACACCCTACAGCAGTATATTGAGTACACGTACCATTTACTATTATGTTCCACATCCTACAGTAGTGTGGTACTATAGAGTAGATTTACCATTTCCTATTGCATGCTGCTACACCCTAATGTAGTTCTACATTGTATATGTATAGTACTGTATATGTATATTTACTATTAGGTGCCATATACTATACAGAGCTGGAAGCAAATATTGAGTAGGCGGGGAGGGGAGGGGGGGGGGGAGGAGGGTGGAGGACACAATCCTCAAGCTAGCTAGTAAAATGGATAAGTATATTATATGGGACTAAAGGATAATAAATGACAGTATAACTCGTAGCTAAGTTAAAATGTCCAAAGTAGTTCTTTCTTTCATTAACATTAAAAAAATTCATTAACATTAAAAAAATTCTTTAACAATCTGATTTTATGAATATGTTAGCAGCATCATTATATTTAGCCAAGGTTGATTCATGGTCGACCACAGTTAGTTTTTTAATCTCTGTGGAGTAGAAAAAGTTCTTTCAGCTGTGGCTGTGTTTACAGGTGCAGTGTGGAGAATCCAAGTAGTCACTCCACATGCTTTTACTAGCTGAAATGTCATTCATAATTTCACATAAAGTAGTGGATACGAGTGATTTCTTTGATCATAAGTGTTGGAATGTTTTAAATTATATGTTTTCATCATATCTGGAAGCATTTGTAGATGAATAATCTGCTGATCATGTTTGCATCTTGTCAGAAATCTTTATTTCATCTGGATATGTGAAATCCGACAAACACTCTGAGCTAGCCAGGTAGGTAGTGTATTAAGGTAATCTCCCAGGGAAATTTAAAAAAACAACATATTTTTCTTTTTTGTACCATAAAATACTACAATGCATGCACATTCCAGCTGTCTAGCTAAAAACAGTCTAATCTAACCTATATTCATACTAACTCATGGTCAAGGCACTGAGAAAAAGAAGGAGACGGATCAGAAAGGGGCTTCAAGACAAACATTCAGAGAGAGAGGGTGTGGTCTATGGTGCGGGGGGATTTGATGCCAGTGATCCTGGACCAAGTGCTACCCCAAAAATCCAACTGAACCCTAGTGTGAAAGAGTAGTGTCAACTGAACCTATTGTAACAGTATATCAAGGCTATTGAACCTCCATACCTTGTACAACCAATGTTCAAGTTAACATTATTTTGTATTGCATTTTACCGTATACTATCTTGTTTGACCCGACAATTTTTCATCTCCATACTTTGATTTAATAAGTCATATTGGGTATCTCTGGAGTCCGATCTGTGCAATGACATTCTTGATTTCTATTTTTAATATAGTCCCTCTGTAATACAATGTAATACAAAGTGTTTTAAGTCCCACTAGGGTTCAGTTGGATTTTTGGGGTTGCTCGAGCAAGATGCCTCCTAAGAAGAGTAAGCGGTTTCATGGGAGTTCAGCGTCAGCAAATGCCTATGGCAGAAGAAAGGCCACTTTTCCCTTTAGCTGAACCAGCTGAAAGGACAATACCCGTTGTTTTATGTACACATGCAGTATAGAGTCACTATAAAGAAAGATGTATAATTATTATGTGCAATATGACATATGACAATCAACTTACTGTAACTTTGTGGCTCGTTTTCTCAACTTACCAAAGTGGTAGAACCGTAATCACAATAAAGTATATAACTCATTTTTTCTAATAGATGGGGCAACTTTCAATATATCATCTTGAAGCTCTTTTCTTGCTCTATCATTTCCACTGAGAATATTTTGATAGGGGTAAGCTAGGTCAAGGTATGGTTGGTTTTGTGGGGGGAAAACAGATTTCTTTGTTGACCTCCAGTACTCCCCAACACTACATGTGTAAATTCTGTCAGTGCATTTTACACATCTGTGGCTGTGATTAGCACAACCTAAGTGTGAAAGTCAGAGTATGAGGTTAGCTGGAGTTCTATTCATTTATTGCACTGAGAAGGGAAGTATTCAGTTTACCATATCTTGATCTAGGAAGTAGCTATGCACAAATTAAACATATCATTGGAAAGAGCATCAAATGGACTACATTTGACATAAAAATGACTTACAAAAAATTAAAAATAATGAAGTTATGACAAATTAAGTGAAAATATAGAATAGTGGTAAACACCCCCCTTGCTTTTTGAGATATAGACATACTGATACAACAAATCTACAGGTAATGACTATTTCACCAGCTGGGATTGAGATTTGTTAAGAAGTACTTCACTCTGTTTCTTTCTGTGTGCTAAATGCATCCCTTTCAGGGAAAGACAGGTGAACATGAACCTCTTTATTTTACCAGCTGGGGAGTTAGGAAGTTATATGCAGCAATGTTTGAGTACACTTTACTTGGTTTCCTTTCTTAGTGCTAAAGAGTTTCCTTTTGCACAAAGTTTAACTACTTATGTAACAAACCTGCAAGTGAACACTATTATACAAGCAGAATTTAACATTTTCCCATGAGAGTGAGAGATGCTGTATAGAGATAAGCTGGAAGAGCACACACCAGTTGTGATAGGTGTTGGTCCATTCCCACATGCAATGAGCTAGTCCGGGGAATTAACCTGTAATACCTGTTAATCCTGATTTGCATAAAACAAAAATGTATTAAGCAGGCAGTGAGTATAGTGCAAGAAGCCATAAAGTATGATTACTGCGTGCATTAAATCAATCATATTTGCATATATATACACATATGCTTTTGAAATTTTATTTGTAGAATCAAATATTAAATGGTGGAATTTTTTGTTACCGTGGTTACATCTCATGAATATTAATGAGCTCGGGCATGTATATACTCGTTATATAAAAAATTGTGATTTCTCAAGTTTTGTTGGAGCTAAAGAATTGATTTTTTTAATGCTAGTTTTACATCACTATTATAAACTTTCTGTAAAGCAATTTTTCATAATTTCTTTTCGATGAATAAATATTACCAATGAGAGTTTTTAGAGTATATTTTAGATAAAAACAGTATGGTAATTTAAAATTATAGGAATGTTAGTTTCCCATATAATTACAGTAAGTATTACCGGAGAGTTAGTCGAGCGTATCGTGAAGGAAAGATCGGAGGTGTTGAAGTTGAAATTGCTGTAAAAGAGTACAAGTCACATCGCCGTATTTCAGAAACCTAAAGTCAATGATTTTTTTGCCTTTACAGACTTGAGTATTACCCCATTTCAAACAGTTTCGAATAAGATCAACTTTAACAGAATTAAGGGCAGGAATGATGGGGGTTTTCAAGTGCTGGAAATGAATAATCACAGTTAGACCGAGTGTACCGCTTTGTTTGCCCCCAAACCCGTTCAATAGGGTAATGATATTTTGGAATAAATATGCATCTGTGTTGATGTTGCTTAATAATTTCTTCAACAGTAGTTTTTTTAACCTTGAAATCATGCATGTCTTCCAATATTTTAACCATGTCAGCCTTGACCATTCTGGAAGTGTCAATACCTTGCTCTTCAAGGACCGTCCGAAGGCCCTTTGGTTGACCACTACTTAAATTCATTGTCTGCGGTTGTCCATTCCATATTGTGTCTCTTCGCCTCGGCTGCTTACCACCATCACTAACATTCATACGACGTACACATTGAATGCATCTTCAGTGTGTCCAGAACTTTGGTCAAAGAGAAATACCATTGAATGTGTTTCTCTTGGGTACTTGACCTCTGCCATTTGAACAACATTTTCGACTTGCACTAAGAATTTCTCAGAGTTCCAATAGCCTTCAGTCTGAGCCCCATACTTAAAGAAAATACATGCTTCCTTTGGAATTGCTGGGTAGATTGTAAGTGCTTTTTTATGCTCATCCTCAGAGAGCTTCAGACAGCCATCATGCTCAGTGATAAAATCACTGACCATTATTCCACGTCCAGTTGATTTTGGACGAATGGTGAGCTTTCCTACCTCTGCCCACTGCCATGATGGTCCCTCATTGGCATGGAATGTTGACTCATCATGGTACATAAGGACAAGTTTCCGTATTGCAGTAGTCGAGCCAATGCCTTCTTGCAAACTGCCTCCAGCACATAGTGGAGGAGGTAAATGGGTACTTTCCAAGATCTCCAATTTTCTCAGGTAAAGTTTCCTGTACTCAATGATATCTTGTCTTTCGTGGCCATCCACGTAGACACTTTTGTGATAATGGTGTTGGGTGAAACCCAAGATCATGCAACCATTTACATGCAGTGCTGCGTGGGGTGATAGAACGGGAAAAGCGAGGAGAGAGATGTGAGTTTGGAAGTAAATAATTATTCACCCAACATGCAGCTGTCATAAATGGAATTGCTTATAAGTCCTTTCTTATAAGCATTTTGGTGCAACCATGTTTGTGCACTGGAACGACACTCTTCATCATCCAGAACATATGGTCGTGAATGCTTTCCTCTTTGATAATCTGAAAATTCACCATGATTGTCATAAAAGTCACTTCTCCAAAGATCGAACGGACCGGTCACTAAATCCTATCACCAACCCTGCCTCCTTGGCAGCAGCAACGTTAGTTAGCCCAAAGCGAATTTGAAAAGTACCCATCAGTACCACTCCAATCATTTTCTGTACTAACTTTCGCTGACTTTCAATCCACTCATCATACACATCCTTAGCACGGTCCTCTATGAAGTTATCAGTAGGCTCACCTTCTGTTTTAATACAATCATCAGAAGAGTGAACATGAGGAAGTAAAATTGACTGATCCAACAACAAAGTGGGATCCAGACCTGCTAGATTTTCTTCCACTTGAGAGGTTTCTTCTTTCATTTCAGAGGGTCCTTGAGAGGTTCCTTGAGAGGTTCCTTCCTCAACAGCAGCTTCAGTGATGGTGGATATTCATAAACTGAGAGCAGTGGAAGTTTTGGGTAGTTTGGAGGATCGCATTAGAGCTGCACGGGCTAGAAAGCGCTTCTTTCTTATCCATTTAGTTTGCCTCTATTCCATCTCAACTAAATACACTCAAAAGCAAGATGCATTTGCGTACTAAACTTTCACATGGGTAACCATAGTAACAAGCCACACAGACGTTGTTGTTTTTGGTAATAGAAAAATTATTTCTCTCTATTTAACTGCAAGCAAGATAGTCAAACTATATATCAAATTAAAGGAGTTCAAAAATGAAAGAGTTTTAAAGATTGGATGAAGCTAAAAAAAAGTTATTCAGGTAAGTAAAATGGAAGCTTATGGGTTCTTGCACTATACACTCTTTCACTGGGAGGAGGAGGGGGGAGGGGCCGAAAAAATCAAAATAGGCAATAGTCTACTAGTTGAGTAGTAATAGCTTATTGATCAAATCAACAACTTCACTGTTGCATATATTTTTGGGTAAATGGAAACATTGGGAGAGCATGAACCTGATGTAGGCAGGCAAATGGCTTTCCAGATGTTGAGCCATCCTCTTGCATTAAAACTCCAACCATCTTTTTTAAAATACTATTATATGCACCAGCTGGGATTTACATGACACATGAGTATGCACTTCACTCGGGTTCCCTTCTGAGTGCCTTTTCCTATAAAAACATGTGCATCTACTACTGCTATGGTGAGTATTAACACAGCTAGCTAATGGTGAAACTGATAGTGCATAAAAGTATCTATGTTGATGCTAGTATAGCAATTGTAACTCCCACTGACTTGTTGAGATATATATATATATATATATATATATATATATATTCTAGGAACTCTCAACATAAAGCCTCACCTGTAATGAGGTTGCATTTGATACACAGAATCCAACTGACTCCTACACATAATATATACACTGGCACATAGACTCCAACTTGTTCAGGGACAAAAAAAAATCTTCACCTCCATGTTCTACTACCAACAATAGCTTGCTTTCTGGTATGCAATCAATGTACTATAGGGACAATATCCATTTATTGCAGTTTAAAATTTTTGTTTTGTAAAATATCTAAATTATTGTCCATATCTGTAATCCGTTGTGTATGTCTTGTTGTAGATTATGTTGTTACTTTTTACTTTGAAATTCATTTTAGTGCAACTGGCAGGAGCAGGTCAAGGGTATCATGCAAAAATGGCCACCAGACACTCTTGAATTCTTAGCAAACTCTCAGTTAAATTATAATGACCTTCTCAATAATTAACTTGAGACTTACTCTGTCGATATTTTGACTAGATGCTCTAGCTTTTATGAGATTCTGACTCATATAAACTTGTTATATATTGGTAGCTAGCTATCAACAATGTAAACTTCAAGTTGATTATTGAGGTCATTCTATTTTCATATGTAGTTTTAACACAGCAACAATTATTCACAATAGTATATAATGTATATAAGGGGTTACAATTCCTTAATCTCTTCCTGCCTTGATCTGCCCCTGTATCTACTTGTGTGAGGTAGCTTTTGTATCCTTGTAATTACAACAACCAGTTAAATGACCCTTTACCATTTACAAGCACACCAATGAGTTTTAAAAAGCAGTATATATAATATGGTGCACATTGAGTAAAATTGATTAAAGATCATATATCTGGTCTTGCTGCCATTCTTTTTAGAAAAGCCAATCTAATCTAGATGTTTGTTTTTTTATTATGGAATTTTATAGTTGCTTTTATAAAGCTGTTTTGCTGATAATTATCAGATAATTATTATAATTTGCGACTTTTTGATAGTAATACTCGCTGTAAATAATATTATCATCCTTTTTTAATAAGACTAGGTGTATCTGTTTTATTATCGTATTGTCACACCACTAATGAACTGCACATCAGTATGGCCACACCTTGTTTGATACTTTCAAACAGATTTCACATGCACTGACATCGAACAGAGTGTAGACCTATGACAGTTACTTAAAAAAATTTATTAAAGTTGGTATACCCGTTTTATTACTTTTTAAATTTATTTTTGATAATAATACTTCAGAGTTTATGGGAAGCTATATCTAGATGGATATGAGCACCTACAATGATTGCTAACAGCACACTATAATTATTATGAAGTTATTAAAAACAACCACAGGGTTGTTAGAGAAATATGGCCTAGGGGTGTATGGTTTCCAGTGGAGATATAACACTCCCAAAATTGGTAATTGAGCATACAGCGTTAGAGCAAATGGTCGGAGGTATTATAAAGCATTCTCCAAGCTCTCCTCTGCAGAGTGTGAGTCAAAACATGAATTATTAAAATCACTTTCTCATCAAATTTATTCACTTGACCTTTCGACTAGATGCTCCATAGTCTCATCAAGAATAATGAATTATTGTCATAAATATGCAGTGTGTGTGTATGTGTGTGTCCATGTGTGTGGAAGTGTGTTGTGTATGGGGTGATGTGTTGTGTCTGTTTCATGTGGTATGGCTCTGTGTAATAATGCTTGTCTGCAGCATGTGGTTATGTCTAAGTGTGTTGTAAGTGAGTGTGTCTGTGATCATTGTGGTGTGAATGTCTTCATGTGTGTCTACCTACCTGGGAATGCATGTTAGGATATTGTTTTATTAACAAGAGTCATTGCACAGAAATCTATCCTTCAGAAAATCCATGGAAGGATAGTGAAACTCATGTGTCAACATAAATGTTCCAAGTTATTCATAGATATGGTAAAATGTGTTTAACATAATTATTACACATGAGGAAGTTAGAAAGCAAGCGAGTAATTTTTGGACAGCATCTGCCATTTTTTTTAAAGTACTGAGTGCCATAACATTATTCAGTGGTGTAGGTGGTAAGCCTTGTGACAAGAAATGGTGTAGAGGAAAATGAGGTGGTTACCTTTGCCTTGGTTCAGAGTGGATGAAAAGGATGTATATGACTTTGTCACCCTATCTGCTGTAATCTTAGTCCAGTATTGTAATGTGTGGATATCACTGGTGGCTGTTGTATTCATATGATGGCCCACATGGGGTGAGATGCCTCCTTGTATGCAGGGCCTTGTGTTGATATCCTTGGGTGCACGTCCTTGTGTGTTGGGCCTTGTGTGCAGGGCCTTATGTGCAAGTCCTTGTGTGCAGGGCCTTCTGTGCACATCCTTGTATAAGGCCTTGTGTGCAGTAACTTGTGTGCGGGCCATGTGCATGGCCTAATTGCAGGGCTTTGTATGCATGTCCTTCTGTGGACGTCCTTGTGTGCACGTCCTTGGTGCTCGACTTTCTGTGCATGTCTTTGTGTGCACGTCCTTGTGTGCACGTCCTTGTGTGCACGTCTTTGTGTGCACGTCCTTGGTGCTCGACTTTCTGTGCATGTCTTTGTGTGTAGGACCTTGTGTGCTTCTGTGCAGGGCCTTGTGTGCACATCCATGTATGCAAGTCCCTGTTTGCACCACCTTGTGTTCAGGGCCTATTGTGCTGGACCTTGTGTGCACATCCTTCTCTGAACATTCTTGTGTGCAGGGCCTTGTATGCACATCCATGTCTAAAGGGCTTTGTGTAGGGTCTTGTGTGTGCAGGGTCTTGTGAGCATGGTCTTGTGTGCAGGGCCTTGTGTGCAGGTTGTTGTGTGCAGGCCTTTGTGCTTGGCCTTGTGCAGGTCCTTGTGTGCATGGCCGTTCTGGGTCTTGTGTGCAGGGCTTTGAGTGGAGGGCCTTGTGTCAATGTCCTTGTGTGCAGGGCCTTGTTTGCACGTCCTTATATGCACATCCTTGTGTGTACATCCTTGTGTCCACGCCCTATAGTGCAGGGTCTTGTGTCCATGTCCTTGTGCAGAGGTCCTTGTGTGCAGGGCCTTGTGTGCAGGGCCTTGTCTGCAGGTTCTTCTGTACAGGACCTTGTGTGCACAACCTTGTGTACATGTCCTTATGTGCAGGGCCTTCTGTGCACATCCTTGTGTGAAACCTCCTTGTGTGCAGGGCTGTGTGTGCAGGGCTGTGTGTGCAGGGCCTTGAGTGCAGGGCTGTGTGTGCAGGGCCTTGTGTGCAGGAAACGTCTAAATGGCTTGAACTCTTGTTATGGAGTGGTGTTGCACACTCTGCTGAGACCCGAAGAAGCCCAATTAGCTGACCATGAAAATGCTATTTTCTTGATCCCAATGAGCCCATGTTGTGCCAGGCATTTAAAAAAAATTGGAGATGACATTGGTGTTCGGATGTTGTCACATTGCCTGGCAGAACATCATCTAGATAGACAAAAAGGAAGCACTCTAGTCCTGAGTATACGTGATCCATGAACTGCTGAAATGTCTGGGCCACATTTTTGAGTCCAAAATGCATTCTTAGTATTCCAATAGCCAAACGGTATGATCACGTTTGTGTTGGGTATGTCCAGAGACCAGGCGGGTATCTGATGGAAGTCTTTTACAAGGTTTATTTATTTTGCAGAGAAAGTTCTTGCCATGAATGTTACGTAGCCAAATCCCTGATATGTGGGACAATAATTATAGCAACCAGGCTTGGTCTTCTCATTCAAGTGGTGATAGTCACCACATTGGTGCCACAAATTGTCACGCTTGGAGACAAGATGCAAAGGTCAAGCCCAAGGGCTCTCAGTGCAGCTAATTTTGCCCCAATGTTTCCATGGCTAAGACCAAGAATTTCCTCCTTGCCACAATAAACGAGGCTCCTTGCTTTGGAATGAGAAAAGTGGCCACCAGAGAGTGAGTGTAGGAAACTTTAAGAGGGTCTCAGCAAAAGCACCATCAGCCATGCCTGCTGCCACACTGCTAATCTGTGCCTTTTGCTGCAAGCCTCGAAATCCTGTAGCAAGGCTATTGAAGGCATCCCGAGTTGGCAAGATCTCGTAATTTCCGACTTCAACCAAGTGTCTGTCTTTGCAGTAGATTAGAAGGTTCTCGTTGCTGAAGAAGTTATGAGATTATCACCACATTGACCGGCCCATTTTTAAAGGTGATTGCAGGGAATACACTAAGCCTGGCTCCTGAATCAAAAAGAAAAGGTTGAGTCATACACATACAGGAGGTGATTAGAATGGTCTGTTTGGAGATCAGAAACCAGAGATGTCAGAAGACTGACATCTCTGGTTTCTTTGACCATGTGTACCCGATAATACGCTCCTTTTACAACATCGTTTTGCTTAAGGAGACCGACTTTCAGAAGAAAGGGCTCGCCCTCTGTCATCATGGACATGCTTTCTTCGAGCTGAATTGAGATATCCAGCCCTGGAGGAATGACTAGAAGAGGTTTGTGTAGGTCGATATCCTCACGAGATATTGCTATTCTTTCTGTGCTAACAGCATGACCTAGCACATAAGGCAAGCAGCACATCCGTGCTTACCATTGGCCGAATCAATGGAAGAGCTTGACCCTGTTACTGCTGACGATGCAGTGAGAAATGTCTTAAAGCAAGTAAAGAGCACTCTGCAAGATAAAAACCAGCAACAAGAACTCCCTGGCGGAGTGCAGCACTCGGCAATAGTCATCACTAAAGATATTGAATGTGCTGACAGAGCTTTTACAATTTGCACTGGCGAGTTACACATCGATCCCAAGAGGGTTAAGGTCATTAATAGTAGCACGATACCAGGGGAGAAACAAAGAAGAAAAGTGATTAAGAAGATCAAGCGTGGAGAATACGAGATGGTGATCATTGTAAGCATGCTGCTGGAGGGATTCGACTACCCTCCTTTCAGTGTGGGGGGCATCTCCTCGAGGTGTTTTCTGCCGGACTTTCCGCTGGATTCGTCCAATGAACTGAGCAAACTTGACTCGCGACTCGATCTGCCACCACTTCCCTACCCAATACATAACACACTCACCCACCTCCTCCATCACTGCATCACTTACTCCCTCCACATCTTTCCCCAAAAGCAATGCCACCTTTCCATCCTTACTCACTCTTCTTAATTCATCCAGCCACTGTCTTGCCCCTGCAATTCTGCGTACCTCATCTATCAGAACCAGCCGATCCCTCTCAAATTCCCTGCATGTCACCAAGAAATGTTCCACATCCTCCCCTGCTCCACTATCACACATTATACACCTCTCATCCCTAACTATCCCACATCTCTTCTTATCCTCTAACAACCCAGCTGATGCAGTCCTCAGTCTAAATTGCAGCCGCACACCTTCCTGACCATGCATGGACCTCACATATAATTATGTGGGATCATGTAAAGAGTAAGACTCCGGAAGTCGAAAAATCAGTGCGCGTCAATTAATTATCGCGGTATATTTTTTTAAATGCACTTTTCTCTGCTTATCTTAAATCTTAAACGCGCGCGCTATGTACAGAGCGAGATGGCGGGAAGTCATTGGATAGGAAATAACATCATCAATAGCAACAACAACCACAACAACTGCATCATCAACACCATCAACAACCACAACCACAGCAACAGGAGCAAATCTCTTTTGGCAAATACTGTTACTTGTAGAATGTAAGGGAGAAAATATCTAAAAAGTAATAATAATAGGATGATTATTGATAATAATATTATGATGAACATGTTTGGTGTTGTTACTTGGTGTACAGTTGCAATGTAACTATGGTTAGATCCAGCCTGAAAGATGGGTTTGCCCTGCGTGTTAAACCGTAAAGTCGATTCGTCATGGTTTGTATGTCTATGTCAATATTTTTAGATTTATTGAAGGGAGCTTCTTCATGCTTAGTCTGCAAACTTGGCTCCTTTTGTAGAGAGTACCCAGTTACTGCTGCTGCAAGTGAAGAAGGTGCAGTCGACCAACTGCAATTAATGTGTACCAGTGGTTGCAGGAAGTTTGCTCAACAGCCCTTAGCTGTCCAATAATCTTAGGTGGGCCTGGAGTCATCATGAGTCCCAATTCAGTGTGTTGTCAATTGTCACATAAACAGTACATTCTTGTGGCCATAGCATCATTATCAGAATAGCATCAATATAGAATCATTATTATAATTATTGTGGATACAGCATCATTGGACCCTGGGTGTTTGGATTGGTGGACACCAGTCATACTCCTGCACTGGGTATGCTGTAAACAATCACAATTCCACTCCATTCTATGTAGTTGTTCAACACAAATTTTCAGGTTAAATGCCCCAGAGAGACGCTGCAACATTACTCCCTATCATACGGTCTCATGTTGCGATAATCCATTCAGATCAGTGGGCTGCTTACAGACAGGTTGCTTCTCTGCCTGAAGTGGTTGCTCATCAGACTGTTAACCATTCAATAGAGTTCCTAAATCCAGTCACAGGTGTGCACACAAAATGTTGAATCGTACTGGAATAGAGTGAGTTATACCACAAGATATCCACAGTATGTTAGATAAATTGATTTTAGCAGGCGAGGATAAAGTTTAAAAGGATGAAGGGGGTTCGTCGTGATCAACTTCCTTCATACCTCGATGACTTTATGTGGAGGGAGAGGAATGCCGGCACGACTGCTGATGCTTTTCAAAACACATGATGCTGCATTTGTTGTTTTATGAAGTTCTTTGAAGTTGTGTTGATATGAAGTTGTGTTACTTTTTTTTTGGTTGTTGTTATTTATGCTGCATTTGTTGTTTTATGAAGTTGTGTTAATATGAAGTTGTATTACTTGTGTTAGTATATAGTCCTGAGATAGCTGTTATTTACTTGGAGTATCTGCCTTCAAGGATGGCCTCATTGAACATTGTCAGGAATGGGAGTGGATAACTTCACCTTGCTCTTTTCTTTCATTGTGTTCTGTTCGTGGTCTATTCTAGAGAGTTCAAACTTCATAATCTGCAATGTTGATCATTTAAGGAGAGGTTACACTTATTTAATGAATCGGCGGTGATTTTAGCGCGCGCGTTTAAGATAAGCTATACCGCGATAATTAATTGACGCGCACTGATTTTTCGACTTCCGGAGTCTTACTCTTTACATGATCCATTATGTGGATAAGCTAACCAGTTTGTTACATAGATAATCGTTATAGCTAGCAAATTAGATGGCGCTTCAAGTGTGTATAGGCAGTTTTAGCTGATATTTATAGCTAGCAAATTAGCTAGCGCTTGAAGTTGGCAGTTTTAGATAGTCTAGTAGCTAGCGCTTGAAGTGTATAAGCAGTTTGAGCTGATCTTTATAGATGGCAAATTAGCTAGCGCTTGAAGTTGGCAGTTTTAGACGATCATTATAGCTAGCAAATTAGCTAGCGCTTGAAGAAGGCAGTTGTAGCTGATATATAGCCAGCAATAGCTAGCATTGGAGGTAGCTAGTAGACTACCAAGCAAACCAAGTTGGTCTATAGCTAGTGCTTATGTATCTCAGCTCAGCTAGCTTATAATCTACCAATTCTGCTATCATCATGGATAGTACTCAGAATGGTCACAGCTCTCTTGTCCATCCATTTCAAGGCATGGACACCATTTGTACTTACAGATTCTTTTTCATTTTGTCTTTGGCCTTGATACATGCAGGTCCCCCCCTGTTCATCCGAACTGTACCAAATGCACCAAAGCCACTACTTTTTAGAGATGGTACAAGTGTATATATCACATTATTGTGTGTATATATACTAAAGTCTCCTCGCCTAAATACAGCTTCCAACTATAGGTATATCCACTAGAGCTGTCTGCCAGGACATAAGCTTTCGTATCCCACTTTGTGGGCTTCATGGACAAGTACCGGACCCTCCCCTTGACTCCAATTGAATCATCTACAGCAATTTCTCTTCCAAGCTGGTATGATTGTCCACACTAATGGCTATAATGAGGGCAATGAACCTTTTATCTCGCTAACTGTGCCAAGCTTTCCAATCCTCTCATTCTAGATTGAGGAGGTAGGTCATGATTCGAAGCTATAAATTGGTCTGCTTACAAATTTGTTTCCTCCACAATTCTCCTTAGGATAGTGTCATCGAGAAAAAGCTGAGCAAAGTCAATGGGCGCTTTTCTTTCCATATCAACTGTGCATCCAGATGTCTGAATGAATGAGATCCACTGGAGCTGCTGGGACTGGAGCTGCTGGCACTGGAGCTGCTTGAACTGGAGCTGCTTGAACTTTCACTGGAGCTACTCCTACAACCTTCTTCATGTTACACTATCCACAACATCTTCACCATCCTCCACACCCTCTTTACCACCCCCCACACCTTCAAAATAATAAATAATACTCATCAATAATTATATCCATCATCTCTTTTTAACATAATTATACAGCACTTCAGCTCTATTATAATAATTATCTATCCATCACTTGTGTTCAGAAAAATACTCTATCAAGCATCTAGAGTGAAGGTACATAACCACCTTACATAACCACGCTTTGTCCAAAGATAGTTGATAATTCCAGGTCAGTACAAGTGAATTAAACACTGTGAGCAGCTGTACCAATAAGCAGACAATAGGCAGATGCTTCGTGAGTGGCTGTACTGATAAGCAGCACCTTACTGCGAGTCAATAAAGCATTAGTCCTTTAAGGACATATATATTATGTCCACGCCTACGAGTGCAATTTTTGCCGGACATAATATATAATATGTCCATCGCAGTCAAAGAGTTAATTAACTTATAATTGGATTCACCACATTGTGGTTTGTAACTATGGCCACAGTTGGTAACCACAATATTGGTTATAACAAGGGCTATTAGTATTGGATACACTATGGTTGCTATGGACTTTAGTCAACCCTTGTTGAGATAAAAGGGCATATGTTCATGCATGTCATTTTTTTTTCTTTCTTCAAAATAAAGTCACCAGGGAGAGGGTTAAAGACTAGTAGTGCAGAGTTATTGTAACTAGTTGCATTTATATATAGAAAAGGTTTAAACCAACAGAGTAACAACAGTTATATTTTTCAGTTCTCCAAAATGAAGGGCATTCCTTCACAGTGATAGTAATTACAAATTACTTTCAACATGTATGGAAAAACCAAAAATACCAGCATATTGAATGGGCTACTTATTGGTATATGAACAGGGTAAGGTCTAGAGCATAAATTTTATATACGAGGTCAGACTCTTTCACATCATCCAATCCAATCAGTACTGGCATAATCCCCCCCTCCCCCCCCCCAATCGTGTAATGTGAGTGACTAATCTATTTCCTTACCATTCTTGCTTTCAAAAATCCTGGCTGCCATCCTATCTTTGTTAGTTAGCCCTAGCTCTAGTTGCATACTGTGTGAAGGTATATATTGCAGGAGCTACAGTGTATATTTGCATATGGTGATTAACATATGAAATCTCAAGGAAATTGTTTGTGGATGAAGCATCAGAATTTCAGCATCAGAATTTCAGCATGCGTTGAAGGTATTGCTCTGTCCTTAACTAGTGTGCTTCAGGGTTGAAGGTGCTGGTCCTTTCTTAGCTAGTGTGTACCTCGGGATTGAATGTGCTGCAGCTCTGTCCTTAGCCAATGTACCTCGGGATTGAAAGTGAACCTTGGCATTGAAAGTGCTGCAGCTCTGTCCTGATCTTGTGTGTCATTGGGTTGAAGGTGCTGTAGCTCTGTCCTTTGCTAGTTTACCTTGGGATTGAAGGTATTGCAACTCTGTCCTTCGCCAGTGTAACTCCGGATTGAAGGTGCTGCAGCTCTGTCCTTAGCCAGTGTTACTTTGAACATCGGAAATAGTGTCAGCTCGCTCTCTTTCAGGCTTGAAGCACTTGCGCAGATATTTTTTAAATAAGCGCTAAGATTTAAAAAATTGGAAATGTAAACTTAACAGTATTTGTTATGCACTATTCGTCGGATTTTTATGCGTTGATTCCATGTTAACATTAAAACATTCTTTAACAATCTGCAATACATCTGTTAAATCTTTATGCAATATCATAAGGTACTGATATGAGTGATTTCTCTGATCATAAGTGTTGGAATATTTTTGATTATATGTTTTCACCATATCTGGAAGCATTTGTTGATGAATAAACAGATGATCCATGTTTATATTTTGTGATAAACCTTTATTTAATCCCACAAAACTACCAAAGCCTGTAGCCAGGTGCATGTAGTAGGGTATTAAATAAACAAAGATGCTTTTTGAGATATACAAACTGTTAGTCAGTTCCGCAAATAACAAACCTACAGGTAATGACTATTTTACAAGCTGGTATTGAGATCTGGTAACAAGTACTTCACTCTGTTTCCTTCTGTGTGCTAAATGCATCCCTTTCAGGGAAAAACAGGTGAATATGAATCTCAACACGCTCTGTACCAGCTAGGGAGTTAGGAAGTTAGATGCAACAATGTTTGAGTACACTTTACTTTGTTTCCTTTCTGAGTGCTAAAGAGTTTCAAAGTTTAACTACTCGTGTAACAAACTTGCAAGTAAACACTACTATACAAGCAGAGATTTAACTACAAGCACATACATGGATCCCAACTTTTTTCCATGAGAGTGAGAACTGCTGTGTACAGACGGGCTGGTAGAGCACACTCCAGTTGTAATAGGTGTTGGTCCATTCCCACAGGCTATGAGTAAATCCGGGGTATGATTTGCAATTAATCTGTATACCTGATAATATCCATTGAGCTGATTTGCATAACAGTGAGTACAGTCTTACACTGAGGGGTGGGAGGTGGGAATGGGGGGGGGGGGGGGGGTGGTGAAGGGTGAGGAGGGAACAAACAAAATAGGCAATAGTCTACTGGTTGAGTAGTAGTGGCTTAGTGATCAAGTCAACAACTTCACTTTTGCATATATTTCTGGGTAAAGGGAAACATTGGGAGTGGAAGAACCTGATGTAGGCAAGCAGATCATGTACAGAGGCCTTCCAGATATTGAGCCATCCTCATGCATTAAATAAAACTCCAACCAACTTCTGGTAAATACTATTACACAAACTGGGATTTACATGACACATGAGTATGCACTTCACTCGGCTTCCCTTCTGAGTGCCGTTTTCCTATAAAAACATGTGCATCTATTACTGCTATGGTGAGTATAAACACAGCTAGCTAATGTTGAAACTGACGGTGCTGGTTTCACATATAGTATTCACTACTATGTTGATGCTAGTAAGGAAATTATAACTCCCACTTTGAGACATCACTCATGTATATATATATACATACTTGGAACTTTCAACATAATGGCTCACCTGCAATCAGGTTGCATTTGAACACTGGTAGCTACAGAGATTCCAACTGCTGATACACTGGCCCATAAACTCCAACTTGTCCAGGGACAAAAAATAGCTTTCTGGGATGCAATAAATGCTCTTTAGGACAATAGATAATGATGATGGTGGTGGTGGTGGAGGTGATTGGTGGGTGGTGGTGGTGGTGAAGAGGAGGATGAATGCAATTTTGACTAGGCAAGATGACAAATGAGATGATCAGGTACCATTTAGTAGTTGGCGTAAGAGATAGCACAATCTCCTAACAACTACAGGTGGACACAAACCTCACACTCGAGAAGGCCAAGGGAAAAAATTCACCAGAGGGAAACAATCGAAGAACAACAACACTCACTCATAGGAGAAAACACTGGAAATGCAGAACTAGAAGAAGTCCGAAGAGAGTGATGATTTCCTACAAATGAGAGAAATTACAAAAGCCAGTGCTCTCGCTGTGGAAACCAACGACACCCTAGGGTAAAATGTCCATCAAAAGAAACAGTATGTTACAAATGTCAGAGAAAAGGCCACTATAGCAGCCACTAATTTTCTAAGCGAACATTGTCAGAAGTAGAAGACAAAAATATCTTGCAATGGCGGTATTCCTGGACTCCTCAGAAAATCCTTCCTCTACATGGGTCCCAACACTTTGCCTCAATGGGAAAATGAATACCTTCAAGCTTTGTCTGCACATCCTTGTGCAGAGCTTTGTGTGCATGTTCTTGTGTGCACATCCTTGTGTGCAGGGTCTGGTGTGTACATTCTTGTGTGCAGGGCCTTGTGTGCACATCCTTGAGTGGTTGGCTGGAGGCTCCACAGAGAATTTTCTTGTCCTGGTTAGTGGTGGTCTGTCCAGATGGTAGTAAGTTTCCTTCGCAATTGCTTTCACTTCTAATAACAATGCAATTTAAATGGCTTTTTTTTCCATTGGTCTAAGTTAACAGTCTGGAAGAAGTTTTTTAAAGCTTGAGTATTCTATGTAATTTGAAGCAAAGGATTGTAAGATTATACTCAAGAACAGAATACTCAAGAACAGAAGAGCATACCTTAATAAAAATGTGTTAAAACACAACTGCAAATCTGACCATTCCCTAGTACTGCATATTAGCAAACCTCAGCGACTTCGCAGTAATTATATTTTTATCATCAAGCTCCTTGCTGGATTTCAGGCAAACATCTGAAGTGTCTACTCTTAAAAGAATATTATTTTGAATGGTTTAAGTGTAACTGTGGCATATGAGAGGGGGACACTTTACACACAGAGATTAATTAAAATAGCGATGATAACACTTTGAGGGCATTGAAAAGGGAAGAAAATGGAGGTGGGGATTAGTTTAGAAAAGCAGCTCTGTTATTTCTACCCTCTACAGCATACCTGGTGCAAAGTGTCTCTCATCTTTGGCTAAACGGATCTTTATGCAACTGGATGTCCGAATAGTTTTGTAGACGAGGAACATATCTACGAAGAGTAGTCAGTCACTGCGTCCTTCTTGGTCCGTCTTGAAAGACTTGCTCCTTTTTTTGGTCTTACTCGAGCCTTTCTGGCTCGCGAGACCAGCTCCTTCTTCGACTGTCTTCCGAGACTTCCTTCAATGGCTCACGAAACTAGCCTCTTGTTCGACTGTCTTTGTGAAACTAGCTCCTTTGACTCACAGGACTAGTTCCTTCTTTGACTGGCTTGCAAGACTAGATCCTTCTGTGATGGCTTGTGAGACTATACTTCTTCAACTAGCTCCTTCTGTGATGGGTCGCAAAACTAGCTCCTTCTGTGAATTGTGAGAATAGCGTTGAATTATTTCTAATGAAGAGCATCTTGTCGAAACATCGAGTCAAGTTGATTATATTGAGAAGGTCATTGTAATTTCGTTATGTCAACTAAGAGTTGGTTGAGAGATGATCATAATATTTTGTTGGTTTCTTTGCCTTGGAATAAAATGGCACCTTATCCAACTCGCCTCATTTTTGTACAACTTGTACTTCGTAAGTGGCCTCAATGTAGGAATTTGGTAAAGGGTCTGTCCATTTTTTCAATTTTCAAAATCCCATATCCACTACTACTAATCTGCTATATTTATATAGGCATGCACATGTACAGAGACATATTAAATCACTTACATGGGAGGAATGAGTGATGTGTCCTGGAGAGGCACCTAGTGAGTGTGCATTCAATATGTCAGCAGAAAACTATTGGGAGGGAGGGGGGGTGGAGGAAGCGCTATATTCTTCCCCTTGGTGGAAGCCTCCTCTCGCCTAGACGCAAGCAATCATTTATTATTAGTGAGTAATATCTCTGTTAATGAACTCTCAGTTGACATAATGACATTACAATAACCTTCTCAATAATCAACTTGAAATTGTATTCTCTTGATGTTTCGACTAGATGCTCTAGCCTTCAGGAATAATGTCGAGATGCTCTAGCCTTCAGGAATAATGACGAGATGCTCTAGCCTTCATCAGGAATAATTCCTGATGAAGGCTAGAGCATCTCGTCATTATTCCTGAAGGCTAGAGCATCTAGTCGAAACATCAAGAGAATGCAATTTGAAGTTGATTATTGAGCAGGTTATTGTAATATCTTTGTTTTTTTTAATGAAAATCTCCTAAATCTCCTAAAACTGAGCGTCTTTTATCCAAGACCGAGCGTCTCTCATTTCTGGTCCTCACACCTTTTCCTATAGGGTGTTGACAGGGCATGTCCCCTTACCAGCAAAATTATGTTGTTGTCTTTGCTGAGCTATACTTGATGGTTCTATCTTTGCTCTTGTCTCCAGGGAGAGAAGCTCTTCTACCTTATCCCACCCACGGAGGAGAACCTAATTCGCTACGAAGAGTGGGTTGCATCGTCCAATCAGAGTGAGATTTTGTTCGGAAACATAACACTCATCTCATCTGCTATACTGCCACCATCAAAACAGGAAACACCCTCTTCATACCAACAGGTTGCTAATAATCTAGTAGTTGAAGGGGGAGTGGTCTCCATTATGAAAGTTCAATTTGCTTTTTTTGTGTGGGAAAGCCATATATGTATAGCCAGAGATGCCTTAAGGCAATCCCATAGTCATATCCGAGCTTATCATGTCCAAGCTTACCTAGTACTGGATAGGGCTAGGGCTATGACTACAGGTTATGGCTATATAGTAGCTAGTTTGGGGGGATAACTAGGCTAGGGCTACAGATAGGGTTAATGGTATAGCTAGGGTTAGGGCAATAGCATTAAGTCTATAGACTAGGACCATAGCTAAGGCTACAGGTATAATTAAGCTAGAGATATAGCTAGCATCAAGGCTATAGCCTAGGCTAGGGTTAGGACTATAGCTAGGATTCGAGTGATAGAGGTTAGTGCTTTAGCCAGGGTTAGAGATAGATTAGGGTTGTAGCTACAGTTAGAGAAATATAGGTTAGGACTATATGTAGCTAGGGTAGGGATAGAGGTTAAGGTAGTATGTGGTAGGGTTAGATGGATATAGATTAGGGATGTAGCTATGGTTAGATGGATATAGGTTGGGACCATAGCTAGGGAGTTAGATGGATATACAGTGTAGGTTAGGACTATAGCTAGGATTTGAAGGATATAGGTTAGGGCTGTAGCTATGGTTAGAAGGCTGTCTGCTAGAACATTTAGCTGCTGTTTACAATTAACACTTCAGCAACAATCAATCAGTCCTCCAAAGCCAGTTCTCCTGCCTGCTGTATCCAGGTGGCATGTCATTGTTTTCATTGTGGTTTGAACAACAGTGATCTCAGTTATAGCAATTCCTAATTTTGCCCCCCTCACTGATGAGCCACCTGGAAGGTTCCACACTGATAAACAGACAACTTGATGTTGAGTTAATTCTGGTAAAGGATCATCTCTATCATGAGACTAGCATGTTTAGGTGTCCAGCCTATTTTTTATATTAGCATGTTTAGGTGTCCAGCCTATTTTTTATATGTATATGTAGGTAATAATAGGTAATAATAGGTAATAATAGTAGGTAATAATAGTGGTTAATTTGGTGAACATGTTAGTCAAGTACAACCCTGACCTCATTAATGCCATCAGGTATGGATGTGCAAATCTATAGGAATTGGTTATGTAGGGTCAATCTCTTGAGGGTCATGTGGCAGTTACTGGAGGTAATGGACTTACCATAGCAACTGAGCCAGTGTTGAGTCAACATACTATCTTCAACTCCTCCACCTCCTCCTCCACCACCTTCTCCATCACTTCCTCTCCACCATTCCTCTTTCCCTTACCATCTTCTCCATAACCTCCTCCACTCCCAGGTTGGATCCATGCTGTACTAATTCCAATAGACTCACCCGTGTTTGGACTCCATCGCTTTGGCATTGGAATGCAACTGAGGTAAGTACAACACTGTGTCTTTGACAATGGACACCAAGCTGACCCTGATGGTTGGCAACAGTGGAATGTTTCATGCCATAAGAAAACTCATGATCCAAAGTTGTATCTGGGGGGAAACTGTGTGTATGTGGGGGGTGGGATGCAAGCTGACTGTGTAGATGACAGCTGTGGACATTAACAGTACCAGGGTGAGTTCTTCTTAAGACTATTCCACTAGCCAGGGACTAGTGTGAATGTTCAAGGACTATAGAGTAGTGCAGCATTATTGTAACTAGTTGCATTAAGGCTTACACCAAAACAGTAACAACAGTTATTGTTAACTCTATTAACTCTATTTTTCAGTTCACCACAATGAAAGGCATTCCTTCACAGTGGGTGTAATTATTAATTACAAATTACCTTCAACATGCATGGAAAATATTGTAAGGGCTACATATTGGTATATGAATCGGGACCATAGTATAATAAACCACGAGATCTTTTCACATCATCCAATCAAGTCAGTACTGGCATAATCCCCCCCCCCCCCCCCCCCCCCCTCCCCCAGTTCAAAGATCCTGGCTGCCATCCTATCTTGGTTAGTTGCATACTGTGTGAAGGCATATATTCAAGGAGCGACAGTGGGTATTTGCATATGATGATTAACGTAAGAATTCTCAAGGAAATTGTTTGTGGATGATCAGAATTTCAGTGTGGGTTGAAGATGCTACTCTGTCCTTAGCTAGTACCTCTGGATTGAAGGTGCTACAGCTCTGTCCTTAGCTAGTGTACCTCAGCATTGAAGGTGCCGCAGCTCTGACCTTAGCTAGTGTACCTCAGGATTGAAAGTGCTGCAGCTCTGTCCTTAGCTAGTGTACCTCAGGATTGAAAGTGCTGTAGCTCTGTCCTTAGCCAGTGTTACTTCAAACATCGGAAATAGTGTAAGCTCGCTCTTGACCACTCCTTCCTTGTTCGAAACAATCCTCGCTTAGTTATGATTACAGGCCAATTTTAAACCACATCCATTATCATAAATGTTGGATTCCAACAGTGAAGACCACAAATATAATGCCTGTAAAGATGTCGTGTGTATGTGTCCTATTATTTTTGTCCCATAATAACATGTGCGTCTTAATATTACATGTGTTCTATTATTACATGTGTCCTATTATTATATATATGTGTATCCTATTATTATGTGCACCTTATGACATGTGTGTGCTATTATTATGCATTGTGTGTTCGGGCATTACGTCTGTGTCTTATTAATACATGTGTTTCCTATTACATGTGTGACTATTGGTATGTATTCTATGTTACGGTTATGTCCTGTTTTCGCGTGTGTCCTATTATTACATGGATGTCTTATACCTGTCTGTGCAGGATCTATGAGGTAGAAAAGAGGTTAAAAATGCCCCTCAATTTCAGGCATCCGCTACGATGCTCTGACTTGGTTTGCCACCAGGAACTATTACCAATAGGTCGTAGATGAGACACCCAGCCACACACAGGGAGGGGACACATGTGTATGCACACACTGGCCTCACCCTATGTATATATCATGTAGTAGTCATATTAACATTTATTGGGCTCACCCCACGTATGTGTCATGTAGTAGTCATAACATAATGTGGGCGCTGAAAATAAAGTCATCATTATTCATTAGCCATAGTCCCATGGCTTATTTCCTTCCCCCACCTCACTACCACCACCACCACACCTCCACCGCCATCCTTACCATCACTATCACCAACCACCACCCTCACCACCACCACCAACACTCTGCCAATCCATGTTGCATTTAGCCAGAGTGTATCCAAACCAAAGGAAATGATCATGTTCCGACACTTTCTCTCATACTTTTTCTTTATTTTTGCTCTGACAGTTGAACTAGAATGGCCATTTATCTTTCTTTTGTTTGCACTCAACAGCCTTCTAATCTTTTTTTTCTCTCTCCACTCGACAGACTTCTAATCTTTTATTCACTTGCACTCCACATATTTCTAATGTTTTCTTCCCACTGCACTCTACAGCCTTCAAATCTTGACTTTTCCCTGCACTCTACAGCCTTATACGTCACACCCTACAGTAGTGTAGTTCTACACAGAACATGTATATTTACTATTAGGTGCCACACCATACACAGAGCAGGAAACAAATATTGAGTAAGGTGGGGTGGCATAAACCTCAAGATAGCTAGTAAAATGAATAAGTTTATTGTATGGGACTCAAGGGTAATAAATGACAGTATGACTCATAGCTAAGTTAAAAGGACCAAAGTAGTTCCTTCTTCTTTAAAAAAATTCTTTAACAATCTGCAATACATCTATAAATTTTATGAATACGTAGCAGCATCACAATATTTAGCCGAGGTTGACTCATGGTCGACCACAGGTAGTTCTTTAATCTCCGTAAAGTAGAAAAAGTTCTTTCAGCTGTGGCTGTGTTTACAGGTGCAGTGTGGAGAATACAAGTAATTTATAAACTTCACTCCACATACTTTTACTATATAGATGAAATGTCATTCATAATTTCACATAAAGTACTGATATGAGTGATTTCTCTGATCATAAGTGTTGGAATGTTTTTGATTATATGTTTTCACCATAATTATCTGGAAGCATTTGTAGATGAATATCAGCTGATCCATCTTTGTAGCTTTTCAAAAACTACCTAAACCTGTAGCCAGATATATAGGTAGTGTATTAAAGAAACAAAGATGCTTTTTGAGGTATACAAAACTGTTGGTCAGTTCCCCAAATACAGATCGAACAACCTACAGGTAATGAATATTTAACCAGCTGGAATTGAGATATGTTAAGAAGTACTTCACTCTGTTTCATTCTGTGTGCTAAATGCATCCCTTTCAGGGGAAAACAGGTGAATATGAACCTCAATACTTTCTGCACCAGCTGGGGAGTTAGGAAGTTAGATGCAGCAATGTTTGAGTATCCTTTAGTTGGTTTCCTCTCTGAGAAAGTTTAACTACACATTTAACAAACTTGCAAGTGAAAACTTCTATACAAGCAGAAATTTAACTACCAGCACACACATGGATCCCAATTTTTTCCCATGAAAGTGAGAGCTGCAGTATTCAGATAAGCTTCTAGAGCACACTCCAGTTGTAATAGGTGTTGGTCCATTCAAGAAGTGAGTTAAGCCGGGTTATGATTTGCAATTACATGTATACCTGCTAATACCATTGAGCTGATTTGCATAAAACAAAAGTTTAATAAAGCCAGCAGTTAGTACACCCTTTCACTGGGGGTGGGGGTGAGGGCGGAACAAACAAAATAGGCCATAGTCTACTAGTCGAGTAGTAGTGGCTTAGAAGTCAACAACTTCACTGTTGCATATATTTCTGGGTAAAGGGAAATATTAGGAGTGGAAGAACCTGATGTAGGCAGGCAAATCTTGCAAGGAGGCCTTCCAGATATTGAGCCATCCTCATGCATTAAATAAAACTCCAGCCAACTTCTGGTAAATTCTATTATACCAGCTGGGATTTACATGACACATGAGTAAGCACTTTACTCGGGGGTTCCCTTCTGTGCTAATGGATCCGTTTTCCCATAAAAACAACTGCATCTACTACTGCTATGGTGAGTATAAACACAGCTAGCTAATGGTGAAACTGACAGTGCATAAATAGTATATTCTACTATGTTGATGCTAGTAAAGCAATTGTAACTCCCACTGACTTGTTGAGATATCACTCATATATATATATACTAGGAACATAATGGCTCACCTGCAATCAGATTGCATTTGAACATTAATACATACACAGACTCCAACTGACTCCTACTGATACACTTGGCACATAGACACCAACTTGTCCAGGGACAAAAAATAACAACTACATTTCCATGTTCTACTACCAACAATAACTTGTTTTCTGGTATGCAATCTTCTGGTATGCAATCAATGCACTTGAGCAGTTTTAAATTTTTTGTTTTGTTTTTAATTATTATGAAATATCTATGTGTATGTTTTATTGCAACCAGCAGGAGTAGATCGTGGGGATCATGTTAGGTGGGTGGTTGTAAGAGCTACAGACTGTCCTTAATTCTTTAATAGCAAACTCTTATATAGTTGAATTATTATGACCTTCTCAATAATTAACTAGAAACTTACTCGGTCGATATTTTGAATATATTCTCTATATAGCTTTCATCTGTAATAATGAGATGTTAAAACTCATGTAAGCTTGTTATAATTATAATGGTAGCTAGCTATATATTTTCAAGTTAGTTGATTATAGAGGCAACTTGAGGTTGTTATTTTTTATTAATATATATATTATTTTTATTTTATTCCAAAAACATGCTCAATAGCCACTGGCTAATGCAAAGAGCACACAATACACACAACACATGAAATACATTATGAATGTTATGAAATTGTTTGTATGTAATGTTTAAATAAGCTAAGAGAACGGGATTCCTTAATATTGTTCGGAAGAGCATTCCACTTACGAATGACAGAAGGGAAAAAAGATACATTAAAAGACTGAGTATGAAGGAAAATGATAGTAAGGTTGAGGGGGTGGTATGATCTAATGTTGTAAGGTGGAGGAGGCTGATGTGCAGGCATTGAGGTTGGAAAGTCAATGTAATTATGCAAAAGCTTAAATAGAAGTATGAGTTTAGAGTTGAGACGACGAGAGGAGAGTGTAGGGAGTTTTAGATTAGAACGTAAGAGGGAATAGTCAGAGGACCAGTCTTTAAAACAAATTTTGCATGCAAAGAATTGTATTTTTTGGATAGACATGGAGAGATGCGCAGATTGTGGGTCCCATAGAAAAGAACAGTAATCAAGGTGAGGTCTTATTAGAGAGGTGTATAGACGCAGAAGAGAAGAGGAGTCAGAGTGATGATAAAATTGTCGGTATAAGAGGCCTAAGAGACGACGAGACTTACTACAAATGAAGGATATGTGTTTAGACCAGGATAGTGTTGAAGATAAGAGAACACCCAGATACTTGAACTCAGAGACTAAATCAAGAGAGGAACCAAGTAGGTAGAGCGAGGGCAAAGTTTTGAAGATAGGAGAGACTTTGTAAGTTATAAACATCCATTTCGATTTTGAGGAATTTAATGTAAGAAAGTTGGATGAGATCCAAGAGGAGACAGTATCAAGATTTTGTTGAAATAGGGAGAAATCAGAAAGGGAGTTAACAGGTTGGAAAAGTAGGATATCAGCATAGAGAATAATCTTGCAGGAAGAAGACAGAGGGACTTTACATACTCCATTAATATAAATGATAAAGAGAAGGGGCCCAAGGATTGAACATTGAGGGACACCAATAGAAACTGGAAGAGGGGAGGAGGTGGAGCCAGAAATGACCACCTGTTGAGAGCGGCATGAAAGATAAGAATGGAGCCATTTGAGGAGCCAAGGGCGACATTGTAGAGTTGAGAGAAGGTGTAGTAGGGGTGCATGAGGGACAGAATCAAAGGCTTTTTTTAGGTCAAGGAAGCAGGCACACACAGCTTTATTATGTTGAAGAAGCGTTTGGAAAGAATGGACAGCAAAGAGGAGGGCAGATGAAGTAGAGCGGTGAGGGAGAAAACCAAACTGAGACGGAGAGATGAGATTGGAATCAAGACAGAAGTTGTAAAGAAGACGGTGCACATGTTTTTCAAGTAATTTACTTACAATAGAGAGAAGAGAGATAGGTCTGTAGTTTGAGGGAGAGCTGAGATTTGAAGTGGACTTTGGAATGGGAACAATGTTGGATTATAAGTCCTGAATCACATTGAACACTGCCATATATATTTAACTCCAAATAAACTTCTATAGTGAAGTTTTCCTATTTTCATATGTAGTTTTAACACAGCAACTATATAATATAGTAATATAATAAGGTGCTATAATCCCTTAACCAGTTCCTGCCCTGATCAGCCCTGTATATGTTTGTGTAAGATAGCTTTTACATGCTTGTAATTACAACAACCAGTTAAATGACCCTTTACCATTTACAACCACACAAATAAGTTGTATAATATGGTGCACATTGAGTAAAGTTGATTAAAGGGCATCTATCTGGTCTTGCTTCCACTCTTTTTAGAAAAGCCAATCTAATCTAGTACTTTGTTTTAAAATTATGGATGTTTTGCTGATATAATTTGAGACTTTTTGGTTTTCTTATAAAATAATACTGTAAATATTATCTTTTTTTAATAAGACTAGGTGTATCTGTTTTATTATCGTGTCATCACACCATGTTTGACACTAATGAACTCCACATCAGTAAGGCCACATCTTGTTTGACATTTTCAAACAGATTTAACATGCACTGACATCGAACAGAGTGTAGACCTACAAGAGTTATATACTAATTCTTTCATTTTTTATTGAAGTTGGTATATAGCTATACCTATTTTATTACTTTTTAAATTTATTTTTGATAATAAATCACTTCAGAGTTTATGGGAAGCAATGTCAGGATGGATATGAGCACCTACAATGAATGCTAACAGCACACTATATAAAGTTGTTGAAAACAACCACAGGGATTTTAGTGAGATAAATATGGCCTAGGGGTGTATGGTTGCCAGTGGAAATATAATACTCCCAAAAGTGAAAATTGACCATCCAGTGTTAGAGAAAGTGGTCTGAGATATTATAAAGCATTCTCCCAGCTCTCTATAATCCATAATTACGAGGATGTATACCTGTCTCCTTTTCTAGTCCTCTTGAGGGGCACAAATATATCCGGCTTAAAGGTGTTTTAATAACCGGTAGAGGGGGCATATTATGTGGTTGCAGGCTTAGACTTTTGACATTGGGGGCATGACACACACAGTTGACTTACATCCTCATGAAGGTGCGGCCAGTCCATTGATCTGCGAATTGCGGCCATTTTCCTCACTTGACCAGCGGTCGGGGAGCTATGGCACCATTTTCACTTTGTTGCCTCCCTCAACCACGGGTCGATGCTAAGCCGCTCTCCCAGGGGTATTTATCGTTGTCAGTGTCTGCTAGTTGACAAGCCTTTTCCAGTGTCTGCTTCAGCAGATGCCTTGCTCTCAGTTACTCAGGAGTACTCTCTCTGGCCACCATGGGGTGGTTCTTTCAGTCTTGTCTCAGGGTTAAGATTGTCTCTTTTCATATAAGTCATTACTAAAAGTGAATGGGAAGAAATCGTTGTTCTCCTCTTCCGGTTGTTGTTGTGATGCCCCTGGTCTCGTCAGCCTGTCCACCGGTGTTGGCGGCTGCTCCAGAAAAAAGTGATGCTGACAACGTAGCTGACGTTTCTTCCTCCTCTGGTAGCCTGCCGGTTGGTGTTGACGGCTGATCCAGGGATCTTTCTTGCTCGGTGAAGTCACTAGATGCGTGATCCTCTTCTTTTATTAGCGTCTCGCTCAGGTTTGGGCTAGTCAGCTTCAACAGGTCTTGGGTCTGTTGATCCCTGACATCTTTTATCTTCCTGGGCCTACCTTCCTGTCCGACACCTTGTGGGCACATGTTACACTTCTCTTGTGCCCTCAGGGGTCACTTCTTCTTTGTTTTGGTCTTCAGCCACCCACTTGGCGAGCTGTGGGACGTCCCTTTCCCACTAGCATATCCACTGTGAGATGTGGAGAGATGCCCACTGTCACCGACTGCTTGGTGTTGCTAATTGCAAGGTCACTCGCATGGCTGGGAACCACACCTCTTGGGCAATTGTCGTCGTGTACAGGATCTACCAGCCAAGCCTCTATTGCCTGGAGACGCACCTTGGGTGCACCAATGACTTTGTGCATCCCGTGTCGAGCCAGTTAGTCACTTTTCTGCCATTGAGTCACCCAGCCCTGATCCAGGGGTCAACAGGCAAGATGACTTGGGATTCATCGCTGAATTGGGCCCTCTCCAATTTCATGTGGCAGTCTTTTCTTATGTGCCCCAGGCGATTGCACCTATGGCATCTCATCTCAGAAGTAGGAGCTGGTGCTGGTCCTGGTCTGTTTCCGTCGGTAGGGGCTCTTTGGGAAGAATATCTTCTCCAATTCTTCGATATACGAACCACTGGGTAAGTGGTCGCAAGGGTGTCTCGGATCGGAATTGTCTCTCCATGGGTAAAGTCGTCCAGACTATTTCAGTTCTTCAGTCTCCCATCGTGCTTGATTTGCCAGATGACGGATGATGGCTGCAGACAACTTTTCGTAGGTGGAGGGGGTCAATGTTCTCATTCAGGCCTCAAGCCAGTGGGGGAGGCGAGAAAGCGTGGTTTCCATCAGTAGTATGGCTTCCAGCTCTATGGGGGGAGAAGCCAACCACTGATGAAAGATCTGCCTCTAATCTAGGTTGTTGGTGTTGAAAGGAGTTTCGAAGACTTGCCTTCGATACGTCTCACATGTGATGTGGTATTCTCGGAGTAGTTCGGCTTTAACCAGGTCGTATTCATTCTGCTGGCCTGCTGTAGCCACAGAGATTAGACCAATACCAGACAAAGAGACTCGTTAAATAGTGGCCCATTGCCCTTCGGGCCAGCCACCAATTGCTGCCGTTGCCACGAACACTTTGATGAATGCGTCAGTCCCCTCAGAAAAGTTGGTGATGGATAGCTATTGAAAGGATGGGGGTGGAGGTACAGCAGGGAGCGGTCTATGCGCCTCAGCTAACATCTGCATTAACTTCTCCTGCTGCTTAGTGTCAGAAACTCTCTCCCTGTGAGCCACTAGCAGTTTCTGATGACCTTGTCTGAGAACCTAGATGTACCACACCTCTTGCCCTCAAGACCTTGGTAAGACCAATACCACTAATCTCACTCCCTCACTAGAGCTTGTTAGGAATTAAAGAACAATAAAACAATGGCTCAAATGCACATTAAAACATATATCAATAAGCACAATATCACTAGTAATCTATCTCGTTCGATGATAGACTTACTCAGTCTTAATTGTCTTTCTTAATCATTCGCTTTCTTTCTTTCTTTGTTCTCTTTTTCTCTTTGCTGTTCTTCTCTTTTATAGATTATATCACAGTTCACGTAGTGGTTTGTGGGTAGTCTGTCTTCTCTGATCTCTGTGGTTTTATACCTTCTGATGTAGGTGAGTAATTCCCCCTCCTTTCCCAGAGGTGTGTCAGAGGCAGTCACAACGTGTGGTTTTACATATTCTGATGTAGGCGAGTAATTCCCACAGGTTGATCCTCCTTTTCCAGAGGTGTCAGAGGCAGTTGTTAGGATGCTCCCTGACACCTAGCCTCTCTCTCCTCCTGCTTGGCCTGGGCCTCTTCCCATTTCTGCCACTCACAATTGGTCCAAAGTTGGTCAAGTTCGATCCATAGGGTCTATAGGCACGGTGGCCTAAGGTGTGTTCTCGTGGGTCATTCGGGAATCCCTCACAGACCTCCACTCACTCTCCCTCCTCAGACATGAAGAGGCTCAGAGAGGGGGACTTTATGCCCACACCACCCCAAAAAATCATAATAAAACCAAACCACAAAAAAAAACACTTTGTGGTCTTGTCCTTATTCTGGTGCAGTTGTTCTCCATTGGCCGTAGGCGGGAAGATGACATCCGGAGGTCTGGGCAGTCAGGGAGTGGCACAGGCCTCTTTCCTGACAGACTGGCTGTGTGCATGGCTTATATAGCCAACTCAATAGCTCTGCCTAATGGACTAATAATAGACTAATTGCTGCATTCAGGTTATGACTGTCTTTGTTCGTTGTGCAGGCTTGGTCTTGTTCTCGAATGGCCCGTGCCTTGGTCCATGCATGGTCCGGGAGTCCTGCCTGCAGTTAGTGGGGTGGGACTCCCTGACATCCCTACCTCTTTCATTTAAGCATCTGGTCCATTCTGTTCACTCCAAGCTTGTTGGCTGAGAGCATCTGCATTGGCATTCTCCTTGCCAGGTCGGTGTCTGACTTCGTTGTCACAGGGCTATAATGTTAAAGTCCATATCGTCAGTCTGCCAGATACTTGTGACATGACTAGTACTCCTCTGTGAGTTACACTAGGAAGTGTTGTATAGCTTTCACTACTGCGAGACATTCAATTTCTACTCTGGAATATGTCCTCCCACCGGCAGTAGTTTTTGTGAATAGAAAGCCAGCGGTATATTGACATCATTGTTATGCTGGCTGAGAACTGCTCTGATTTTGATCCCTGATGTGTCTGTCTGTAATGTAAACTGCTTGTCAGTATCGTGGCTCAACAACATCAAGTTGCTGGTGAGCTTGAACTTTACTCATCAAGGCACATTGCATCTCCCTTGACCATTTCAATTTTGGAAATTTGATACTCCTGAATAATCTCGAACTGCTCTGCTGGCTAAAGCAACTGTCTCTGATACTGCACACTGTTAGGTTACTATTTGTGATCAATTGTGATATATATACAACTGAGCAAAAATAGCAATGATCCTAGCTGCACTTTGTTTCACCGAGTTATCTCTGCAGGCTACTACATAGAGGCTCTACTACTGACTAGGATCTTTCCATACACTGCTACGTACAGGCTCTACTAATAGTCTTCCCATACACTGCTACAAGCTCTAGACTAGGGTCTTTCCATTCGCTGCTACATAGGGGCTCTACTACTGACCAGGGTCTTTCCATATGCTGTTACGTACAGGCTCTACTACTGATTAGGGTCTTTCTGTATGCTGCAACCAAGGCTTTTACAGCTGCTGACTCCCTCACCTGACTGATCTGCCTAACTGCCTGTTAAGCCCATTATCCTGGGTTACCCTGATGCCCAATGTTGGTGGCAATAGTAACTTAAAGGTTAATAAATACACTCAATCCAGCACACACACAAAAAATAAACATAAACCTCATGACTGTCTGTGTGTATGAATTGTATAGCCAACTCAATATATGTGCCTAAAAATAGATACAGTTTAATAATAGACCTAATTACTGCATTATGACAAATTTTGTGGTGAAGGGTGAATAACTTAGAAGAGAGTGTCCACTGGATCAGGGCATTAGGGTTGGTGCCAAATCCAGGGGGCAGCGTTCCCTCTCCATAGGGAGATAGCGAGTCACTGAAATAGGTGCCTTGTACTTTCAGGGGGAGGTATCCAGGCTTTGCTGTTGCAGACTGCTGATGCTGGTGATGGTCTGACAGGCTCAACTCCTCCCAGTGACTCAACAACCAGTGGATTAAGAGTATGCCATTGGAGCAACAAGTGCCTGCATGTGCAACCATCTTCATTTCTTCCCCAAATTGAAGAGTATAGCCCGGGGGAGTGGAGGTACCGGCTGCTGCATGGTGGAAATAAAAGTCACGTCCAAGGCGGTTGGATGACCCCTTGACCAGTATGGGAGGTAAAAATCAGCTAGGCAACTACTGGAACCTGGAATTAGGGCTGGAGCCTCCTTCTGTGGTGCAAATACAGCTGATTATGCCACTGAGAAAAGTTAATCATGGAGGAGTCATGTTTGTAGATTCTGTCTCATTCTCACCACACCACACCTAATGATCCCCACACTGCAGTCCTCTGGAAAATTTGGCGAGATATTCTCCTTACTCATTCATTCTCAGACCCAGCCAGTATTGTAGGGACAGCCTAAATTCCTTGTCTGGGAAGTGGAGACCAAGAGTAGAGGAGGGGATGACGTTCAGGCTATCTCCAGCATGTGTGAGTGAGGTGGACAAAGCCAGGGCCTTAGAATGTGGGTCAGGTGCTGAATCTAGCGGGTGATGGAGGACCGACTTGTCAATGCTATAGGAGAGGGGAAGCTGATGGTAGTGGGGACATCTATTTTTTCCAGGGAAGCCCAATCTGGTCTTTCCATTGCTTCATCCAAGCTGAGAAAGAAACATCATGGTGGAGTGAAGGTGGAGGGTCACTTTCCAGTCCTAGCTATGGAGCAAGATTCTGCTAAAAAGCTTATGTAGGCAGCTGGGCATGCAGAGAGGCAATTCTGATGTTGAGGCAACCACTAATGCTGGGTATTGCTGCTTTAGCCAAGCACAATCAGGTCTAAGTCTGACAAGTCTCCCTTCTAGCCCTCATCAAAAGTGTCAGTGGTTTGCTTAATGTGGCTTGGTAGTCATATCCAAATTGACTTTGGGTAGATGAGACATGAGTGTAAGAGAGTAGTTCCCATCTGTGAGTCATCTAAATAAGATAACCTCGCCATAGAGTCCTTCACCTCATCCACCCTCCTAGAAAGTACACCTTCACAGTAAGAGGTGTTGCCAAGCAGGGTAAAATCAGCCTGTATATCTTAAAGTCAAGTCTTTAGTGTAGGATCAGCATTCTTGGCAATATAGAGGAGAGATTTGGCTCAGTTCAGGTTGAACAGCCATGGGCTGGGCCTTCCTCTTCAATAATCAACAGTGCAGAGGCCAGATCATCGGGGCAACAGAGGGCTGTCATCAATACCATGTGTTGATCTTTAGGCCTAGTACATTGGCCTTGATCCTCTCCACAATGGGCTAGAGGGTTAGGGCAAAACCCTGAGCCCCCAAAGATCCCCCTATTGGACACCACAACATTTCAGGCTAGTCTTATCACCAAGTTGGAGGATGGAGTGTCCTCCATAGCAGTTTTCCATCCAGGGGGCCAAAAATGGAATATATTTGAGAATTTCTTCAGACATATGAAAGCATTGGAAAAATCCACCACAGAGGTTTCCAACGGTCATTAAATGCGGCAGCTGACACCTCTAGTCTGGTGACAAAGTGAACAATGGCTTCATACCCAGCTGCAGACTCACACCCACCTGAAGTTGTCCCTTACCTCTGTAGCACAACCTTTCTGGAGAAGGAGGGTGGTCTCCATCCTATTGTGGTGAGGGAGGTCCTATGCCACCTAGCATCAAAATGTTTGTCCGTGCAGTGCAGGAGGAAGCCTCTAGGACCCTAACTACTCTCCTACTCTGAGGGAAACCATAAGGTGTAGGAAACCACATCAAGTGGAAGACTACTGCACCACTCAGATTGAGACCTTGCTTCCGCAGAGCGCGATGCAAGCCAGAAGGCTAATAAATATTACAACCGTCAAGTGCGCGGTCTCTGGCATTGTGATCTGCAAAAAAAGTCATGGGATGCTGAGAGGGAGGGAAGAGGCCATTAAAAATCATTTCAAGTCTGGATGGTGATTTGTCATAAGCTTTTCTCGAGACTTGGCAGCTCTGTAAATCTAATCCCCAGGTTCCTATTAATATCACAGCATTATCCAGAGCTTATAGTGTACAATATGTCATCACTCTTTAATGTTGGTATGATTGGCCGGGTCAGTTAGTCAATGAGGACCTGCTAGGATGCAGGGGCCTGCTGTATATGGCAGGCTGTCTGGACCAGGATGCAGGATCCCCTTAGTCTGTCGGTGAATGTGATCCTGCTAGGCTGCAGGGTCCTATTAGTCCGTGGGTGTATGCATCCCTTGGACTGCAGCAACATACTGGGTGTAAATGCAATCCTACCGGGCTTCAGAATCTTAGGTTGATAGTGTGATTGCAGTCCTTCCAGACTGCAGGTACCTCCTGGGCCTAAGAGTGAAAGCAGTCCTCCGAGGCTGCATGGGGCTAGTAGGACCCACTTCACCTATTGAACCTGCTGGACCATTTGAACCCACAGGAGTGACTGGTCCAGTTGGAACTACTGGCCTGTGGGACTCAAGAAAGTTGATGAAAACTATACTATGGCCCCCGGGCTACTAGAAGAGTGAAGGAGGTTTGCACAGACTTGCAGGTGTCCATGCTGTTGACACCAGGCCCTACCTACAAAAGCAAGCAGATGGCATATCTACCAGCCCTCCCTGGTTCAAAGTGCTATAACGTACCCTGATTAGATGTCAAAAACTCCAACAAGGTGCATCAGACTGTGGTTTTGTTGCATACAAGATCGACAGATTGACCTACAAATACGCACCCAAGGTGGTGAACATTACTTTGCCTTTATATAGGTGGCTCAGGCAATTTTAAGACGGTCTGGCCAGAAATTGGGTGTGGTATGGTGCAATTTTTACATTAATGGTAGCATTTTACACACAATTGCTTAATAAAGATATTGAAGAAAAGTTTTATTAATAAATACCATAAATACCATATTCATTTGAATATAAGTCACAGCCTGAATAGATATAGCTAACTTGCACTTGAAAAAGTAATTTTCCAATTGTAGCACACCTAGCTGATGATGACATGTAATAAGTACTAGTACCAGTAGCAGTCGGTGAATATCTTGTACTACACTAAAGAAATCCTTCTGTGCTTGCGAAATGTGTGTGAAGGTAGAAGGGACTGTAGATGGATAGATTCACTGCTTCAAGGGTAATAGAGTAGTCACTTTAGTTGTTCCAGCCATTACTAAAGCTACTCCCCAGTTGTTGGAAGAGTGATTGTGATGGAGAAGATCGATTGGCCTCCCTAGAGAATGTTCATGTCTTCATCATGCCAGGTTTTCATGAGGCACTCAAGACAGGTTGGCTTAGAATTGTGAGAAAGTTTCTGAACGAGTAGAACTGACATGACGGTGATGACTTTGAGAGCAATGGATCCTAGAGTTGACCCCTTGGGATAGGCACGAAAGAGTCTGCTTAGCTCAGATGCAAAACATCCCAACATTGGCTAAGGTATTTTCCCTCCAATGTACTACTTCAGAATAGGCTGCAGTTATAAAATCAATAAATATTTTGGCATCATGCAAGCCCCATACAAAAGAAGGCTTGGTCATCTGAGTTGAAGGGGGTGGGCATTATTTGGGGGCAGAGAAGCCGGACAAATGGGAGTTGGGGTGGACAAAGAAATGGTGACATCAGACAGGAATGTCCCTTTGGCTTGAGCAGATAGACTAGGATCTAGAATGGGAAGTGGATTAGATGAATGGTGTGGTGAAGTAGGAAGATTAAGAGCTGGTGAAGTTGAAATCTGCTTTGTGTTTCACTAGCAGCCTCTTCAAATAGGTAAGCAATTGGTGCAATGTTTATTATCCTTACCACAGACGAAGTTTCTACACTTTCTCCACTATTACAGTGACAACACAAGTCGTCCTGGGATAGGGTAGCAATTATACAGCCAATACTTACATGGAGAAAATATAAGACAGCCTTTTGTCTCTGATCTGCTTTGATTCAGCAGGAGTTTGGCACTGTGCAAGCGCTGTACTGCAGCACTTGTGTTGCTGCATAGTTGCAACCTTGCTGTTTATAAATGCAATGGGCATTCATAGCTAGAGCTAGCTGCATTCAGTTACTGAGTTCCTTGTCACTATAGTCAATGAGTGCATCAGTTCAATATCTTCTTCATCCTCGTACTGACGGTCATTGCTGGAGACAGCTCTGCACGTCCTTCAAGTTTGCCTCTCATGATCTATCCTATACCATGCTCTATCCCTGCTCACCAAAAGACTGCATGTCAGACCAATTGGGATCTGCGAAACGGCCAGACGCATCATTTCCAAAGCCGTCCTTTTTTCCATCAAAGCTCATCTCCAAGAGGCTGCCGGGCCGGCCCTAGACAATTATGTGCCGGGCTGACTGTTGAAATTGAAGTAGCCATTCATGAAGTGAAGGCCTCCTTCCAGAACGATGACACAGACGCAGTTTTGTCAGTAATCAATACCCTCAATGGGACGCTGCACTTCAAAACATAAGACATATTTTCCCATCTCTAACAACCATGCTTATCAGTACTTACCGTGAGGCCATGGAGTTGTTTTTCGATGGTATTGTGCTCTCCTTTGAAGTAGGTACAACCTAGGGAGACCCGTTAGCTATGTTAACGTATGACCTGACCACCATTCCTCTCATCAATCATCCAAATGACACAGGGAATGTGATGCAGGTGTAGTATGCCGATGATGCAACTGCCTCAGGATGTTTATCTTCTTTGCGTGATTAGAGAAGCAACCTCTCTTCCATTGGCCTTGCATTTGGTTATGAAGCTAATAGAACCTGGCTCATAACCAAAGATCAACATCTGTCCAAAACCAAAAACCTCTTTCAGGACACACATGTCAGCCCCCGCCTGGTTGCCCCCGCTTGGTTCCCAGGAATTTATTGACCGCCGTCCGCCGTTTGTCATGGACGAAGTCAATTAGTGGAATGAGGAACTGCTATATACTACTCACAGACATCGCCAAAACTTCCAGATATTGCCAAAACATAACCCCTTTATTTGCGGCTTTGTGCATAAGTTCTCCTTTCTCAGCAGAACAATTCCCAATATTGATATGCTTCTACAAGAATTTCCACTCCAAACTCATCCTTTCCCTAACAGTTAGAGCCCCCCCCCCCCCCCCCCCCCCCCCCCCCCGAATGAAACAATCCATGAGCTCCTTGCCACACCTGTGGGACTTGCTGGTCTACACTTAGTTAAACCTCATAAGACTTTCACCCTGTCAGTATATCACCTCAGTTAACATCTCCTATCCTTTATTGGAGAACAGTCTCAAGAGTACTCCCCTGAATCTCTGAATGCCTTCATGTGTAAATCACAGCTAAAAGGGATACACACAAGCTCTGTTGTAATAATGAGAACATCCATTCCACCTCGCTAGGTCCAATCTCTCTGCAGCATATCATGAACCTGACCCAAGGAACCCTAGATAAAGGGGCCTTCAGGAATACAATTGCTCTAAATATGGATGGCAACCCCCACCTATTGTACTTGTAGCACCTACTTCAGTGTTCAACATGCCCCATCTTTCCCCTTGCGACACAATGAGGTGAAAGACCTAGCAGAAAACTAGAAGTATACCCACCCATGACGTGTGCACTGAACCAACATTACAGCCAATCAGTGGCGAAGCTCTCTCAGGTGCCTCGGCAGTAATAGTGTTCGGTTCAAGGCTGGCTATCGCCGTTAATGGTTTCTGGAGGTCGCCTTGAATGTGCCTTTTTTGATGTTTGTGTTTTTAAACTCCATGCATCCTAACAACGAGAACCTTTCTACCAGCTACAGAAAGCACGACAACATCAAAAGGTGTTCTTATGAGCAAAGGGTTCGGGAAGTGAAGCATGACTCATTTACCCCCTTGGACTTGTCCCTTACCAGAGGCATGGTAAGGCTGCCACAATCTGTTACAAGAGACTAGCATCCATTATCTCAGTCAAAAGGAAACAATTCTTAGCAGTACGGCCTGGATTAGATGCAGCTTACCTTTCACACTATCTTCTCCTCCATCCAGTGTTGCCATGCTGCGTTATTTGTGCTATCGTGCCTGAGCTTAGAAGCTTGTAGATGGTTGATGACCCAAACGCTAGCAATGAAGGTAAGAAAAAGCCAGCTATAATTTTGAACATGAACAGTCAAAGTTGATGAAAAGATGAGATCGCTTAGCTTCTTTTCGTAGCGATGAAGGATGCTTCTCAGTCTAATGGTGGAAGGGAGTTCTAAAGGTAAGGTAGTCTGTTGAAGTCGAGTATTTATTATTGAATGGGTATGCAACATTTCTGAGTGAATAGCAGATCAAGTACAGTTGGTATTGAAGATGACGAAATTAGTAACGGTGGAAACAGTTGGAAGGTGACTTGATGCTGCTAAGGCAGAGCAAGATATGGTAAGTTCAAGTTGACATTAATGGCAAGAAATGGAGGGCAAAAGGTCTCGACTTAGTTGTATGGTATGTATTTAATAGCTTCAAACTGATATTCTCAAGCTCATTGATCAGTTACAGGCACAAAATCAGTGAGGAGTCGAGCAAGTGGGAATGTTTAACGAAGTGTAAAGGATCTTTTGCTCGTTCTATAAAGAAGCCACAGGACTCTATAAGCTCTTATAGAAATGTGGTTAGTGTGAGACTGCCAGGATAGATCCGAAGATATCACTTCAAGGTCCTTATGGTTGTCCTTCGTAGGAGTGCTGTTGTTGTTGATAAGGTGGGCGTGTGTGTCCATGCAAGGCTGAGATCAGCGAATCTGATGTGCACACACTTTAACTCCTTGTGGTTCAATTTCCAGATGAGAGTTAAGACTATCTTGGAGCACAGTCATCAAAGTCCTTGATTGATCTCCCACATTTTGCATCATCTGCAAACATTAGGTGGATGTGAGATTTCTGGGAAATCATCAAGGAAGAGCAAGTTATGTACCCTTTTAATATTGATTGGTGAGTGAAGTGAGTCCTCACTCGGGAGTTGGATGGAAAACTATTGGAATTGCTGCAAATGGTATATGGATTTATGTAGTTATCTATAATACGTGTTCACCTTTGTGTTCATAAAAAAAATATGAATGGGGTTACTGTAACCCAACTTAAATGAGGACTTACATAAACCAGCAATGGTGGTCTAGTGAGGAGAACGAATGATCGAGAGAATGTGAATGCCCAGTAGCAAAACTGGCCTGGCTGCACTGGTGAGATTGCATGGTTAATAGACTATATCATCCCTTACCAGGTATATATGAACAGGCCAGGCTGAAAATTGTAAAACACAAACCAAGTATCTATAAGCGCTAAGCTAGTTGTCCTCCTGATGGTGCACATCACAGAAAATTGGATAATAGTTCGTTTCCGTAATTTTGATAGCTTTGGTGATTTCAGGATCTTTTGACTGCTTCTATAGGGTACTTGCTGATAATGTCGGTGTTGCAGGGTAGTTGCTGATAATGCTGCTGCATTGCAGGAGAGTTTCTGATAATGCCATTGTGTTGCAGGATAGTTGCCGTTGTATTGCAGGGTAGTTGCTGATAATCCCGTGTGTTGCAGGGTAGTTGCTGATAATGCCGCTGTGTTGCAGGGTAGTTGCTGTGCCGCCGGTGTGCAGGGTAGTTTCTGATAATGCCGCTGGGTTGTAGGGTAGTTGTTGATGCCGCTGCTATACAGAAATGTATGCGCAGTTATTTCCCTAGAACAAGATCTGCAAAAATTAACTGAAAGTTAATGTTTCACTCATTATACTAGATATATAGCATGTGAGCTAACTAAATAAAGGTCATAAACCTTACATGCTGGGTGATCCTTAAGGGGGAAAGAAGGCTGCGTATCGCGTAGTCTCATATAAAGTACCATATCTTTGCTCGCATTCACTCTAGTTTCCCGATTTATATATCATATAGCTTGCAGTCTGTGCTTTCTAATGGTAAGTCTCTTTTGTTATTTTGTTTCGCCATAATTTTTTCCTAGCTCACTATATGCTTTTCCAGTGCGGACCGTAAGCCGTTAAGTAAACCACGTTGCAGTAACGACCTTTGCGAGGCTCTTATTCGGTCTATTAGTCAATCATAATGAGCACTACAAACTGCGCGTCTTGAAATTTTGAAAAAAAGTTTTTTTGCTGCATTTTCTGAACATAGCTTTATGACATCACTTTACATTTTCATCTATAGGTATTTTTTAGTAATCCTATCAAAAAAAAACTCTCGCGCAAGTTGTAGAATATAAAATTTGCTTTCAAATGATATTTTTTATTTTATGAAAGGATAAAAAATATTCAAGTTATCATTTGAACGGTTTTTCAAAAATCACTTCAGAGATATTGAGCCTTGAAGTCCAAGCAGTCTGTAATCACACCCCAGCTGCCAGAAACACCCCCTGCTTCACCAGAATACACCCCCTCATTACTAGAATTGTGTGTACAAACAAAATGTTGAAAGCAACCAATTGCTACAACCTGAAAACCAACAATATATATATATATACATACACATAAATTAAAGACGCATCAGACTTGTTATTTTGCTTTGGTAATATTGAATTAGCAAACATAAACACGTCATCATTTGCAGGGCTCCCATGCCTAGGTCCATCCATCGTCACCCTCCACACATGTCATCCGACAACCTCCAGTAATCCCTGAAAAAAATAGAACACAAACAAGTCATCCTCCACTAATTCCTAAGCTTGACAAAAGACAAAAATACACATAAACAAAAGTATCTTCCAGTAATCTGTTTGACAATAGAAAGCAAAAGACACATAAACAAAAAAAAATTTTTTACAGGTCCCCCATGCCAGGACCATACAATGCTCCGCCCTCCATTGAACTCTGCTGCCTCTCGACAGCAAGCCTGACACTTGTTGCACTCATATTTTCTGTCTTACCCGCTCTACTCCACACAACAGAATTAAACTCTCATTTTGGTTCTGTGTATAACCACCTAAACATTTGCACAAAAGATCCTCGGACATTAATTTATCAAAAACCTCCTAACATACATAGGCCTATGGGTACTGGGGGTACCCACCTTTAGCACAAGCTGGATTAAACTTACACCAACTCAAAACTCCTGTAGGACAATACTCGTGTTGGGATGTTCCATAGTTGACTAAGAGTGATAAAAAATCGCTTTCACATCGCAAATCATCCCCTCTAGGTTGTCCTTATTATTTCTAATTGCTCCCCTATAGTAGGTTTGCATTTTAACTATAGACACACGACTAACCCCCCTAGCACCACCCAAAGACACTAGGACCGTAAGGCTTGACTTCCAACAACCGTTCATGTGCATTTGTATACCCATCAAACAACCGTTCATGTGCATTTGTATACCCATCACTAATTTATGTGTGTGTACCTAAGCTTCAGTCTCTCCACTGAACGCTTAAAAAGTTTTTGTGTTCCTACAACTTCCATAGAAACCGAAGAGCCTTAAAAAATGGCTTCACAATTTACCTTGTGACCCTCAAACCATTCTGTGTAACTTGCTTCTGTTACATCTTCAGGTCTTCGCGCACAAGCTTGACAGAACTTAGACATAAGATAATAATCTAAAACTTCTCCAGTGTCCCAAGACATCACCGCAACCAAGCCATAATTTGATTTGTGGCCCTGTCTAAGCCATGTGCCGTCAACAGTAATACTAACATCAATGATGTCTTCATGCCTAACCCTATAAAAATCATGTAACCTATGAGCGGCATCCAACATAATACTCTGTTACTGCATTTGAGCTACTCCCTATTGACCTAGTATATTTGGAGGGAAAAAACGAGTGGAACTAAGAGGGGGCAACATATCCATGACTGCAGTGATGTCTTCCAGACCAGAGTGACTAATTCCAGCAATGCGAGCACCCAGTACTGACTGGATGTTCAAAGAATGCTTCTACAGATACAGGGTTTGAGATGTCTCGAGTGTTGCTACAATTTGAACAAAAAGTAAAAATGAGACACCATGTCTGCCCTACGGGCTTCAGTTGCAAGGGAGCTCAGTTACCACATTGAATACACTTATTACACCTTTCTATGACCTCTCGAAGCTTATCTAAGTTTATTATACGAATACCCTTACCTAGTTCTCCAACACCACCCGAGTCCAAAGAGGTAGAGCCAGTAGCAACAGCCACAGAAGCAGCTGACCGATCCATGAGAGCCAACTTCTTCCTGGTTATAGTAACTGGTCATAGTCACTGGTCACAGTCACCAATGGAACTGGCCTCTCTTCAGACATTTGCAATTGATTGCAAGGTAAGTGAAGGTTCACAGAAGGCGCTACCCCACCTACAGGATCCAAGAGACTCACTAACAAAGGAAGGAAACAGGTAGTAACTTTTTAGTACGGAGATAAACATTAAAACTTGCCTGGCGCGGCTACTGTAACAGGCTCAACAACAGCCGCCTGTGGGGCTTTCTTCTTCTTGTCGTCACTCTTCTTGAATCTTTGGCCTTTCTGTTTAAAATGCTTCTCTGTTCTCTTCCCCATAACTCAACAGTGTAAAAGTTTCAAGCAAACTGACTAAAAAACACGTACCTAAAAAAACGTGCTCTTCTTAGTTGCGCACTACACCCCCGCTTGGCCAATTCATTGCGCAAATGACTGGTAAGGGTCTCCATGAAATAGGCAACATTTTGATATATAAAAACTGTATTTTGGGTAGGCGATCATCGCCGACCGCCCGATTGTAGCCAGGTAAGACTGGGAGAGAACCTCTTCCAATGGGAAGTGAAATGAAATGAAATGGAATAATAATGCACTGTATAAAAATGGCTATATCTTCTGATGCAAGTATTCACTTGCTCTGAAACTTTAAACTCAAACTCCAGACATATCATGAACACTTTTGGGCCCCTAAAAAAAAATAGAAAAAATATGTGTTTTCAGCCCTCTTCCCCCCTTAACCAAATATATATATATATATTTTTTTTTTTACTGCAGCCAAGAAACAGATTAGTCATGGACAAGAATTTGTATAAAATTAGTCCTCTGGTTCTATGGATGAACCTATGGTATGCAAGTTAAGTGAGAGAAAGGAGAGAAAACACATGATATATAGGTTACACAAAATGGCCATCGACAATCGCAAAGAGCATGAAAAGACCTACTTTCTTCATTTCTAAACTATACACATTTTACAATAATCTTCCTTGGGTACCTTTTAAAGGTTACACCGAGTGGATGGGCTCGTGGGTTTATAAAATATAAGTGGCCATACGGGAAAAAACGATAATCATATCATGTATGAAGACACATACTGTAACATAGTTGGAAGAAAATGTTTGCACACCCAGTGCTAGGGCTAGGACTTAGTATGAGGATTATACTCACCAGTTATTAATGTTAATAACAAAAAGTACATGTAATACTTAGCACATTATAGTACTTAGCACATTATAGTAAATGATGTACTTAGCACATTATAGTAAATGATGCCATTTTCCAAACAATATATTTCTTGCTATCATTCCCTTCTTGAGCAATACTATGCAAGTAGTCGGTACAAACTTGCGATACATCCTTTGGATAAGCAAAGGTGTCAACTTGAGTGAAAACTTCAAGAATGCATTTCTGATACGGCTTCTCAAAATCGTCTTGAAGACACTCGGTGACGTCCACTTCATATTGAACAGGTCCTTCAGAATAGCGGATTTTCATTTCACCAAGAATACGCGCCACCTTGGTCGAAAAACAAACATCGAATTTGAAATGCTTGAGCCAGAAGCGCTGGAACAGTTCTAGACAAGGTTCTCTTGCTCCCAATATAATAATCATCAGTCCTGTGTTGGATTAGATTATTTAACAAGTCATAGTGATGTAGAAAGTCTGAATATATTATGTGAGGCAAGCTAACACATTCCATGTTGACTTGATAATAAGCCGTAAAGGCTCTGGTAGTTGAAATGTGGTTATAACTCAAATCAACGAGAAATCGAGCGTCTAACAAAGAATTAGAGTATTTGCCTAACAAGCATTCACCATTGTTATGTGCATGTGCAAAAGATGATGGGATTGAATACTTGATTGCAGTGTTGATGTGAGTGAGGAATGTTATATAGATGAATAAGAGGACACAGCTTAGGGCTATAGCTTATTCTCATCATTGATGTACCAACAATCACCATTATTTCATCATTGATATTGAGTAAAAATAGCATTTTCAGGCCTGGAAAAAAGATATTTGAAATTTTATAGGGAGGTAGAGGAAAAAGCTAGCATGTCTCTGTGGTACACACCATTGTGTAAGTTGGACCCTTTTCTAAAGTACACTCATCTTCTGTCTTGCTTCCATGCTTTGAAAGTTTGTGTAAGAAGTAGAAGCATAAAAAATGGCTCTTGTATTGCACAAAGTAGGTAACATAAAGAGGAATTTCTCCAGTTGCTTAATAATCAGTTGCTTAATAATTGTATTATATGTTGCAGTTGATTTGAGCCTGATGGAACAGTGCATTATGTATTTTCCCAGTAGTTAATATTTTTCATGACTATATTACTGACACATACTCAATAGATATTTTTTTGTCCAAGGTCGTCTTCTATATGTGACCGGATTTGTGAAAACCTGATTGGTTGCGAAAGTTTAAAAAATTAGTATGCATTGTGTTTGATCTCAAAATGGTGCAAGTTCAGGCTAACCTGACCTAATGGTTTCCAGTTATAACAAACATACAATAAAGTCGTTGCTAAGGAAAATACAAGAGTACAGTGCCAATGTAAGCTCTGTGTGATTGGTGGGTCAAATTGTTGAATCTGGGTCCAGCTTATGGATGCACAGTTAATACCATGGATACACAATCAACACCATGGATACACAGTCAACACCATGAATACACACCTGATAACCAGAGAGTCACCACTACCAGGCTACTATGTATTTGAAGACACAAAAGCGAACATCACCATAGAAAGGAAGGCATACCTGGCAGCTGCACTTGTCAATCAAGTTCACTGAGTCACTTGTAAAGGAGAGAGTCACGCAGTAGTCTGAGGAATTGCTCTGGCTAACCACTATCGCCAAAACTCACCCACATATCGCCCATCTTGCCTTCACAGAGCCAGTGAGCAAGTGTATGTATTAAGCTAGGACCACTCCAGACAGAGGCCCACCGCTTCAACCTCTAGAAGAGGTCACAAGGACACGATTGCTCCTGCAATGAGTGGAAGAGACTGGCCCCAAATGAACTTGAGAGAGATCATCATGTAATCTCTAGTCAGTTAGGAGGCATTGGGTTCATAAATCCATCAGCTTTTTCCAACTCAGCATATTCGGCCTCCAAAACAGCTACTATATGTAACTATATGTACCTCACTTTGGATCAGGATCACTCATAGCCCAATCACAGAGCAAATGAATGCCAAATCAGAGATCCATCAAAAAAATCACCAGCAGCAAACATCTACCGCCAGCTTATTGAAGTGGAAGCCTACACCATGCCAAGAACGTGCTATGCAATAAGCAAATGAAAAGGCTTTAAACAGGCTAGCAGTATTCCCGGTGGAGAATTAGGATTTGCTCTGCACAAAGGTGCTTTCTTACCTTATGGCTGGGCACCCCTACAACATGCTCCGGTGGTAACGTGATCCTGTGGTAATGTGATCCTGTGGTAACATGATCCTGTGGTAACATGCTCCTGTGGTAACATGCTCATGTGGTAACATGCTCCTGTGGTAACATGCTCCTGTGGTAACATGATCCTGTGGTAACATGCTCCTGTGGTAATATCCTCTCAGTATAGTATGCTCTATCTTGTGCAAAGGGAGGTTTTCCATCCATATGACATAGAGACTTCACTGCTTGCCTTATGTCTGAAGACTGCAACAATGAAGCAGTCGAGTCCAACCTATAGCCTATCACAGGTGATGAAATGCCTTCTGCATCTGCCAATATCCAGGATGGAGCAAGGTTGGATGTGGCCCCATATAGCTTTGGGGGGAACAGATTCGAGAGAGCATTTTTTTATACTAGGGTTTTAAACTCATTCACGCTCTCGAACATTCACGCTCTCGAATCAGCTGGCGTCTTTCAATCGGTAACTCGAGAATATCATGAAAAGAGCATATGATTCGAGAATATGCCAAGTAGAACATGAAACCTTCACCTCTCTTTATAAACCTTCATTTACAAGTGACTAGCATCACTCATTGCCACCAAGACAGACCAACCACCATACAGTTCCATCATGGGTTGGATAAGGTGTCGGCTATCTCTATTCTGTACCTCAACCATGTGCATAAGGGGAGCCCGATCCTCAATGGGGCATGAAGAGAGGAGGCCTGAGACACCCATCAACCTAATGACCAGAGAGGGTCTGCTGCCATCCCTCATGTGATTACGAAAACAAGCTCATAAGTAATTTGAAACTTAAACTTTTAATTTTGCTGTGTATGGTGTTATAAATAATATTCCATAAAGTACTCATTGGCTCCGTATTACGTATTATTTAACCATGGACGAGGAGGAATGGAGCTGTTGGAGTCTTCTCTTTTGGGAACACCGGATTGTCCCAAGGAAGGGAGCACTACTATTAATACTAGTTATTTTAGGAGATTAAAGCTTAGAAGTATCACAATGTCTCCTTAGCTACCCTACATCTGTTCTTCTAAGTCTGTTGTTTCCTTAGCTTTCCATATATTTTCTTCGAGTACCTGTTGTTGTTTTAGTGCAGCTCTGACTCTTCCCTTCACATTCACTAGATAGATGATAAAACCATCGCCCAATAACTACTATATTGAAGGTTAGGATCCAAGCGTAGAGATATAGGTCTGTGATTGAAATTGCTAATTTGATTCCTCTTCCCAGCTAATTAATTAGCTAGAGAACAACAAGACCATTCACAGAGCTACAATTTATTTGATGCATAGCTAGCTCTAGTACTCTATTGAAGGACAAATCCTTATTTCAAACCTTAGAGCTACTCTTTAGCCTCAGTTGAAATCTGATTGTTATAGACTAGTGTAGCTAACACAAGTATAATTCCCAGACCTAGATTTCCTGTGACGCTTAACTCCATTAAACTCTGGCGTCAAGTTGTATACAAGCTAGTTCCATATGTTAGCATAGGTTTCAGAGTAGAATACGAAGATGATATGAAGTACAAGGATAATAAATTGTAATTATTGTCATGTCTCCTAGTAAAGATGATATGAAGTACAAGAAAATAAATTGTAATTATTGTCATGTCTCCTAGTAAAGATGATATGAAGTACAAGGATAATAACGGATAATAAATTATTGTCCTTCTCTTAGGTGATGGAAGTGCTGGACTGCTCGTCTCTGGTGAGAGCAGAAGGTTGAGAATGCATGTCTTCATAGTGATTCCTGCTGAACCTGGCAGTTCCTCTGGAATTGTTCTTCTCCAGGAACAGTCAAAGTTTACGAATGTTGTCGAAATGCTGTATGCATAGCAAGTTTACACAACCTACAACTCTGTTATTGAGAGGTTATCAAGGTCGGGGGGAGAATCTGTCGAGGCACACTGATGTGACTCTGGCTGCTCGAGATGAGAAACTATTTCTTGCTGTAAGACGCGAGGAACTACTGCTTCAACAAGTGGATGAGAGACATACCCACTTCTCTGGCTAGTGAGCTTGCCTGTTGTAGCAGCATAGTAGTGTTTTAGCCAAGTTATCTGTGCTTTTGTCTATTGTACCTTCTGGAATGTTCTTCATCAATATCACCAAGTTAATTTTAGGATTATCAAAACCTATTACCAAGAGGCTCCTCCACACTAAAAAATTATCATTAAGAAGTGTTGGCTCACAGACTTTCAGGGAAGATCAAGCCACCACTAGCGAAGCATTTCAGAGCTGAGATAGCCTTCTACATTCTCGTGAGGTTGGCAAGTAAGGCAGGATCTATTGAAGCAGATAGATTTAAAAAAATTCTTGTGCATTCACCACACGAAGGCTCCTCTTGACAAAGCTTTGTAAATCCAGTAAAAGAAATAAGAAATAATTGTGTGAAATAGTGTGAAATAGCTGCCTTGCTACTGTAGTGCTTATAACTGCACAGGTCTTTAGAATTGTTCCTGCCAAAAAGGGGGGAAAATCAGTGCGAAACTTTAATTATGCTTAGTAAAAAAATTACCTTTATGGGGCAATTGACACAACTAAAAGTTACATGAGACGATGTTCACGGATTCGTGACAAGCTTCTTTTAATAAGATGACCGTCATAGGTTCATGATAGCCTTCTTCCTTTCTGATCGCCGCTTTATCACGCACCATAACTACTGATAAAAATGACCTCCACCATTCCTTGTGGAGGTCCCAGTTCCCAAAAGGTTTAGCTACCAGCTCCACCAAGCAGCTTTTTCTAAACTATTACAGGAAAAGATACAGTAGAGATTAAATTTCGTGGAGAATGCCTTGGATAGATACTGATGTGGGAGTAGAACTTTGACTGCTACAATATTTTAGATCGCAGCATACGGTAGAAGTGGAGCCTAGAGGTGGTGCTGAAGAGGATTTGGGGCTATTGAAAGTTTGACTGAGACACAGTCAAGCAGAGAATGGAGGTGTAATTATGTCTTATCTTCAAGTTACCACTTATACAGTATGTCTAGTATGACCAACAAAGAAAGGAGTATAATATATTATACAATGCACAGGTGACATGGGTCCAACTCACTTACAGGACAGGCTTATACAAAGCAGCAGTGCAATGTGAAAAGGACACACGGCTTTGAATGCTTATTATAGAAATTATCATTAATAATATAACATCCAAAACATTCTTATGTGATCAGAGCTGCCAGTTTCTCTATTTCCCATGAGGTACAGGATCCTTCTTCCAGCTCTTTCATTTATGATAGGCAGGCACATCTTACACTTGAAGAAAGACTTGAAGAAAGTGAGCAGAATTATAATCCCTCAGGAAACAAATAATACAGCTAACTAGCTTGAGAAATACTGTCAGCTACTAGTTAAATGTCAAAAATAGCTAGCTTTTAGCTAAACATTTTAACAGAACTAAGCTTATAGACTCTTATATATAAGCTCAGATGTCCATTATTAATCGCAACTTCCATGGCAGATGCATCGCAGTCTGAATAAGTGTGAGAAGTTCAACATTATGTGCTACTATAGAAGTGTCTTTAGTTATAAGCTAAAACCAGGTAAGAAGTTGTTACATACTGAGCAGTTAGCTGAATATAATTTGAAAGCAAACCTATTCCAAAATCTAAACAAAATAGTATGTGACAAAATTATTCAGCTGGAACGAAACGCTAGAATAATTAATTCAACAAAGAAGCGCTAACAGCCGAAGGATCGAGAAATTACTTGTCCGGAGAAATCAGGTTGTGTTCCCAGTAACAACTGAAGTACAAGTGATGATTTAGAACTGAAATCTAGCCTTGGAATGTGAGTCTAAAGTACAGCTAACATTCTTCTTGGAAATTGCATAAGAGAAAAATAGAACCATATCAATGAAATGTTGTTGTTTTGGGTTTTTGGGTGTTTTTTTAAAAATTGTATTAATGTAGCATGCGTCATTTCACCGCTTACGACAGGTTTTTTCGTCCATTGCCCTCTTAAGAGTTAATAATCACACAACAAGTCTGGTTTTTGCAAATCTGGTCACATATTATATTCAAGTCATTGTCCACGGAAATTCCAAGTGAAGCAGGAGAAGCATGGTCAGTGCACAAATCAGCTTCAAACAAGACCATTGAAAAATAACTATTCTACTTTGCAGCTTCAGATTACTGTACTGAAAATTTCCCTATGTTCTTGCTTGCCCAGAAGGATATCTTCATTGCCTTGAACACTTTGGAAGGTGGAAAAATATATATAAGATATCTTTAAGGACCAATATTGCCTTCAATGGACAATACTGCATAAGGTGGATAGATTATGTGACAATTTATTCAAGTTGATCATGCTAGAGTGAAACAAGGCAATTAAAGTTGAAGTTTAATTCAGCGTGTTATGTGAAAACTTGCCTCACTGGCTTAATCAATGCACATTGCTTCTTGAGCTGTTATGAAGTCATACGAAGTAACCAAAACAAATCTTACAGTGCACGTAGATAGATGACATTTGCATGTATTGCTATACCTGATGGAATGATCAATAGGTCTTTACAGATTTGTAGAACTCGTTCAGGAGAGCGCAAATAGTAAAAATTGCTTATTGACACTATCAGATGAAATGGACATTCGCTTAAACCATCTGAGATGTCTTGGTGGTATACTTTAACTTCAACGTGATTCAGCAAACTTAAATTCTCCTTAACTATACGGCAAGCATTCTTGTCCATATCAACGCCAACATACTGAATCTGGACATCCGGAAACTTCTTCAAAATAGCAGATAACCAATAGTAATCAACACTTCCATCACCACACCCAACACTGCACACTCTGAAAGGTTCAGTTGCACTGCCTGATGAGAGCAACTGGGTGGATTTCTCAATTAGAATCTCCGTCACCGCTTCAATTCTTGCCGATACCTGTAGGAATTTGTACGCATTCAAAATGTAACAATGGGAACCAGAAAACTGTTCATACTACTGCACATACATGCAAGTCATATCATGAAGGGTATTATTTGAATTGTAACAAAACAATTATGAATCAATCTCAAGAAATATTCCACTACCACTTGTATATATTTGTATGTATATTTAGATGTCAACTAATTATCAATAATAACACTAACAAAAAACTTAAAAAATACTATGTCATGTATAATGCTCTCTACTGGCATCTCATTGTGTTCGCTAGCTAATCTAGATTTTAATGCTCGGCTTTCCTTCTCTCTCACGACATGTTTATTTTGTCTCTTCCCGTCTCAGTGTTGTTGAGGAGGGCAATGTATTAGCACAGCATCCTACTACAACTTCAGGTATGTCCATTCTGTTTCTGTTTCTGTCAACCTTGATGTTGATGTTCATGCTGCTAAGAAATCTCCTGCTTGTTCCTTGCATGTTGCATACACATTGACTTTGTGCTTTGTGCTTCTCAGAGATTCGATCTCGCAACTTCTTGCATAACCGGAGTTCTATTTTATTCCTACAGAAATCTAGACAATGCTGCAACTTTTTTCACCTTTGTTCCTCTTAGTCTGGTCCACCCACCTCAATTTGTGCCCAACTCAATTTGTTCCACACATTTCCATTGGCTTTTTTTTTGCAGGGGCATCAGAGGCTGTCAGCTTTTCCAGCTTTGAGCTTCTATGCTAGCTAGTGTGGTTCAAATAGGCCTTCCTATGATGCAATGTATAAGTCTTTGGTAATAGGGTCCGTGTTTTAGTCAGAACTCGGACAAATAAATCTACAAAAACAATTTTTTTAATACCATGGCAACAACCAAGACACAGAAGGGGTTCTCGCTCTCCCCCCCACCCCACCACCCAAAGCACATGGACATAGTGCAAAGTACACAACAGCAGAGCAATCAGTGAAGTGCAAAGTACACAACAGTGCTCTGGGAATGAGCAACAATGAAGGTGGATGAGGGCATGATATGGGAGCGGGCAACAATGAAGGTGGATGAGGGCATGCTGTGGGAGTGAGCAACAATGAAGGCAGATGAGGGCATGCTGTGGGAGCGAGCAACAATGAAGATGGATGAGGGCATGCTGTGGGAGTGAGCAACAATGAAGGCAGATGAGAGCATGATATGGGAGCGGGCAACAATGAAGGAAGATGAGAGCATGCTGTGGGAGCGGGCAACAATGAAGGTGGATGAGGGCATGCTGTGGGAGCGGGCAACAGTGAAGGCGGATGAGGGCATGCTGTGGGGGAACGAGCAACAATGAAGGCAGATGAGAGCATGCTCTGCGGGAAGGAACAACAATGAAGGCAGATGAGGGCACGCTCTGGGAGCGAGCAGCAATGAAGGCAGACCTCAACAAACTGAGCATCCCACAGCATCCCTGCAGTCTTGGCTAAGTTCAGATTGTCTTTGGTTGCCCTCGCCATTTGTAATTCTCAGCTTGGATCAAGCTGATGCAATTGGTTTGTTTCCACGCAACACCTTCTACATCTAAAACAACTCTTCTGTGCAGGTTCCTGTTTCCACGCAACACCTTCTACATCTAAAACAACTCTTCTGTGCAGGTTCCTGTTTCCACGCAACACCTTCTACATCTAAAACAACTCTTCTGTGCAGGTTCCTGTTTCCTCATACTACTACCTCTTTTATTAATTTCCTCCAAAAATGGTCGGAGCATGTAGTAGCGGGAACAAGTACGGATAAGTCTTTACAAGGATGAAGCAGACGTGACATCCTTTCTCAGCAGTTCTCTGCATGTTTGAGGGGAACAGTACCTCTCACCTCAAATGCAGGAACAACTTAGAAAAGGTGGTTCAAACACTGTCCACTTCAACCGGGCTGTAGAACCATATCTGGTAAGGTATCCCCAAAAAGAAATAACTTCATATATATTCGCTATAAGGAATGTGCGAACATGGCTTGATCTTGTAACGAATTCAGAGCACCAGTAAAAATGAACAGTTTCAGTTGTAGCTTAACTATGCCACTACAACATCGATATTGCAGCACTCTCCAAAGAAGGATAACCGCTAGACGAAGTAGAAGGGTACTGCCTGAGATTCTTTTTGGTATAAGTGAGCGCTTGATGGCTCTGCCGTACTCCTTGGCCAAGAATAGATACTGCTCATTTCAGTCCCTATGCTCCAACCCGAAGGGCCAAAGAAGTCAAGGACAACATTTACAACTCTCTGTACACACCATACTGTGTCACATCCCTAGCAGCGATTAGAGCATTCTGTGGGTGACTCCGATGCAAGAGTGGGAAAGGTCATCACATATGGGAGGGTCGTCATTTCTACAATATCATTCTGCTGGGTGGCTTCAATCTTAGAGTGGGATAAGAGATCATCATATAGGAGGATGTCATTGGACTGCATGGGTCAGGGAAGATGAATGCAAATGGCATCCACCTCCTCTCCCTGCGAACAGAGTAATACTTAGTGATCAACACTATCTTCCAACAAAGGGAGAAATATCGCACCTTATGGACGCACTCTAGATCTCATTATTGACTTCACAAGAGGGATTAAGGTGGACCACATACAGTATAGGAACAATGTGTGGAGCCAAGCATGCTCTGGACAGACCATCACTTAGTGCAATCCAGAATGCATCTTGCCATCCGCTGCCCTGTCAGGAACCAACACGCCACCTCAATCACATTCCTGGACCCAGACACTTCAAGAAACTCAGAGTTCCTGTCGCTAAGCATGTGCAAGATGCTAAACAGTACCCATTCCTAGCAGCGGGAACAGCAGTTAGTGTTGAAATACAATGGCGCTCCTTTCAGTAAGCCGAATACAAAACTGCTCAAGGTATGTTAGAGTTCAATCACAAATGTCAACCTGACTGGTTTGAGTCAACTAGACAACAAATGCCAACCTGACTGGTTTGAGTCAACTAGACAACAAATACCAACCTGACTGGTTTGAGTCAACTAGACAACAAACGTCAACCTGACTGGTTTGGGTCAACTAGATAACAAACGTCAACCTTACTGGTTTGAGTCAACTAGATAACAAACGTCAATCTTACTGGTTTGAGTCGTTTGAGTCAACTAGCATAACCAACGTCAACCTGACTGGTTTGAGTCAACTAGACAACAAATGCCAACCTGACTGGTTTGAGTCAACTAGACAACAAATACCAACCTGACTGGTTTGAGTCAACTAGACAACAAACGTCAACCTGACTGGTTTGGGTCAACTAATAACAAACGTCAACCTTACTGGTTTGAGTCAACTAGATAACAAACGTCAATCTTACTGGTTTGAGTCAACTAGCATAACCAACGTCAACCTGACTGGTTTGAGTCAACTAGACAACAAATGCCAACCTGACTGGTTTGAGTCAACTAGACAACAAATACCAACCTGACTGGTTTGAGTCAACTAGACAACAAACGTCAACCTGACTGGTTTGGGTCAACTAGATAACAAACGTCAACCTTACTGGTTTGAGTCAACTAGATAACAAACGTCAATCTTACTGGTTTGAGTCAACTAGCATGAGTCAACTAGCATAACCAACGTCAACCTGACTGGTTTGAGTCAACTAGACAACAAATGCCAACCTGACTGGTTTGAGTCAACTAGACAACAAACATCAACCTGACCGGTTTGATATAATTATTATTTTCAGTATTTATTGTTATTATTATCATTATTTTTTCATTATTTCATTATTTTTTCATTATTATTTTTTTATTATTATTATCATTATTTTTTATTGTCATTATTATATTTTTATAATCATCAGGATTATCAGGATTTATAATTATTATTAATATTATCATTAGTATTTTACTTAATCAAGTTTAATCAAGTTTCTTTCAAACAAAACAAATCAATCTTTAGCCAGCCATATATTCTATACAGTCTTATATACCATTCCAACGAACTTTGTCGATGTCCAATATTGTAAGTAATGCAATAACTGTCTTTATCATGTAGCTATCTACTCCACTCATAGAGAATAGTACAAATAGAACTACTGTGATATTTTACCATATCGCGTACTTGTTATTACCTACTTGTTATTACCTACTTGTTATTACCTACCCGATATGCGCATGCTCAGTAAAGGTTTGCGCATCCTCAGTCCCATGATAAATACATTATTAAATTGATACGGTGAAATATCACTCGTCTGATTGGCCGGTATTTTCACTCGTGCCTGCGGCACTCGTGGAAATACTAGCCACAGACTCGTGATATTTCCCCGTATCAATGTAATAACGTATATTTATATAATATACATGTAGCTCACCACCTCCTGGTATATGCATATATGACTATTTTTTTGAACTATCAAAAAAAATCTTTAAATTGTTTTATAAAACAAAAATACCCGTATGCTACCTCTAGCAGTAACAATTTCATGGCAATATCTCAATGGTAGCTATATATGGAAATTGAGACATTAAGGGGGTGACGAATAAGGGGTTGACGAAACCTCAAAATGTCGTTTTTGGGTCAACTTTATAAAACCACGCTTAACTTTTTTAGTTTTTTTAATCTGTGTGTAATCTGTGTGTTTTTGTAATCTGTGTGATATTTTAGCATGGGAGGATAGAAGAGTCTGTGCTCTACACAGACATAGCAAGATCTTCTGGATTGGACTTTCTAGCCTCCAGATACAAGCGTTAGCCTTGACCTGCTCAGACACTCGTCGAACGAACTATCCCAGTTCTAGTTCCCTTTTATAGACTCCTATTGAGCTCTTTTTTCCCCCAGTGGGTAGCTTATGAATGCTATTATATCACTACGTTGAGTTTTCTCACCTATGCCATTGCAATATTTTTATAATATTTCCCCCCTCTGAAATTCATGATCTACCCTTACGCTACCAAGGTCTCTCACTTCTCGGGAGAGTAGCTTTTCATGGAGAGAGAGGGCGAAAAAAGAGAGAATGTCATGACACAGAGCAAAGAATAAGCTTTCTAATGATATAAAAAGTATGTACATAAAAGAACACAAACGGAAGTAAGAACTGGGATAAATGATTCCACCTCTTTCGTCTCAGCCACCACCTACATCTCCTGCTACAGTCCCCACCTCTACCACTAATACTGGTCTACCAGCTGATCATCAAATCACTCTCCCACCCCTAACTTCCATCCTTAGGGCAAGGACCATCACCCTTAAGCATGTCTCTAAAGGAGCAAGAGATGCTTGGGCCTGTCTTTTCGGCGAGATATTTCGTGACATTGTGGCAGATCCTTCAGATATAGCTGAGGTCTTTATGAGGTCTTTATGTTAACACGATGTATTCTGGCTGCACCTAAGTGAGGGGGTGGCGTGCCTCAGAAATGCTAGTCAAGGCTAGGATATGTAGGTGGAAAGGGGGTGATTTCCTGGGTCTATGGTCTACTGTGGAGGAGTTGACTTCCAAGCTTCACAACCGCCAAGGGAAGCATCGGAAGGTGACCCCAGAGTTGCTGAGAGTGGCCAATGCTAGACGGGCTCAGAGCGCTGTGGTGGACAGTCAATAGAAGAAAGCTATCCAGATTCTTACGTCAGATGGGCTTGTTCCGGCAGATGCTGATTCCTTTGATGACATGCTGTCTAAACACCCTCAGACACCACCACCTTCTATGCCCGTACCATCTCCTGTCAGGGTGTCAGCGGAGGATGTCATCTTTTCAGTTAAATCGTTCCCTAATGTCTCTGCTCCTGGCCCATCTAATTTTAGAGCCATTCACATCAAAGAAGCTATATTCTGTCCCTCACCAGATAGACGAAATAGTGCCCTTCTAGCCCTTCAGGGATTGGTCAACCTCCTATGTGCGGGCGGTGCTCCCTCTGAAGTTATTCCACATCTCTGTGGGGCTTCTCTCCTTGCTAGCAGGAAGAGGGAGGGGGGGCTTAGGCCCATTGCTGTTGGGGAAGTTTTGCGCCACTTAACTTCCAAGTGCACCTCAAGGGCGGCGAGAACAGAGTCTTTCTCAAGGTCCTTGCCCCTTCACAAGTTGGAGTGGGAGTAACAGTGGAATGCGAATCCATTGTTCATGCCTTGACCCGGGTGCAACAGGATATTGACATTCTTCCTGAGGAAAAATTGACACTCTTACTCGATTTCTCTAATGCCTTCAATGGGATTGATAGGGGGTGTATGTTCAAGGAAATAAGAGACCGCATACCCTCGATTTGCTTGGATGGAGATATGCTATGGTACTAGATCTCACCTCCATTTTGGTAATTATTCCATCCCCAGCTGCAGTGGAGTCCAGCAGGGCAATCCGTTAGGCCCACTCGGCTTTTCTCTGGCCCTCCATCCGCTAGTTGAGAAGATCCGCAAGCAGGTGCCAGGCCACTTGATTAATGCCTGGTATCTTGATGATGGATCGCTGTGTGGTTCGGCCAAGGATCTGTGTGCTGCTTTGACAATTATTGAACAAGATGGTCCTTCTCGTGGCCTCCATTTGAATCGACTGAAATCCCTTTTACACATACCTGAGGCCTCCTACCTCATTCCCAATCCCCTCCCTTCGGATAACCCCATCTCTCGCGAAGGGTTCATCGAATTGGTGCCCCATTAGGTCCTCCCTCATTTTGTGAAGCCACACTCCTGAACCGGGTAAAGAAAAATTGGAGAAGATTCTATCCTGCCTGCCTGACCTCCAGGACTCGCATGTGGAGACAACGCTGCTACGTTCTTGCCTGACGCTTCCAAAGATAATTTTCGCCCTCCGCACATGTCCCCCTTGCCACCTCCAAGAGGCGTTGAAAGCTTTCGATAACACCATGCGGGAAGCCATCTCTGACCTTGCTGGTTGTCCATTGTCTGACTGGTCATGGGAAAAGGCAACCCTTCCAAGCTCCCTAGGAGGTCTCAACATCCAACAGGCTTCGCTACATGCCCCAGCAGCTTTCCTTAGCTCTTTGCACGCCTCTAAAGGTCTCATTAGCAGTATACTTGGGAATACGCCAAAGGTTTCCCCTCATGAAGCCTCTGTTCTGTCCGAATTGGCCCTGAATGCAGCAAAACCGGAATGGTGTTCTCCCCAAGACATTGATGTTCCCCTCACACAAAAGGCCCTATCTCACTCAATAGATCAGGCAGCCTATGTTTCTCTCATCGCTCGGGCCCCGGACTTGAGATCAAAGGCTTTGGCTCTCTGTTGTGCAGGTGATTGGCTCAATGTTGTTCCTTCCCAGGCCCTCGGTTTCCATCTCTTTGACGCCGAGTTCCGTCTTGCATGCAGTATTGGTTGGGAATTTGGATGGTTGAGGACGGAACTCAGTGCTCCATATGCCAGGTTATCACTGACCCTTTTGGTGATCACCAGGTTGGCTGCAGTGGCAACGGTGATAGGATCTTTCGGCATGACTCTCTTAGGGATGGGCACTATATTCTGCTGCTCAGTCTGCTGCTTTGGCGCCCAAGAGAGAAGTGCCGGCTCTCATTCCAGGATCCACTAGCCTCCCAGCTGATGTTTTCCTACCAATATGAAAAAGGGGCCAACCAGCTGCTATTGACATCACAGTCATCTCGCCCCTTCAAGAGGCGACAATTGCTGTAGCCTCCACCACTCAAGGCTATGCACTATCTGTTGCCAGAGCCAGAAAGATGGCTGTTCATTCTGCACCCTGTCACTCAGTGGGGGTCAACTTCATCCCAGTAGCAGTAGAGGAAACGGGAGGTTGGAGTGAGGAGGGGCTGGACACCATCCAGGCAATTGGACGACTCCAACGGCAGCGCCGAGGGATACCTCCAGCAGAGTCTACGCCCCACCTCTTCCAACATTTGGCCATCTGCCTTTGGAGAGGTAATGCAGTAATGTGGTTGCATTGCCTTCTAACCTTATCTCCTAGGGTGGAAGGGCTGGCCTGAATATGGACTATTTCTGTTGTTATTGGTGCTGTTGTTGTTATACTTCGTACTAATTCAAAAAAAATGTTTACACATGATGTAAACAAGGAAGTAACAAGTATAGAACTTCTTTTCCGTTTCTTTGCATGGTCTTGAGCTTCTTGATCTTGCGAAGACATGATTCTTGCCATCAGTAACCTGTGTACTGAAATATATAATAAATATATATATATATATATATATATATATAAATATATTACTATAATAGTCATAGGCATTTAGGACTTCCCTTGTTTCAATGATTCACTCAGTCTGCAAGATCAACAATAACAAAAATAATAAAACTGCTTCAGTTGTACCAATGGCACATAACAGGGCCACCAACGGGAAGGTAGCAGACAGACCCCAAAAATAAAAACAGCTTTGAAAAAAGCTGTTGGTGAAAAATAGTTTTGGTAAAAATAATAAAAAGAGAGCGGTTCAAAACCCGCCAGTCTCGTACGAGGGTCCTTCTGCAGCCAGGTGTCCTTCCTCACGCGACAACTCCGTCATATGAAGGTGCTGCCTATGAACCTTCATGGATTCCAAGGCTGTCCGCTCTGCCTTCCTTACTCTCAAAAGATCGGAATCCTCTAAGAACTTGGCAAGAAACGGACCAACCGAAGAACCCACGAAGGATTCATAGAGAGAGGCAACACTCTTCATCCCGTGATTGAACGTGACGACGGCCAAGAAAGCGGAGGTCATCACAGACGGCAAGTGCACATTTTCCGTTTTGGGGCAATGCTTCCAGATTGTTGAGTTGAAGGACTCGTTCTGGTTCTGCGTTGCACCCAGCAGACACTTCTGGAGTAGTTCCTTGTCACAGAGCCGTGTGAAGACAGATTTCACATACTCAGCAAGTTGTTCAGGAATTGTGTGTGTGTGCTTGAGTACTGGCTGGCCTCTAGCAACAGCATGGTTGTACTTGCACCAGGACTCCTCACCATCTAGACAGTATACTGGTGGTTTGGGTTGCTATCGGTGGAAGAAGAATGGTAGAACACTGCCCAACAAGCGGCCGTCATCTCTGCAAGATTCCCCGGGTTGACTCTTATGTGGTTTCCGTAATATTGCTGCAGGCACTTTATCACTGCCTCGGTGATACCTTTGGCACCAGTCCACGGGAGCTTCTTCCGAATACAGAGGCGGCTGGGGCAACAGTCTATCCCCTGCCACGTTTTTTAGCTCTCCCCTTCCCCTCAGCTCCTGCGGCAGCAGCCTTGGGTGGCTTTTCGGTCCACCACGTAGCCAAACACAGGGGTCTTTCGCAGCTCGAGCAAGGCCTTGCCCATACGCTTTTGGACATGCCCTACACATTCATGCTTGACAGTGGCAACTCCATCACCTTATACTTGCTTTTCGTTGAGCAACTTTACGGTTTTGGAGTCACCATCGGAAATGATCTGGGGAGAAAGAAACAACGTAACAGTGAAATCATAGCAGTGAAATCAAGTGTAAAGTTATGCATAACTTCCACCATTGTGTAATGAAGTTTCAGCTTTTCTTCTGACCATTGCCAAATCCTCAGTGCACCTTCAGGCTCCATCATGGGAGAGGATCCATCATAGTTCTTATTGCACTTATCCCCGTGCCCATCCCACCAGAGCCTGCATGAATATATAATATATATATATATAAATTTATATTATACATATGTTTTGTGTGTGCATGAGTATGTATGTGTGTATGTATGTATGAACCTGAACTCATCCGATGCTTTGTCTAGTCTGTCATGAGCTGAGCACTCTGGACAACCCTTGGTCCCTTGCTGAGGACTGCAATGTCAAGCACCTGTCCAGTCTCCCAAGACAGTACCGCCACAGCACCATATGCCGCTGTGTGACCTCGCTATGACCATGTTCCATCACAGGTGACAGTGATGTCAATGACCTCCTCCTCAGAGACCCCTCTCAGCTTATGAAGGTGTGCAGAAGTACAAGCGAAACTGGCCTCAGCTTTCATTTCTGTTAGCCTAGCCAGCTCCCGATTGTGTTTGGAGAAGGCTGGCACACTAAGTGATGGAGGCAATCCACCACTCGGCAGAATGTATCCGGATCTTTGCTCCCCATACCAACCAACCGGGTGGCAAGAACAGTCTTGGAGTTCACGTTTTTCGAGGACTGTGGATCTGAAAAAATGCTCTGGATGTTACACTTAAGGGTTAGTGCACATCAAGAACATCTTCGTCACCACGCCCCGGTGGTTACCCAAGTCTTCCCTTACCTCCATTGGAGAATAGCAGTCAGCACACACAGCCTGCTTCACTGAAGCCTGCAATTCCTGACAGTCTACGATTCTTGACCCTTGCATTTCTGCACAAGTTTCAGAAGGAAGGCTACCAAGAATGTCAGTCTCCAGCAAATCTAATTGGCAGCTTCCCCCCGCATTCTCCACGGTTGATGGCATAGAGAGCACCAGCTTCTTGCCACTAGCTGTCAATGAAGGCGAAGGCAATTAACTCACAGCAGTGCCTCACTTGAAACATTCGGCTGCCTTGCTCTTTGTTGGGTACTTGCCGCTTCCTTCTATGCTGAGAGCGACTCTTGTAGAACTTTGGGCTTGAAGTAGATGCAGCAGAGCAAGGAGAAGTGGCCATTATCTGGCTCAAGCGAGAAATGACTTACACGGGCGTCCCAGGTTGACTTGACAGGTGCGCATTACAAATACAGTTGGAAAAGTAGCTGCGCAGTTTCTATAGCTACCTTCTACGTCATATAAGCTTCATTTTGCACTATTTTTTTGAGTGCTGGGGGTGACAGGTCGCATTTTATGCCTCAAAGAAGTCAACGGTTTGGTTTTTCCAACACTTCACTTCTCCCCAGCCTTCCTTGGTCAATGTTTGAAAAGAAATTGGGAGGTGTATGTGCAAAATCCATCATAACTTAGCAATGAAGCATCCAAATGACATAATAATTCACAAAGAGCAAGTTCATACATGTAGGTAGAGGGGGGAAAAAGGAGGTTTAGTCGACTACACCTGAAACCACAGAAATTTCAACGCATATTTGTAGCCGTCTTAACTTTTTCCCCCTTTCTTCTGTGAAGATACTTTTGATACCAACTTGTTGCTCATTCTGTGTGCTTTAAGATGATATGTGAAATGTCTCTATAGGCACCTTTACTTAGAAGACACATCCAAAAAGGCAAGGGTCACTAAAAAAATTGCACCCCCAAAAACTGTGGCAAGGATAATTCCTAAGTGCCTGGTCTACAGATGCCCAAATTTGGTTTGTAGCTTCCCAAGACATTAATTTTAGCTGTGATATAACGGTGGCATATTTATCAACACATTTCGTGTTCATTAGTCCAAAGGCATTTCACGCAAAATACACGCAAAATCTGTGACGGTCACCTCTTCTAATCACCATAACTCGGCAATGCTTTAAGTAAAAAAAAGAATTGAAACAGTCATATCACAGAGCACTAAAAGAGCTCTCAAATGAACCCTAAAATATTAAAATTGAGTCAAGTGTGGCAAAGTTATGTTCGCCACAAAATCAGAACAAAATAGATTTTCAAAATTACTGGGAATAGGTGTTTATGGTTATGGGTTCATCCATGCTACCTACATCCAAAGGATTGCTGACAAGTTCGCTCCGGATGATACTCACAATGACTTTGGATGTCTAAATTCTGAGGAGTGAGAACCTTACTTACCATGGAGACCTATTATGGGTCAAGGACGACCAGAATTATGATCAAGTACGAACACAAGCAAAGTATTACAATAACCTTCTCAATAATCAACTTGAAATTGGATTATTGAGAAGGTTATTGTAATGTTAACTGAGAGTTCACTGCAAGCAAAGTAGATCTGTCTGGAATAGATTTTGCTGTATTGGCTAGATAGCAATTACATTCGGCTTGCCAATGAGGTAGTGGGTACTGGTGAAGGCAAGGACCCTGACAGCTATTCTGGAGTGGTGAAGCTTAGCTATATACAATGGCTTGACTGTCTGTTCCACACTTTATTTCTGGAATTTCATGGGGAATAATGTATCTGCAAGCCTGATCTATTCAGGAGTGTGGTGAAGCTTAGCTATATACAATGGCTTGACTGTCTAGAAATACTGTTCTGCCCTTTATTTATCGAATTTCATGGAAAATGATGATCTGAAGGCCAAAGAGATTTCTTAGTAGTTTGGCAAATTATCAGTATTGCTTTTCATACTTGTTTTGACAATGACCATAAATAAGAACAAAATAGGATCATGTTGGTTACAAAGGGGTCGGGCAACATTAGAATGATATTCATATTCATGTGGTTGGTTGCATAGCAACTATACCTTACCACACATATGTCCACATATGTCCAATGCACACATATGTCCAACGCAAGTGCTATATAGTAGGACCGTCTAAAAATTTGGTGGATAATTTAATTTGGTGGTTTGGCAGATTGGCTAAATTAAATTCCACCAATATTTTGTCATGATGTCATTACTATCTGTTAGATCGAGTTTGCTAAATTTTCTCGTGTACAAAGAATAACATGGTGCTGTCTGTGTGTGAGATAGAGGTGGGGGGGTTTCATTCTTGGTATCATTCTTGGTATCTTTCATGGTACAAAGGTTTGCATTGTCACAACATTCCACCATTAGTCATTGTCAATCACTCTCTAAGAACAATATTTTGCTAAGACTGATTCTAAGAAAATATGACCACAAGCATCTGTTCACGAATGACACTCTCGACCATGGAGTCAGACCTCTTGAAGTACCTGACACAATTTTGCAACTGTCATGGCACTTGTTATGCCAAGCACTAGCGGGACCACTTCATTTTAATAGCGCATGCATTTTAACCATCCATATTCTCACCAAATTTTCCAGACTCGCATTTTAAAATGCGAATCCCTGGCATGGAATTAAATGTCACTTACTTTGTGGTAATTACCAAACAGCTCCTTCCTAGCAACAGGCAATGGTGGGAGTGAATCATTAGGAAGGTCTAATAGTAGTTTGTCTAACTTTTCCAGCAGTTTCTTAGGATCTTCCATTAGCCCCTTTAACCCCACGAATAAGAGTTGGGCGGTTGGTCTCTGAAACAAGGTATAATAGCGTCCTTTACCATTCGCACGTGGCATTTGTGAGGTCACTTGTTAGACGAGGAAGAGCTTGCTCGAGAGTTTTAAAAAATGAGGACTACTCACTGTATTAGATCTTCACGCGTGAGCAATAAGCTCAGGATAAGCGGGTGTTCCCCCCCCCCCCCCCCCGCAATTTGACGGTCAGAAGCAAGCAGTAAAAATTAGCGGAAGGTTAAATGCAAACTGAAAAACATCTTCCTCATTCTAGCTATTTGGGAGTGTGGTGGTATCACTCACCATAGAGTACCAAACAGTACCAAATAACAAAGTTTATAACTACATGTATCTCACTTAGACAGTTTCCAAGCATTCTGGCTTAGTATCCAACCTTCCCTCCCCCCCCCCCCCCCCCCCCCAGCTAATAATCGGTAAAAGATCGTCTATATAATAAACACGTCTGTGAGTGCAATTCCAGCTTAGCTGAGCAGCGATGAAGTGATCAGTTGGTGTCATCAGAAGCCTATTCCTGAGGCAAAATAGACCTTCATCAAAGCCAGGTAACTATGATCGTTATTTACATCATTACACAGGAACCTCTATAAAAATGTTAAACAGTAACATCTATGATTGGTTAGTTCTGGAGTTGTACTGAGTAACTTCTTACAAGTGGATATATACTTGGCAAGGAAATGAAAAAAATATATTCTTTTGCTAAGGTAGTAAATCAGCAGCCCCCAAAAGGATCTGAAGACGTCCACATGGAAAAATAAATGTGTAAAAGATCGCCAATACATATACATTATTACATTGTTACGGGTAAATATCACGAGTCTGTGGCTAGTATTTCCACGAGTGCCGCAGGCACGAGTGAAAATACCGGCCAATCAGACGAGTGATATTTCACCGTATCCATTTAATAATGTATTTATCATGGGACTGAGGATGCGCAAACCTTTACTGAGCATGCGCATATCGTATAGGTAATAACAAGTACGCGATATGGTAAAATATCACAGTAGTTCTATTTGTACTATTCTCTATGAGTGGAGTAGATAGCTACATGATAAAATAATATACATGATTGCACAGCAACTTCTGATGATAACTCAAATCAACATTTCATTAAGAGGATTTCTGTGGTGGTGCAACGTGGGAATACCCTTTGGGGTGTATGGAAGATCAATTTTTGTGTACAGGTTTTCTGTTTTCTGTTATTATTTATTGAAAGGAAGTGAGATCAAATAAGCTATTTATACATTTGTACTGTATATAAATGTTTGTGGTCTACACTGGAATTTCTTGTTTCATTCCTTTTTTGACGAGTCATATATATCAAACAAACCTCTTTTAGGAAGTTACTCAGGATGATTCCAAAACTAACAGATATATATATAGCTATGTTTAGTATCAAGCACATCACAAAACACATCAATTTGGTCACACAGACCAGGATCCTTTAAATAGATTTTCACAGGTTGCCTAACCCCAGCGAGGCACGCTTGTCAGGTTGCCTTGCCCCAGCGAGGCACGCTTGTCTGGTTGCCTAGCCCCAGCGAGGCATGCTTGTCTGGTTGCCTAGCCCCAGCGAGGCATGCTTGTCAGGTTGCCTAACCCCAGCGAGGTCAGGTTGCCTAGAGCGAGGCACGCTTGTCTGGTTGCCTAGCCCCAGCGACGAGTCGACGACACTACCAAGTATAAAATATCCCAGGGTGTCTGATTTTAAGAAAGAAATAACGAAACAAAAATTGCAAGAAATACTCCCCCACAATCATTAAAAATGGAATTGTAAATAGCTGTAGCGGAGTAACTGCAACCTCCAGTTAAGGGGCAATTTCTGCTGCAAGATATGTCAGCTTTACCCAGTTCATTAAAATCAACGGAAGTTCGGAGCTCAAGAGCAGTCACACTACCCCTTAATCTAGATGTCCAATTAAGAACATTTTGTACTAACCCCCCTAACTACTTATTAAATTGAGATGGCTAATAGTCATACAATATTACTGAGGCTACTTGTGGGTAGCCGAGCTGAAAGTGCATGTAGTGCTCAAATCTCAATGGGGATGACAGCTCTTGTTGCCAAGTCACATAATGCTATAATTATAACAAACCCAAGATCACAGGATTGACCCACTCAGCATGGTGCTGTCCAAGATACCATTCATCACTGTGCCTTGAGTCAGCCTCTTTCTTTGATCCTCTTTGCCTCTAGCAAGTATGTATGATCTGGACTAGGACTCACTCTGCATGGAGTCTACTCCAACTCTCAAACTTTGATGAACACTGTAATGGCTCGAGATGTTTTTTTAAAAGAAGTTCTACCTCTGAAGGCAGCTTTCTCTACCCTCATCAATGCAATGACAATTTGCATTAACACAGCAGGTGTAAGATCCTTCTCTGCACTCAAGCAGATGTACTTAAGGTCAAACACAACAGAGCAGCAACCCACTATCCGGCAGTTCTTCTATTGAGAAGCTTACTATGGAACTACATTTATAAATAACTGCATCCAGACAGAACAAAACAAATTACATGTATATATCATAAATATAATGTGCATAATTAAGTGGGCGTGGTTAACAGGCCACTGTGCCCTTCTCTTCGCTGCTGGCTATACCACTCTGATGGAGATCCTGGAGCTCACACTTGGTGCTTCCACTGCTGAACTATAATATAACAAACAGCTAGGAACATAAGACCCACTTGTCTGAAGGCAACCCTGAAACCACAACCAGTTGGTGACCTCAATTATCAAATGATGTCAAACGGTAAAGGGTCATCTAACTGGTGTAGTCTGCAGGAGTAGTCCCATTTCCTTTCTTTTTAACCACACATCAATCCTATATAGACATTTGGTTTTAAGTAGTTCCTTGTATGTTTGGAACATAAATAATGTCATGGCATCCCTTCATCGTAGAGCTGCACACAGCATTGTCGTTAAAAACATGAGCCTCATTGGAATATGTATACTGTCAGAATGGGAATGGAGTGATGCATGTTGTGTGGTGCTAAATAATGCAAAAATAAATAATGAAATCTGCATCACGGATCAACCAAGGAGGTCTGAAAGGAGTTTGCAGCAGAGAGAAGAGGTGTCGTGTCATCCACACCATCATCCTATGCCAAGCTGTGAAAGTGGTCAAGTCGAAACTGTCAAATGCCAGAACATAGTGACTGTCAATGACTGTTGCAGTTGTTGTAAGTCCGGTTGAATGGAGTTAAACCTTTCTTCTGTTGGCCTTGCCTAGGCCAAGGATCTTGCTGAGTCTTTGCTTCGGAGTGAGCAGTTTAGCTTTCGGTCGTGAGGCAGCCACAACGGCATCCACAGCATTAGCAGCAGCTGAAGAAGAAGAAGAACAACACTTCAACAAAAATGATTCAACATTTGAATATATACCTCACCCCCATATATTATGTGGGGCAGCTTAGAAGCTGGGTAGGCACAGCTGATCATGTAGCACACATACTGCAATGCCATGCCAGTGAGGGTGAGAGTAAATGATAATGTAGCCAACCTGCAGCTCTAGCTCTTTGATTCTTCTCTTCAACATCTCCATTGTTCTTGGGCCCTTCCCATTGATTTCCCTTTACCTTGAGAGCCCCACCTCCCAACACCGGCTCAACTTGTCTATTCCTGTTTATTGCTTGAGAGGGTGTGGCAGGAGAGTCACATTTAACCTAGTGTAAACACAAACAAGAAGGAAAAAAGAAGGAAAAAAAGGAAAGAAAAAGGAAAATTTTTAAATAAAACGTCAACAAGCACTAGAACTTGTTCACACAACACACTCTAAATGCAACCAATATTCTTGGATTAATTTGTTTGCTGTATGGATCGGTCCAGTGGCTCAGTGTAAGTGTTGATAACCTGCCTTGATAAAGAGGCACAGAACGCTGACTGACCTGTTTAGTTTGCACATGCTCTACCTGCAAAATCCTTTTTACAAGAGTAGGGGAACCTGGACACAGAGATGACCCACAACTTGGAAATTAACAGGTGTGGTATACTCAGTTCAGATTAAAACTGAAGCAATCTTATAGTGCAAGCAGTTCTAAAAAACAACAGCTCATTACCAAGCTTCAAGTAGCAATTAACTGATTTTGGATTGCAAACCCTGCCGTTTAGCATTATAAACATTCATGAGAACATAGCCCATTTCAACCCTGATAGAGGACTTGCCTAATTGCAGGAGAGGGTGAATGTGGAAGGGTCCATCTTACAATATGACACAGATCTGGGCTGCTTCATTAAAGTACATTGCAGTCCAAGTATTGTGAAGACTTCAAAAGATTCCCAGCAGGTACATAAGAGGTTCCAATATATTATGCAACAAGTCCTAACGCTAGCCCTCGCGAAGTATCAGGTGAGCAACAACATCTATGTATACCCACGGAGGATCCCAGGGTTGTCATGGCGTCACAGGACATATAGCAAGGTATTTTCGAGGTATTTAATATTCATGTTTTGGGGGGTTAGTTGGAGCCCAGCTGTGAATATACAGGTACAACAAAGAGAGGTAGTCATAGAGTAATTCACACATTCACTGCTCAACACACAAATATTCACCCCGCAAATCCTATTGTTGGGCACTACCTGCAAATATTTAACACAAATAAACTCTGGTGCATTTTAAGTCACTCTTGCTTCTCTGTCTGATAGGCACAACACTCTCACACCTTCCCATGCACACCCCTCACCTTGTCGTCCTTCTTCCCTCTCTCCTGTTCCATCCTGAGTATCTTGGCAGCGGTGGCCGACAGACTTCGCTCAAACGACCGCTTCTTAGCATTTCTCTTCTCTCTGAAGGAGCTGGCAATGGGGCCCCCCATAAGGTGGACACTGCCTGCTGTGTATGCATACAGACAACATGTAATGTGTTGGGAGCAAATCTCGACATGTGTTGTGTGCGATTGTGTTCTTGGACCAGCACACATTCAATACTCAGAGGAATCCATTTTTACCAATGTCACCTGTCTTGCACCGAGATCATTCTCTGTTAATTAAGCACGAGTTCATTCTGTTAATTAAGCACCAGTTCGTTCCCTGTTAATTAGGCACCATTTCATTCTCTGTTAATTAGGCACAAGTTCATTCTGTTAATTAAGCACCAGTTCATTCTCTGTTAATTAGGCACCAGTTCATTGTGTTAATTAAGCACCAGTTCATTCTGTTTCATTCTCTGTTAATTAAGCACCTGTTCATTCTGTCTGTTAATTAAGCACCAGTTCATTCTCTATTAATTAAGCACCAGTTCATTCTCTGTTAATTAATTAATTAAGCACCAGTTCATTCTGTTAATTAAGCACCAGTTCATTTGGTTAATTAAGCACCAGTTCATTCTGTTAATTAAGCACCAGTTCATTCTCTGTTAATTAAGCACATGTTCATTCTGTTAATTAGGCACCAGTTCAATTCTCTGTTAATTAAGCACCAGTTTATTCTGCTAATTAAGCACCAGTTCATTCTCTGTTAATTAAGCACCAGTTCATTCTGTTAATTAAGCACCAGTTCATTCTCTATTAATTAAGCAACAGTTCATTCTCTGTTAATTAAGCACCAGTTCATTCTCTGTTAATTAAGCACCAGTTCATTCTCTGTTAATTAAGCACCAGTTCATTCTGTTAATTAAGCACCAGTTCATTCTCTATTAATTAAGCAACAGTTCATTCTCTGTTAATTAAGCACCAGTTCATTCTCTGTTAATTATGCACCAGTTTATTCTGCTAATTAAGCACCAGTTCATTCTCTGTTAATTAAGCACCAGTTCATTCTGTTAATTAAGCACCAGTTCATTCTCTGTTAATTAGGCACCAGTTCAATTCTCTGTTAATTAGGCACAAGTTCATTCTGTTAATTAAGCACCAGTTCATTCTGTTAATTAAGCACCAGTTCATTCTGTTAATTAAGCACCAGTTCATTCTCTATTAATTAAGCACCAGTTCATTCTGTTAATTAATCACCAGTTCATTCTCTGTTAATTAGGCACCAGTTCATTCTCTGTTAATTAGGCAAAAGTTCATTCTGTTAATTAAGCACCAGTTCATTCTCTGTTAATTAAGCACCAGTTCATTCTGTTAATTAATTAATTCTGTTAATTAAGCACCCGTTCATTCTGTTAATTAAGCACCAGTTCATTCTGTTAATTAAGCACCAGTTCATTGTTAATTAAGCACCAGTTCGTTAAGCACCAGTTCTTTCATTGTTAATTAAGCACCAGTGCTAGTTCATTCTCTGCACCAGTTCATTCTGTTAATTAAGCACCAGTTCATTCTGTTAATTAAGCACCAGTTCATAATCAAGCAACTGTTCATTCTCTGCTAATTAAGCACCAGTTCATTCTGCTAATTAAGCACCAGTTCATTCTGTTAAGCACCAGTTCATTGTCTGTTAATTATGCACCAATTCATTCTCTCACCAGTTCATTCTCTGTTAATTAAGCACCTGTTTCATTCTCTGTTAATTAGTTAATTAAGCACCAGTTCATTCTTTGTTAATTAAGCACTCATGAATTTGTTCTGCCAATGGGGGCTTAGCATCAAGTGAACTTTCATAGAGACTGAACTTGAACAGGGTCTCATATGGGAAAGAGGGATATCCCATCCTTACAATAGTCACAACACACATGATATATACCTTGTTTATTAAAAACTTATGAAGCAAACCATAGCAAATATTTCTGTAAGGAAAGCAACAAATGACAAGACACCATGGTAAGATGAAGACCACACTAAGCTATCAACAATCCATAAGGCATCTTTCCTGTGCAGTTTCAAAGCTGTCAAGCTAAATAAATAGCATGTCCATAAGGGAGCTTTCCTGTGCAGTTTACAAGCTGCCAAACTAATCTAAACTAATCTAATATAAATAGCATGTCCATGAGGCAGTTTTCCTGTGCAGTTTATAAGCTGCCAAACTAATCTAATATAAATAGCATGTGTATAAGGGAGCTTCATGTACAGTTGTCACTTGAATCTCACAAGAGGCATGGCCTAGCAGATGTGTACACTAAGAAGTGCTGACCTTGAGGCGTCCACATTTCATCGTGGTTATAGCCAGCCCTCTTCCGTCCTCCGGAACCCTCTCTGTCGCCACATGCACCTTCTGAATCACTAACCTCATCCACAAGGTCAGGGTACACTGAAACACAACCACAACAAAATAGTAGTCATAGCCTGAGGCCAGTAGATTAATCACTGATAGATGTGGTTAAAAGCTGGCTGTTTAGTAGTTTAAGCTGCAAACAATGAACTACGCAGAAGTATATTAAGTGGATCCAGTAGAAGTATACTGTACATACATACATTAGAAGAATATTGTATATACATACAGTAGAAGTATTGTATATACATACAGTAGTACTTAGTATTGTATATACATACAATAGTAGTATTGTATATACATACAGTAGTAGTATTGTATATACATACAGTAGTACTTAGTATTGTATATACATACAATAGTAGTATTGTATATACATACAGTAGTAGTATTGTATATACATACAGTAGTACTTAGTATTGTATATACATACAGTAGTAGTATTGTATATACATACAGTAGTAGTATTGTATATACATACAGTAGTACTTAGTATTGTATATACATACAATAGTAGTATTGTATATACATACAGTAGTAGTATTGTATATACATACAGTAGTACTTAGTATTGTATATACATACAATAGTAGTATTGTATATACATACAGTAGTAGTATTGTATATACATACAGTAGTACTTAGTATTGTATATACATACAATAGTAGTATTGTATATACATACAGTAGTAGTATTGTATATACATACAGTAGTAGTATTGTATATACATACAGTAGTAGTATTGTATATACATACAGTAGTAGTATTGTATATACATACAGTAGTAGTATTGTATATACATACAATAGTAGTATTGTATATACATACAGTAGTAGCATATTGTATATACATACAGTAGTAGTATTGTATATACATACAGTAGTAGTATTGTATATACATACAGTAGTAGTATTGTATATACATACAGTAGTAGTATTGTATATACATACAGTAGTATTGTATATACATACAATAGTAGTATTGTATATACATACAATAGTAGTATTGTATATACATACAGTAGTAGTATTGTATATACATACAATAGTAGTATTGTATATACATACAGTAGTAGCATATTGTATATACATACAGTAGTAGTATTGTATATACATACAGTAGTAGTATTGTATATACATACAGTAGTAGTATTGTATATACATACAATAGTAGTATTGTATATACATACAGTAGTAGTATTGTATATACATACAGTAGTACTTAGTATTGTATATACATACAGTAGTAGTATTGTATATACATACAGTAGTAGTATTGTATATACATACAATAGTAGTATTGTATACATACAATAGTAGTATTGTATATACATACAGTAGTACTTAGTATTGTATATACATACAATAGTAGTATTGTATATACATACAGTAGTAGTATTGTATATACATACAGTAGTATTGTATATACATACAATAGTAGTATTGTATATACATACAATAGTAGTATTGTATATACATACAGTAGTACTTAGTATTGTATATACATACAATAGTAGTATTGTATATACATACAGTAGTAGTATTGTATATACATACAGTAGTACTTAGTATTGTATATACATACAGTAGTAGTATTGTATATACATACAGTAGTAGTATTGTATATACATACAATAGTAGTATTGTATATACATACAGTAGTACTTAGTATTGTATATACATACAGTAGTAGTATTGTATATACATACAGTAGTAGTATTGTATATACATACAGTAGTATTGTATATACATACAATAGTAGTATTGTATATACATACAATAGTAGTATTGTATATACATACAGTAGTAGTATTGTATATACATACAATAGTAGTATTGTATATACATACAGTAGTAGCATATTGTATATACATACAGTAGTAGTATTGTATATACATACAGTAGTAGTATTGTATATACATACAGTAGTAGTATTGTATATACATACAGTAGTAGTATTGTACATACATACAGTAGTAGTATTGTATATACATACAGTAGTAGTATTGTATATACATACAGTAGTAGTATTGTATATACATACAGTAGTAGTATTGTACATACATACAGTAGTAGTATTGTATATACATACAGTAGTAGTATTGTATATACATACAGTAGTAGTATTGTACATACATACAGTAGTAGTATTGTATATACATACAGTAGTAGTATTGTATATACATACAGTAGTAGTATTGTACATACATACAGTAGTAGTATTGTATATACATACAGTAGTGCTTAGTATTGTATATACATACAGTAGTAGTATTGTACATACATACAGTAGTAGTATTGTATATACATACAGTAGTAGTATTGTATATACATACAGTAGTAGTATTGTACATACATACAGTAGTAGTATTGTATATACATACAGTAGTGCTTAGTATTGTATATACATACAGTAGTAGTATTGTATATACATACAGTAGTAGTATTGTATATACATACAGTAGTAGTATTGTATATACATACAGTAGTAGTATTGTATATACATACAGTAGTAGTATTTATTGTATATACATACAGTAGTAGTATTTATTGTATATACATACAGTAGTAGTATTGTATATACATACAGTAGTAGTATTGTATATACATACAGTAGTAGTATTGTACATACATACAGTAGTAGTATTGTATATACATACAGTAGTGCTTAGTATTGTATATACATACAGTAGTAGTATTGTACATACATACAGTAGTAGTATTGTATATACATACAGTAGTAGTATTGTATATACATACAGTAGTAGTATTGTATATACATACAGTAGTACTTAGTATTGTATATACATACAGTAGTAGTATTGTATATACATACAGTAGTAGTATTGTATATACATACAGTAGTAGTATTGTATATACATACAGTAGTAGCATATTGTATATATATATATATATAGCCAGAAATGTTGGATGATTTTGATATTTTTGTGATATTGGAAGTAATAAAACTTGGCTGTTATGCACGGGTGCCGGCATAATGACAATACCTACTCGTGGCGATCCGGCATATCCGAGTTCTGGACAACATAAACATCATTAAATATGGAGCCTGTGAGTCTGGCCACTGCACAGATGCTTACACTGCTGCTGTCATAAGCAACCATGTGAGGATCTGTTGGAATGGCTGGTCAGTCGCTGCTGCTCAATTCTCGCCTGCTAGCTCCACTTCTTGGTCGGACAACTCCTTGGAGGTAGGCACCCTTACCTGCAGGCTTGCTTTGCTTGGCATACTTTAGTCAAGACATTCTGCTTCAGAATAAATTAATGGTGGAAAGTGGACTTCCATCATGTCGTGCGCGCATTATGCCTATGTGGTGGGTGTGCTTTATTTGGTGTTTTATTCTCTGACCGGCAAATCATCAAATTTAATTCTCCCATCAATAAGTCAATACAATACAACAACAAATTATTACTACTGGTACTATTACTCCTACTACTCATCACTACTGCTACTATTACTCCTACTACTCATCACTACTGCTACTATTACTCCTACTACTCATCACTACTGCTACTATTACTCCTACTACTCATCACTACTGCTACTATTACTCCTACTACTCATCACTACTGCTACTATTACTCCTACTACTCATCACTACTGCTACTATTACTCCTACTACTCATCACTACTGCTACTATTACTCCTACTACTCATCACTACTGCTACTATTACTCCTACTACTTATTACTATTTGTAATACTCCTCCTACTACTGTATTACTACTTCTGCTACTACTACTATTACTCCTACTATTACTAGCTTTTTGAGATAGTTTAACTACTACTACTACTTATTATTACTACTACTACTTATTATTATTACTACTACTACTACTACTACTTATTATTACTACTACTACTACTTATTACTACTACTACTATTACTACTACTACTATACTACTACTACTACTACTACTCCAATAAGACGGGCCGCACCGTTTCTACCAGAAATAAATCTGATTATTTTCCATTCCAGTCTGTATCTTGTCACAGTCCCATTCCACCTTCTAAACAACTGTCCTGCTAATGATCTAGGAAATGTTACTGGAATTCACAAGATTAATTTTGAGATGAACGTGCTATCCCAAACAAAGAAACCAAAATTACTTTACAGTATCTGTCATTCCGGCTGAGTGGGACTCAAACTCCACCCACACTCAGTTTTAAAGTACCAAAATTCCAGCTGAGTGGGACTCAAACTCCACACACAGTTTTAAAGTATCAAAATTCGATTTTCAACCAAACCGAACAGTGTCCATGCAAGAAGGAAAGCTTGCATGTGGCAAGTGCTGCTGTCTAAGGTACTGTAGTTAGCAGCAACCAGGCAAGACACAGTCATCACTGGACCTCACAGCTATCTATGAACCAGCTACTAGTGAAGGCAATGTCAGTTTGCAAGCAAGTACAAATAATGCCATTTCTTGTCACTAACCCCCACAAGCTTCCTCCATACACACACCACACAGCTGTACCATAGTCGCCATCTTTGTATTCCTTCCAGTCCTCATCCTCGTCTTTTAACCTCCGTGAGGGCATGTGATCGCTGGTGTCATCATCATCTACTGGAGAGGGCGTAGTGTCATCCTGAATGTGCAGGCTGCTTTCAGAACCGGAACTGAAAATAAATCACAGAACACACACACACACACTAAGTGAGTAGTATTATTAGGAACGTACTGTATTAAAATAAAACCAATCAGGATCGTCCAATTCTATTCCAGTATAAATCACTCCCTGCCACTAATGAGTACAAGGCAGTCCAACACCATCACAACCTCTCCCAGGGCCTCCGGAGATCCCCCTAGCCATACTCGGGACCTAGCCATAGCCATAGCCCCAACCCTGACATAGAGTATCTCTAGCCTGGACCTAGCCCTAGCCCTCACCCTGACATAAGAGTATCTCTAGCCTGGACCTAGCCCTAGCCCTCACCCTGACATACAGTATCTCTAGCCTGGACCTAGCCCTAGCCATGACCCTCACCCTGACATACAATGTAAGAGTATCTCTAGCTTGGACCTAGCCCTAGCCATAGCTGACATACAGTATCTCTAGCCTGGATCTAGCCCTACAACTACTTACAGTGCCAAGTGCTGTTACAACTACTTACAGTGCCAAGTGCTGTTACAACTACTTACAGTGCCAAGTGTTGTTACAACTACTTACAGTGCCAAGTGCTGTTATAACTACTTATAGTGCCAAGTGCTGTTACAACTACTTACAGTGCCAAGTGCTGTTACAACTACTTACAGTGACAAGTGTTGTTACAACTACTTACAGTGCCAAGTGCTGTTACAACTACTTACAGTGCCAAGTGTTGTTAACTACTTTCAGTGGGAGATTAATACAGAGTACCCAACAAAATTAAAAATAGCCTGTGATATTCCTCTATTTCAAATATTCATTAGAATTTAGAATTTTGTATTTTTACTAGTTTACTAGACAAGAAAACACCTAAACAAAATAATTGACCAATGACATGCGATCTCCCTTGTCATGGCATACTAGCCACACCCATGGCCCCTCCTTCTCACCTATCCTTCATAATCTCTTCCTCCTCCTCCTCCTCCTCTTCCTCCTCCTCCTCCTCCTCTGGCACTATAAGCTTCAAGGTTACATTCTCGTCATTTTCCTGCCTGCACACAATGCACCACACACACACACACACACACTCAGTAAACGAACGGGCAGTCATGTGCAGCTCTAATTAATTAAACAACTGGGTGGGTGGGTGGGTCCCACCTTATCAAGGACCCACAGGTAAAATCATCATGTTATACACAGGCTTCCAAACAGTGTTAATCATCATGCTATACACAGGCTTCCAAACAGTGTTAATCATCATGTTATACACAGGCTTCCAAACAGTGTTAATCATCATGCTATACACAGGCTTCCAAACAGTGTTAATCATCATGCTATACACAGGCTTCCAAACAGTGTTAATCATCATGTTACACACAGGCTTCCAAACAGTGTTAATCATCATGCTATACACAGGCTTCCAAACAGTGTTAAGACATAACTGCTAAAATATGGTGGTGGACACTCGCTGTGTGGAGTGCATGCAATTCCCCAGAGCAACCAGCAATACCACTTGCTGTATGGAGTGTGTGCAAGTCTCCAGAGCAACCAGCAATACCACTTGCTGTATGGAGCGCATACAAATCTCCAGGGGAACTAGCGAGGAAGCCAATAACCATTGGAAAAGACATGCCACCATTACATTCCCAAGCAGTGTTTGCATTTTACCCGGGTAAAACCTATTTAACCAGTGGGTAAAACCTGTGTTTTAGATATTTCGCCCAGGTTTTACCCCTATCTTTCCCAGGGTTTTTACCCGGGTTTTACCCAGGTATTACCCAGTGATATAAAAACACTTATTTGTAGCCCTGTCCCAGAGTGGTGGACACCAGGGCTATTTAAAAGGCAAGCAAATACCACAGGTCATCATTCACTGCTTACAGTTTAGTAAGTGTACCACAATTACAAAAATGAGAAAGTCCTGAAACTCGTCTTCTGCCACGCTCCTGCGAAGACCTCAGGAGATTGACTATTAAATCTGTTTAACTTGCATATCAATTGGACTTTAATCCCATTAAATATTTAAATAAATCATCAAATTAAAAAAATATATACTCTAGCACTTAGACAACCTTGTCACTTGGTAAATAAATGCTGAGTGAAACACAGCTCCTGTTTTTGTCTGGTTCTTTACAGTTGCCATTAATTTTATTGAATGTCTTACTTCCTGATTACAGAGTTAATTTCTTATAATATCTTTACAGTTTATAATAAATCTATTGTGTCTATTAATTATTTTATCCTAGGTTGTATCCATGTTTGAGTAAAACCCGGGTAAAAGGTATTTAACTCAACCCAGGTTAAACCCAAGCCCTGGGTAAAACCTGCAAACTATGTTCCCAAGTGATGTTCCCAAGTGCACCGACTTCTGTCATGTTAGTTAGTCAGGGGACTGTTACACACTGTCTGCAAATTTTGTCGAAACTTGAAAAGCAGTACCAATAAAATCAAGTGACCTCTGTCTGACCTTGGCAATCATAATAATAATTGCACCTCATGTTGGTCATTGCAAGGTTTCCTGCTTGGGTCCTCCCCAGACTTGCAGCTGCTGCTTGACCTCCATAAGCTTCCATCTCTACACCAACTAAAAGCTGCACTCACCTCCCACCAGCCTGCTCTGTGAGGGCCCGTCTCAAAAGCAATACTGTAGGCAAGCTACAAACTTTGAACCACTAATTGGGTCTAGAGTCTGGCTTATGAATCTCAATCCAGTAAACTAGACACTTTCTGTCACCAGTCTGATAGCTTTACAATCACTACAAAATCTGTACGTACTATATGTCGCAGAGATTCTGCCGAATATGGAGGGTGTGGTTTTTTTATAAAGTTTGGAATCTTGCCTGTCAAGGGTGTGGTTTTTGAATTCCAAACTTTATTTAAAAACCATACCCTTGACAGGCAAGATTCCAAACTTTATTTAAATACAACACCCTACTCCATATTCGGCAGAATCTCTGCGACATACGTACAGATTTTGTGTACGTCCGTCACATTTCAAGAATGTCTAAAGATTCCCATATACATAAGTTGATCATTCTTTGGGCAATGCTGACAAAGAAGATATATTTGAAAGTTCTTTCCTCTAATTAATTAAAGGGGTTAAGAGTATTCAAAGCCGTGGCCATTGCATTGTAATGTGTCTGACATACAAGGGTATGGTGAAGAAGAGAGAAGGGCCAAGCTTAAGAAGACTCAAGAGTTGTGGCAAGAATATCTTGAAGATGCGAGCATAGGTAACCATGGTGGACACACATGCAAGCATAGGTAACCATGGTGGACACACATGCAAGCATAGGTAACCATGGTGGACACACATGCAAGCATAGGTAACCATGGTGGACACACATGCAAGCATAGGTAACCATGGTGACAGACATGCAAGCATAGGTAACCATGGTGAACACACATGCAAGCATAGGTAACCATGGTGGACACACATGCAAGTATAGGTAACCATGGTGGACACACATGCAAGCATAGGTAACCATGGTGGACACACATGCAAGCATAGGTAACCATGGTGGACACACATGCAAGCATAGGTAACCATGGTGGACACACATGCAAGCATAGGTAACCATGGTGGACACACATGCAAGCATAGGTAACCATGGTGGACACACATGCAAGCATAGGTAACCATGGTGGACACACATGCAAACATAGGTGACCATGGTGGACACACATGCAAGCATAGGTAACCATGGTGGACACACATGCAAGCATAGGTAACCATGGTGGACACACATGCAAGCATAGGTAACCATGGTGGACACACATGCAAGCATAGGTAACCATGGTGGACACACATGCAAGCATAGGTAACCATGGTGGACACACATGCAAGCATAGGTAACCATGGTGGACACACATGCAAGCATAGGTAACCATGGTGGACACACATGCAAGCATAGGTAACCATGGTGGACACACATGCAAGCATAGGTAACCATGGTGGACACACATGCAAGCATAGGTAACCATGGTGGACACACATGCAAGCATAGGTAACCATGGTGGACACACATGCAAGCATAGGTAACCATGGTGGACACACATGCAAGCATATGGACTATGGAGGACATGCGTGGGCTGACCCAGGAACGGTGACTGACCTTGTGCCTTTCCCCTCAGCTGTGGCAAGCACCATGGGGGTGCCCTCTCGTTTCCGTTCTTTGCTCTCCCACTCCTCTCTTCCAAGTGATCCTCGCTTGTGTCTGCCACCACGCATTAAGGCCGCACCCCTTCTGCGTCGCTCAGAGCCAGAGAGAACTGGCAACTGCTCAGTCTGAGATGAACAACAACACAAACAAAAAGTTAAATCAGCTGATATGTATGCATGCACCTGAAGTTAAATCAGCTGATATGTATGCATGCACCTGAAGTTAAATCAGCTGATATGTATGCATGCACCTGAAGTTAAATCAGCTGATATGTATGCATGCACCTGAAGTTAAATCAGCTGATATGTATGCATGCACCTGAAGTTAAATCAGCTGATATGTATGCATGCACCTGAAGTTAAATCAGCTGATATGTATGCATGCACCTGAAGTTAAATCAGCTGATATGTATGCATGCACCTGAAGTTAAATCAGCTGATATGTATGCATGCACCTGAAGTTAAATCAGCTGATGTGTATGCATGCACCTGAAGTTAAATCAGCTGATATGTATGCATGCACCTGAAGTTAAATCAGCTGATATGTATGCATGCACCTGAAGTTAAATCAGCTGATATGTATGCATGTACCTGAAGTTAAATCAGCTGATATGTATGCATGCACCTGAAGTTAAATTAGCTGATATGTATGCATGCACCTGAAGTTAAATCAGCTGATATGTATGCATGCACCTGAAGTTAAATCAGCTGATATGTATGCATGCACCTGAAGTTAAATCAGCTGATATGTATGCATGCACCTGAAGTTAAATCAGCTGATATGTATGCATGCACCTGAAGTTAAATCAGCTGATATGTATGCATGCACCTGAAGTTAAATCAGCTGATATGTATGCATGCACCTGAAGTTAAATCAGCTGATATGTATGCATGCACCTGAAGTTAAATCAGCTGATATGTATGCATGCACCTGAAGTTAAATCAGCTGATATGTATGCATGCACCTGAAGTTAAATCAGCTGATATGTATGCATGCACCTGAAGTTAAATCAGCTGATATATATGCATGCACCTGAAGTTAAATCAGCTGATATGTATGCATGCATCTGAAGTTAAATCTAGCTGATATGTATGCATGCACCTGAAGTTAAATCAGCTGATATGCATGCATGCACCTGAAGTTAAATCAGCTGATATATATGCATGCACCTGAAGTTAAATCAGCTGATATGTATGCATGCATCTGAAGTTAAATCTAGCTGATATGTATGCATGCACCTGAAGTTAAATCAGCTGATATGCATGCATGCACCTGAAGTTAAATCAGCTGATATGTATGCATGCACCTGAAGTTAAATCAGCTGATATGTATGCATGCACCTGAAGTTAAATCAGCTGATATGTATGCATGCACTTGAAGTTAAATCAGCTGATATGTATGCATGCACCTGAAGTTAAATCAGCTGATATGTATGCATGCACCTGAAGTTAAATCAGCTGATATGTATGCATGCACCTGAAGTTAAATCAGCTGATATGTATGCATGCACCTGAAGTTAAATCAGCTGATATGTATGCATGCACATGAAGTTAAATCAGCTGATATGTATGCATGCACCTGAAGTTAAATCAGCTGATATGTATGCATGCACATGAAGTTAAATCAGCTGATATGTATGCATGCACCTGAAGTTAAATCAGCTGATATGTATGCATGCACCTGAAGTTAAATCAGCTGATATGTATGCATGCACCTGAAGTTAAATCAGCTGATATGTATGCATGCACCTGAAGTTAAATCAGCTGATATGTATGCATGCACCCGAAGTTAAATCAGCTGATATGTATGCATGCACCTGAAGTTAAATCAGCTGATATGTATGCATGTACCTGAAGTTAAATCAGCTGATATGTATGCATGCACCTGAAGTTAAATCAGCTGATATGTATGCATGCACCTGAAGTTAAATCAGCTGATATGTATGCATGCACCTGAAGTTAAATCAGCTGATATGTATGCATGCACCTGAAGTTAAATCAGCTGATATGTATGCATGCACCCGAAGTTAAATCAGCTGATATGTATGCATGCACCTGAAGTTAAATCAGCTGATATGTATGCATGTACCTGAAGTTAAATCAGCTGATATGTATGCATGCACCTGAAGTTAAATCAGCTGATATGTATGCATGTACCTGAAGTTAAATCAGCTGATATGTATGCATGCACCTGAAGTTAAATCAGCTGATATGTATGCATGCACCTAAAAACTGACCATGTATGCTACACATGCAGCTGCTTGCTAAGCAAATTGATCACTCCCAGTTGAGCCATGCTCACAGAGACAACTCCAATGGTAATGGCCTAGTGCTGACATGGCAGGGGAAATAAATATCCATCACAATCAAATAACAAAAAATAAGTCAAACATCATTAATTTTACATATCCTCTTTGTTAATCCACATTTGTTACTTTCAAACTCTGAAGGAGAGTGGAGACTAATCTCCATAGTGCACCCTCACTCATCTCATACTAGAGTTCAAACTCTGAAGGAGAGTGGAGACTAATCTCCATAGTGCACCCTAGAGTTCAAACTCTGAAGGAGAGTGGAGACTAATCTCCATAGTGCACCCTCACTCATCTCATACTAGAGTTCAAACTCTGAAGGAGAGTGGAGACTAATCTCCATAGTGCACCCTAGAGTTCAAACTCTGAAGGAGAGTGGAGACTAACCTCCATAGTGCACCCTCACTCATACTAGACTTCAAACTCTGAAGGAGAGTGGAGACTAATCTCCATAGTGCACCCTCACTCATCTAGACTTCAAACTCTGAAGGAGAGTGGAGACTAACCTCCATAGTGCACCCTCACTCATCTCATACTAGAGTTCAAACTCTGAAGGAGAGTGGAGACTAATCTCCATAGTGCACCCTAGAGTTCAAACTCTGAAGGAGAGTGGAGACTAACCTCCATAGTGCACCCTCACTCATACTAGACTTCAAACTCTGAAGGAGAGTGGAGACTAATCTCCATAGTGCACCCTCACTCATCTAGACTTCAAACTCTGAAGGAGAGTGGAGACTAACCTCCATAGTGCACCCTCACTCATCTCATACTAGAGTTCAAACTCTGAAGGAGAGTGGAGACTAACCTCCATAGTGCACCCTAACTCATCTCATACTAGAGTTCAAACTCTGAAGGAGAGTGGAGACTAACCTCCATAGTGCACCCTAACTCATCTCATACTAGAGTTCAAACTCTGAAGGAGAGTGGAGACTAATCTCCATAGTGCACCCTCACTCATACTAGAGTTCAAACTCTGAAGGAGAGTGGAGACTAATCTCCATAGTGCACCCTCACTCATACTAGAGTTCAAACTCTGAAGGAGAGTGGAGACTAATCTCCATAGTGCACCCTCACTCATACTAGAGTTCAAACTCTGAAGGAGAGTGGAGACTAATCTCCATAGTGCACCCTCACTCATACTAGACTTCAAACTCTGAAGGAGAGTGGAGACTAATCTCCATAGTGCACCCTCACTCATACTAGAGCTCAAACTCTGAAGGAGAGTGGAGACTAATCTCCATAGTGCACCCTCACTCATCTCATACTAGAGTTCAAACTCTGAAGGAGAGTGGAGACTAATCTCCATAGTGCACCCTCACTCATCCCATACTAGAGTCTATGCTGCACTTTGCTTCCATAAGATTGACAATCACACCCCAAACCACAAAGATGGTTCAAAGTTAAGAGCAAAGAAGCCACAGGAAAGAAGGAGCACTCAACAGGTTGTACACCTGCTGGCTGGGAAGCTCCACATAAATTCAAGTGCACATATCATATTCGTTAACAAAACCTAGCAGGAAAAAGAGAGCTTCCTTTGGGTGATAACCCCTCCCTTTCAATATCTCCATGGACACATAGAGATTCACAATGACGCTGTTGTCAGGGCATGTTAGGGGATGCTAAACGTTCACACGTACCTGTCTCATCTTATTGGCAGCTCTCATCAGCACCTTACCCAGCTGCTCAATAAGTTGTGATGGTCGTATGTCACGAGGAATCTGAGCCAGGTGACTCTTCATACCCTATAAGGCAACAGGAAGATACCAATGACTTTCCGAGTGGCGTGCGAGAAAAATAATAATAATAAATTTTTTAAAATCCATAGGTTCCTTAAAAACACTTTGTTCAGGAGAAGAACAATAATTATATCACACAATGGTAGGCTATGGTCGTCATGGTGACAAGCATTGAACAGCAGTGCATGATACTTAGAGGGCAGCTGTACTTACTTACTTATTAGATTTTGTACTCGAGGAATAGGACTTGGTAATGCTAATTAATTGTTGGTTGTTACCTATGGACAGCACACTCTGTTATAGGAGACAACCAGTAGACATTAGATATACATGTACCGTAAAGTACCCAGCAAGCGCTCACAGGCACTTCCCTTTCAACCCCCAAATCGTAGGTGTGGGCACTTTCTACATGTAGTGGGCGCTTGCCTCGTGATATTGGTGAAACAATTCTTAATAACGCACATCGGGCTGTTTTGAAACAAATAAAGTCAAAGAGTTCAAGCAAAAAATATCTAGATATCTCTAGTCTAGGGTAAAATGTTATTTTGTTCTGGCTGAAAGACGCAAAGTCGTTCACATCTTCATCCAAATCAGCGAACGTCGCATCTCTCTCCTCTCTGTCTTCGCAGCGTCGGAACGCATGTGTATTATTGCACACGCGGTGCGGTTCAATCTATTTTGGCGCATGCACTTATATTACGATCAATTTCTATATAGAGGGCGCTTGCTACATGAACCCTACAAAATCCTAGATCGCTGAAAACAGCCTAGTGGGCGCTTGCTGCGTACTTTACGGTATACCCTTTTCCAACCATATATTCACTTTTCTTCTGCCCACCTTTACTTAGCTGCAGCTATGCACATCACGGAACCCTTTACATACATACTTTACCTATTTTAGCTACCCTTTACCTATTTTAACCTATTTCAGCTACCCTTTACCTATTTCAGCTACCCTTTACCTATTTCAGCTACCCTTTACCTATTTCAGCTACCCTTTACCTATTTCAGCTACCCTTTACCTATTTCAACTACCCTTTACCTATTCAACTACCCTTCCTATTCAACTTCCCTTTACCATATTTTCAACTTTACTTCAACTTTACCATATTTTCAACTTTACATATTTTCAACTTTACCATATTTTCAATCATCCTTTACCCACTTTATAAACCTTTACCCTTTTTGATAAACCTTTATCAAATTTTCTCAGATACTCCGTTAACCTATTTATAAACTATAACCATGGTTTTCCCGTCTTTGGACACAAGTTAGCAATTATTAAGTCACAGGTTTGCATTACCTCTCTATTAGTGGTCCACTCTGTGAAGCAATAGTGCATCTCCTCCAGGCCCTCCAGCAAGTAGAGGGGAACCTCCAAGTCCTCCTCCAGGTCGTCTAAACAAAAACCATACATGTGCGTCATGAATGTGTATCAGTACTGAAACCCCATAGAGCAAGGCGTTGCTCTTTTTAAGTTCTCTGCAAATATTCATGCCCAGTGTTGCCGTGGAAAACCCTGGCATCCACAATAAACGCCCAAGTTCAAATTTCTTGAACACCTAATACCAACTGGCTTGGGCTCGCATTAGGTGAGCAACAGCTTTAAACTGCAGACATATGCATCTCGGGATTGTGCACAGCAACTCCCTGCACAAAATAAGCAGTCTCATTGCTACATAAGGGGACCTTCCTCCTGCAGCATCCAGTACAAATGACAGAACAGTGATCAACACCTTGCTCAGACAAAAAGCACTTCACACGCTTTTAAGTCTATACACACCTGGAGATTAGAAAGCTGTAGAGTGCTGAGAAAAGAAAATATTAGAAGGCTGAAGAGTACAGGGAGAGAAAAGATTAGAAGGCTATAGAGTACAGGGAGAGAAAAGATTAGAAGGCTATAGAGTACAGGGAGAGAAAAGATTAGAAGGCTATAGAGTACAGGGAGAGAAAAGATGAGAAGGCTATAGAGTTCAGGGAGAGAAAAGATTAGAAGGCTATAGAGTACAGGGAGAGAAAAGATTAGAAGGCTATAGAGTACAGGGAGAGAAAAGATTAGAAGGCTATAGAGTTCAGGGAGAGAAAAGATTAGAAGGCTATAGAGTGCAGGGAGAGAAAAGATTAGAAGGCTGTAGAGTGCAGGGAGAAGAACTAGCTCAACTGTCAGAGCAAAAATAAAGAAAAAGTATGAGAGAAAGTGTCGGAACATGATCATTTCCTTTGGTTTGGACACACTCTGGCTAAATGCAACGTGGATTGAGAGGGTGGTAGTAGTTGTGGTGAGGGTGGTGGTGGAGGTGTTGGCGGTAGTGAGAGTGGTGATGGTGATGAAAGTGATGGTGATCGTGAGGTGGGGGAGGAAATAAGTCATGGGACTATGACTAATGAATAATTATGATGTCTTTATTCAAAATAAAAAAACCCACATTAAGAGCCCCAAAGTACTAAATGTTACGATTACTACATATACACTAGCCCAATAGCAGTACTAAATGTTAGTATGACTACTATGTACATGACACATACATAGGGTGAGTCCAATAGCAGTACTAAATGTTAGTATGACTACTACATGACACATACATAGGGTGAGCCCAATAGCAGTACTAAATGTTAGTATAACTACTACATGACACATACATAGGGTGAGCCCAACAGCAGTACGTGTGTGCATACACATGTGTCTCCCTCCCTGTGTGTGGCTGGGGGGGTCTCACCTACGACCTCCTTGTAATAGTTCCTGGCTGCAAACCAAGTGAGAGCCTCATAGCACGGATGCCTGAACTTGAGGGGCGTTTTCAACCTCTTCTCTACCTCGTAGATTCTGCACAGACGCACGTAATAATAGGATACATGTAATAATAGGACACACGTAATAATAGGACACAACTATAACATAGAATAACACATGTAGTAATAGGACACACATGTGATACCAGGACATACAATGCATAATTATAGGACAGACATCACATAAGAATATGACACATGTAATAATAGGAATGTAATAATAGTACACATGTAATAATAGGACACACGTAATAATAGGACACATGTAATAATAGGACACATGTAATAATAAGACGCATGCAATAATAGGCACATGTAATAATCAGACACATGTAATAATAGGCACATGTAATAATAGGACACATGTAATAATAGGACACAAGTAATAATAGGACACAAGTAATAATAGGACACAAGTAATAATAGGACACAAGTAATAATAGGACACAAGTAATAATAGGACACAAGTAATAATAGGACACATGTACTAATAGGACACATGTAATAATAGGACACATGTAATAATAGGACACGTAATAATAGGACACACAATAATAGGACACAAGTAATAATAGGACACGTAATAATAGGACACACGACGTAATAATAGGACACACGTAATAAGACACATGTAATAATAGGACAAGTAATAATGGGACACATGTAATAATAGGACACATGTAATAATAGGACACATGTAATAATAGGACGCATGTAATAATAGGACACATGTAATAATAGGACACATGTAATAATAAGACACATGTAATAATAGGACACTGTAATAATAGGACACTGTAATAATAGGACACATGTAATAATAGGACATGTAGTAATACAACACATGTAATAATAGGACACATGTAATAATAGGACACATGTAATAATAAGGCACATGTAATAATAGGGCACATGTAATAATAGGACACATGTAATAATAAGACACATGTAATAATAGGACACGTGTAATAATAGGACACATGTAATAATAAGACACACGTTATAATGGGACAAACAATAATAGGACACATACACCTATAGAGGGACATCTTTACAGGCATTATAGTTGTGGTCATTATAGTTGTGGTCGTCACTTGGAATCCAACTTTTATAAGAATGGGTGTGGTTTTAAAATTCGCTCGTAATCATAACATAACTAAGCAAGGATTATTTCGAAAAGGAAGGAGTGGTGTGTTAGTTAGCACCTCACATGCAAGGAAGGAGTGGTGTGTTAGTTAGCACCTCACATGCAAGGAAGGAGTGATGTGTTAGTTAGCACCTCACATGCAAGGAAGGAGTGGTGTGTTAGTTAGCACCTCACATGCAAGGAAGGAGTGGTGTGTTAGTTAGCACCTCACATGCAAGGAAGGAGTGTTGTGTTAGTTAGCAGTTAGCACCTCACATGCAAGGAAGGAGTGATGTGTTAGTTAGCACCTCACATGCAAGGAAGGAGTGATGTGTTAGTTAGCCAGCACCTCACATGCAAGGAAGGAGTGGTGTTAGTTAGCACCTCACATGCAAGGAAGGAGTGGTGTGTTAGTTAGCCAGCACCTCACATGCAAGGAAGGAGTGGTGTGTTAGCCAGCACCTCACATGCAAGGAAGGAGGTGTGGGAGTTACATGTAGCTACTGTAGCATCTCACATGTCCTTTGCAAGTGCTTCAAGCCCAAGAGAGAGAGAGGCTGACACACAATTTCCGATGCCTGAGCTAAGGACAGAGCTGCAGCATCTTCAACCCCTCGAGGCACATTAGCTAAGAACAGAGCTGCACTTTCAACACACACTGAAATTCGGATGCATCATCCACAACCTTGAGAATTCTTACGTTAATCACCATATGCAAATATCCACTGTAGCACTTTGAATTATGCCTTCACACATTATGCAACTAACCAAGATAGGGCTAGGGCTAACTAACAAAGATAGGATGGCAGCCAGGATTTTTCAACTGGGGTGGGGGGGGGGGGGGGTTATGCCGGTACTGACTTGATTGGACGATGTGAAAGGGTCTGACCTTGTGGTTTTGTTATTAACCCTTCCACCGCTGGATTTACACAGCACTTTTTAAAAATATTGACGTTATTTTACATAATATTTTATATTCAACCGGGAGTGGACAAATGTCCCTAGCAACCATGGTTGATGTTATAGCATTGGTGTTGACAAATATTGTGGTCAAATGTAGGTTTCCTAGCAACTGACCACATACGATGAATATCATTATAACATTTGATTGTTTGTTTTGATTGTATTTTTAGGCAGAATATGGACAGATAACTGGAGATTACATCATGATGTAAATATAATAAAATGACAGTGTCATATTTTAATAGTTGCAGATAATTAGAAACCATAGCTAACTAACTACCTATTAGCTTTATATTATTATAGCTATATAGATGGATAGCTAGTACCCGCGAAGTACCCAGGTAAATGCTATTTTTTATACAAGTCAGAAAAAAAGCAGTAATGCTAAAGGATCTTACATGTATGGCTATTTATTGTCCTGGGACATCTTGTTCCTGTTCTTCACCATCGTCAGTCTTAAGACCTGGATCCCTACGCAAATCAGCGCTACGATCTCTGGACTGGCTAAAAAACAGGTTCTGAATCTACGATGTCAATCAGCGTTGCTAGCTCTTCAGGATCTCTAGTCTGTTCTCCGTGGTAGGCAAATATCCCTTCTCCTTCCTCATTACTGCTTTCAACCTCAGAGAGACCGAATTCGTCGTCATCCAGCATTGCCAAAACATCGTCCATATTTAGTCTAGAAGCCATTTTTTTATCGATCAGCTGAGTTTGACGTCACGAATACCTTGGTTACCTAGGCACTATACCTCAGCTATTTTAATTCCAGCTCAAGGGACATGCCCAGGTATATTTAGCACATGCGTAGCTAAAACTAATGATTTTATATATTTGTTTTTGTCGCGGTCATTTACAACTCCGCCATATGGCAGATACGGCGGTGAGACGGTTAAATGTATGCTACAGTATGGTCCTAATTCAAATATGTAGCCCATTCAATATGCTTTCTAATGATATTCTTTGGTTTTTCCATGCATGTTGATGGTAATTTGTTGAAGGTAATTTGTAATTACTATCACAGTGGCCCTTCATTGTGGTGATTTGAAAAATAGAGTTAACAATAACTGTTGTTATTCCGGGTGAAGACTAGAGCATCTAGTCGAAACATCGAGTGAATAAAAATTGGAAGTTGATTATTGAGAAGGTGATTTTAATGCTGTTACTGTGATGGTGTAAACCTTAATGCAACTAGTTACAATAACACTGCATTACTTGTCCTTGAACATTCACACTAGTCCCAGGCTAGTGGAATAGTGTTAAGCAGATCTCACCCTGATACTGTTAACTCGTTCACTGGTGTAAACGTATATATACACGCCAAAAGCGTGAATTTAAAAATCTATCGTAGGATTCAAAAATATTCAATAAAGGTAAAAAAATAGCTACATTCTTTCTGTACTTGCCAAACGTGGCCCGTTCAGAATTCGAGCAGCTTTTTCACTACGAACAAGAAGTCTGGTCGACTAACCCTGGAAGATTGTGCTTTCTCAGGTTCTGGACGATGATTTTGGACTCTCTGAGGAAGAAAACTGGATGAAGAAGGTGATGGTATCTCATCTACACCTTGGCCAGACCAGTGTTGATCCTGAAGCTCTGCTATCTCTTGGCAAAGTAGTCGGGCCTGACTTACCTTCAAGCAAACCTAGCGCTCTCATTCGAGCTGACGATTAGGAGAGTGCTTAGCAATGAAGAAGACATTGACTGAGTTTAGCTATAGTCAGCTGTGCAGTGAGTAACAGCAAGAACTGCAAACGCTGTTTTAGCTTCCTTGTTCATGTTCCACGAAAATATGTAAATTTGAGCAATTCTTTTTATCAGTACCACTGTGTGTCACAAAGAAGGACTTTTTCCCCATACATCAGACCATGGTAGACCCCACCCTGCAGTTTCCTACTTCAATCTGTTGTTTATTGCATTTATTGGTTTCTGCAGGTATTTTCTCTCTCTGTTATATTGTGTTCATATTCATGTGACTCATTGTGATGGTTATGTATTGTGCTAGCATGCATATATGTATTCACACTTAAGGAATGTTATAATTCAGATCAAAATATCAAACTGTGGTACACTGTAGATGTAAAGAATGTTTTCATTGTTATGAAGACATTCAAAACACTCATTCCTGTGATTGGGCACTTTGTTTTAGAGTCTCCTGAACCTTATCTCAACATTACTGCCTACGTATTCTGGTACATCTTGTACTTGTCTGTAATATGTACATGAAGGTAGCTAAACACACATCAAAACAAGAATTACCAAGTTCAAATGAGATTAACCTCAATGTGGTTTTATGGTATGTTTCTATGGAAACAAACACTGGCCTAACCACAATGTTGGTCAATACAAATGCTATCACATGACATTAGTATGGTTGCTATGGAGTTTTACAAAGTTTTGCTGAGATAGAAAGGCTATCGGTTGTGTTTATCAAGAAAGGGTTAATGTGCATGGTTCTAATCTACACAGTCAAATTGCATACCCCCCCCCCCCCCCCCCCCCCCCCCCCAGATGTAACCCTGGATGACGAGTTCTCTCCTGGCATGAAACATTCCACTGTTGCCAACCATCATGGTAAGCTTTGGCCATTGTCAAAGACAGAGTTTTGTACTTACCTAAGTTGCATTCGAATGCCAAAGCGATGGAGAAAGTTGCCGCCAAATACGAGTGAGTCTATCGGAGTTAGCACAGCATGGATCCAACCTGGGGGTGGAGGTGATTGTGGAGAAGATGGTGGAAGAGGAGGAGAAGTGGTGGAGAGGGAGTAGTGGAGAAGGTGGAGGAGGAGGTGGAGGACAGGCAGGAAAGGGAGGAGTTGGAGGAAGAGGTGGAGGAGTTGGAGAAAGAAGTGGAGGAGATACAGGAGGAGGTATGGAAGAGGTGGAGATAGTGCATGTTCACACAACACTGGCTCAGTTGCTATGGTAACTCCATTGTCTGGCCACATGGCCCTCAAGAGATTGACCTTACATAACCAAGTACTGCACATACCATATCTGATGGCATTAATTAAGCCAGAGTTGTACCTGACTAACGTGTTCACCAAACTAACCACTATTATATATGTATATATATATAATATATAAAATAGGCTGGACACCTTGACATGTTGGTCATGATAGAGATGATCCTTTACCAGAATTCACTCAACATCAAATAGTGTTTATCAGTGTGGAACCTTCCAGGTGGCCCCATGAGTGAGGGAGGCACAATTATGAATTGCTATAACTGAGAGCACTGTTGTTCAAACTACAATGAAAACAATGACATGTCACCTGGATACAGCAGGGAGGAGAACTGACTTTGGAGGACCGATTGATTGTGGCTGAAGTGCTAATTGTAAACAGCAACTAAATGTTCTAGGAGACTGTCTGCTCAATGGCCAACAACTTTGGGACTCTGCATATATATAGGGTGATTGCACTGCGTGCCAACACACAGGAAGAGACCAATCATTGGACTGGTAATCGCCAATGATGTGCTTTAACTATCTAGAGTACTCCATTAACTAGTGCATAATGGTAGAATATCTATAGAAGTCTAAAGTTCAAATGTTATGCCAACCTTATCCTATGCCCTATATCCCTCCAACACCAACTATAATCCTAACCTCTAACTCTAGCTATAGTCCCAACCTATATCTCTCTAACCCTAGCTATAGTCCCAACCTATGTCTCTCTAACCCTAGCTATAGTCCCAACCTATGTCTCTCTAACCATAGCTATAGTCCCAACCTACATATGTCTCTCTAACCCTAGCTATAGTCCCAACCTATGTCTCTCTAACCCTAGCTATAGTCCCAACCTATGTCTCTCTAACCCTAGCTATAGTCCCAACCTATGCATCTCTAACCCTAGCTATAGTCCAAACCTATATCTCTCTAACCCTAGCTATGTACATATAGCCCTAACCTATATCTCTCTAGCTACAGCCCTAACCCACATATGTCTAACCCTGGCTAAAGCCCTAACCTATATCACTCGAATCCTATAGTTCTACACTATAGCCCTAACCCTAGCCAAAGCTATAGCCTTGATGCTAGCTATATCTCTAGCCTTAGCTATAATTCTAATCCTAGCTATAGTTAGAGCTCTAATCCTATATAGCCTTAGCCCCTGCTGTATTAACAGGCCTAGCCCCTACCCAGCTACTATATATATATACATAGCCCTAACCTGTAGCTTCCCTAGCCTAGCTACAAACCCAGCTACTATATAGCCCTAACCTGTAGCTATAGCCCAGTACTACATGTAGGTAAGCTCAGACATGATAAGCTCGAATATGACTGTGAGATTGCCTAAGGCATCTCTGTCCCACACACAAAAGCAAGTCCACTTGAACTTTCATAATGGAGACCACTCCCCCTACAACTACTCCCCCTACAACTACTAGACCATTAGCAACCTGTTGGTATGAAGAGGGTGTTTCCTGCTTTGATGGTGGCAGTATAGCAGGTGGGAGTCATGTCTCCGAAGAAGATCTCACTCTGATTGGACGATGCGACCCACTCTTCGTAGCGAATCAGGTTCTCCTCCGTGGGTGGGATAAGGTAGAAGAGCTTCTCTCCCTGGAGACAAGAGCAAAGAGAGAACCATCAAGTATAGCTCAGCAAAGACATCCCAGCATAGACAACAGCATTATTTAGCCGGTAAGGGGACATGCCCTGTCAACACCCAATAGGAAAGGTGTGAGGACCAGAAATGAGAGACGCTCAATTTTAGAGGTTTTCATTAAAAAAAACCACAGAGATATTACAATAACCTTCTCAATGATCAACTTCAAATTGTATTCTCTTGATGTTTCGACTAGCCTTCATCAGGAATAATTCCTGATGAAGGCTAGACGTTATTCCTGAAGGCTAGTGACACTTGAAAACATTCAAAATAATATTCTTTTAAGAGTAGACACTTCAGATGTTTGCCTGAAACCCAGCAAGGAGCTTGATGATAATAATAATAATATAATTATTGCGAAGTCCCTGAGGTTTACTAATATGCAGGACTAGGGAATTGCATTTGTGTTTTAGCTCATTTTTGTGAAGGCATGTTCTTCTATAACTTTGTTCTTGAGTGTAATCTTACAATCCTTCGCTTCAAACTGCATATAATTTTAAGAATACTCACGTGTTGTTTTTTCATTTTTATTTTTTATTCTTCTAGCCAGGAAAAAATCCATTTAAGATGCAATGATATTTGATTAATATGACAGGGTCAAAGGTCGATAGGTTACCATGGTAACCAAGGCAGAGGGGAAGTATAACCCACACCTAGTGGCAGACATAAATAAATTATAATTAGTATCTGGGCTAATGAATAGTTTCCAGGCCAGCAAGCAAGCAAGTACTTGGCCTAGGTAGACTAAACTACAAAGCTTGGTAAAGGGTCTAAAGCTCGAAAGCTTCAACAACTGATACCAGCACTTCACCGGCAGATACCATAAGGACGCCTAACACAGACAGTTTGTAATGCCAGGGGGTGCTTAACCCCTTGTTGCTCATTAAACATTGTGGCACTTAGCAACCAGTGTCAGCAGCAATGCACTACTAAGAAACTGTGGGAGAGCATGCACGTGGTGGGGACCAACACACTGTAAGACTAGAGCCTCACCAACACACTGTAAGACTACAGCCTCACCAACACACTGTAAGACTACAGCCTCACCAACACACTGTAAGACTACAGCCTCACCAACACACTGTAAGACTAGAGCCTCACCAACACACTGTAAGACTACAGCCTCACCAACACACTGTAAGACTACAGCCTCACCAACACACTGTAAGACTACAGCCTCACCAACACACTGTAAGACTAGCCTCACCAACACACTGTAAGACTAGAGCCTCACCAACACACTGTAAGACTACAGCCTCACCAACACACTGTAAGACTACAGCCTCACCAACACACTGTAAGACTACAGCCTCACCAACACACTGTAAGACTAGCCTCACCAACACACTGTAAGACTACAGCCTCACCAACACACTGTAAGACTACAGCCTCACCAACACAGTGTAAGACTAGAGCCTCACCAACACACTGTAAGACTACAGCCTCACCAACACACTGTAAGACTACAGCCTCACCAACACACTGTAAGAATAGAGCCTCGCCAACACACTGTAAGACTACAGCCTCACCAACACACTGTAAGACTAGAGCCTCACCAACACACTGTAAGACTACAGCCTCACCAACACACTGTAAGACTACAGCCTCACCAACACACTGTAAGACTACAGCCTCACCAACACACTGTAAGACTACAGCCTCACCAACACACTGTAAGACTACAGCCTCACCAACACACTGTAAGACTACAGCCTCACCAACACACTGTAAGACCAAAGCTACACCAACACACTGTAAGACTACAGCCTCACCAACACACTGTAAGACTAGAGCCTCACCAACATACTGTAAGACTACAGCCTCACCAACACACTGTAAGACTACAGCCTCACCAACACACTGTAAGACTAGAGCCTCACCAACACACTGTAAGACTACAGCCTCACCAACACACTGTAAGACTACAGCCTCACCAACACACTGTAAGACTAGAGCCTCACCAACACACTGTAAGATCAGCCTCACCAACACACTGTAAGACTACAGCCTTACCGACACACTGTAAGACTACAGCCTCACCAACACACTGTAAGACTAGAGCCTCACCAACACACTGTAAGACTAGCCTCACCAACATACTGTAAGACTACAGCCTCACTAACACACTGCAAGACTACAGCCTCACCCGCAGCACGTGGTACCACACTGAAGTTCCACCGAAATCCACGTGAAAGTCTGTGTAGCTGTCCTTCACACCCATCAGGCAGTACTTCTGCACCATTGGACGAGACAGGGTGCTGAGAGGGGGAGGGTTACACATGGTGATGAATATGAGGCAGTGAACTCGACAATTGCATCATGTTGGAATGGAATACAGACAGGGGTAACAACAGAGCAAATGGTTAGAACATGGAAATGACTAGAAAGACAAAATTTTAAGCTCTTCTGGTGTTTTGGGGTATTTTGGGGTATTTTCCTCCGTGGGAGCTGGAATCGCCACCTCAGCCTCACCTAAAAAATTACTATCTCCAATGTGAGAGGGAAAAATGGAGAAAATATCTCAGTAAAGGTACAATGGGGATGATCCTGGTCTGGGCCAGCACATCCATGATGCTGTTCAACAGCAGAGCTAGAAATAAGGTTTGTGTTGGTAGGACATGATGTCTTAGCATAATAAGATTTGCTACATAGGTCATTTTCTAATATTGGTCAGTCATTATACTCTACTAAATGTTGGTATACTTGCAATAATAATAGTATGATTCATAAAAACAAAAACAAATGACAATACAGCATGAAAAGTTAAGTAAGACAAAAATGTTCTCCATCCAGTTATCCCAGTCTTCTAAAGATTTTCACCAGACTCACTACTTCTGTCTGACTCATTCTCTTCATCTTCATTCACTACTGATGCTGAGGTGCTGGGTGTAGCAGTAGCAGGCTTTCTTGCTGTACTTCCTCCCTGGCCACTGGTTTGGTCTAGTTGTACTTTCCCACCATAACTCAATGCTACTATCAGCATTGAAATCATTTGTACCTGGCTCAGCTGTTTCCTACAATCACCAGACCTCAGCCTAGTACATTGCAATTAGCCTAGGGGATACAATTAGCCAAGGGCACCCACTATTAGCTACACACACTATGTTTTTTTCCCCTCCTTTTTCTTTTTCACAACACTAAGTGAATTTTACTTCCTGGTAACTGCAACACTAAGCAGCTGACTAGTAGTAGCCACTTAGCTTGTTATTTGCTGTTAAGACAATCTGGCAGAGCAAGCAGTGATTTGGTCAGACAAATTGGTGAATTGCTCAAAAAATTACCTGGATGACCACCTGTTATTTCTAGCTCTGTGGAGAAGTGATGGAGGGCAGGAGAGAAGGTTATGATGGAGGGAAGGAGAGAAGGGTATGATGGAGGGAAGGAGAGAAGGGTATGACGGAGGGAAGGAGAGAAGGGTATGATGGAGGGAAGGAGAGAAGGGTATGATGGAGGGAAGGAGAGAAGGGTATGATGGAGGGAAGGAGAGAAGCGTATGACGGAGGGAAGGAGAGAAGAGTATGATGGAGGGAAGGAGAGAAGGGTATGATGGAGGGAAGGAGAGAAGGGTATGATGGAGGGAAGGAGAGAAGGGTATGATGGAGGGAAGGAGAGAAGGGTATGATGGAGGGCAGGAGAGAAGGTTATGATGGAGGGAAGGAGAGAAGGTTATGATGGAGGGCAGGAGAGAAGGGTATGATGGAGGGAAGGAGAGAAGGGTATGATGGAGGGAAGGAGAGAAGGGTATGATGGAGGGAAGGAGAGAAGGGTATGATGGAGGGAGAAAGGTATAATGGAGGGAAGGAGAGAAGAGTATGATGGAGAGAAGGGTATGATGGAGGGCAGGAGGGAGGGAGGGGAGGAGGAATGGGTTCCTTACCTTTCATCTGGCAGAAATTCTGGCCAGTGGTTGTTAATCCAGTCAATCTTCCTCACCACAGCCGGAGGGGACACCAACTTAGCAAGCCTGCACACACACACACACAATCTCACATCACTATGTTGGTAAAGGGTCTCCATTAACAGAGTGGGTGGGTGGCGATTACTTGTGGGTTGATGAATCTCAGAGTCACGAAACTTACCTCAGCAATACCCATGCTGGCAACCTCAGAAAATGTGGAGATGTAAGTTGGGTGACAATGAGATTCATAAGCCCACAAGTCATCCACACCCACCTAGAAGCTGGGCATAAAAAAATGCTGTAATGGTTATGCATCGATTGGGTAAAGGTTGCCTACACCAAATGACATAAGTAATGGTAGGAGGAATAGAATAGGTCTCTCACATGATCTACACATGATCAGGTTTGACTTTCATTTAAGGGGGGGAAGTAACCGGTGGGTTGCCGTCTTATACAGGGAGGGGGGGCGAGTCCCAAGGGTGTGGTTAACCTTAGAGCTCCTTTTCTATACATTTTGGTGTAGAGTGGCATAGAGATGCATAATACAGATCCACACAGACACACACAGCATTGCCGTGAGAACTCCTCCCCTCTTTGCTAGCGACTCAAATTGGACGCAGCACTAACTCTTGATAAAGCCAAGATGATGGTAGGCAGGCGAGAAGCTGAGGGAGTACAGCAACAACTGCCACAAAGGAACAGTCAAGAGTGAAGGAAATAGCGCTTGATGAGCTACACCCACGCAAGATTGGCGAGATAGCCCAAACAGCGTATCTCAGCCCAGAAGGAGTAGACATCAATCTCTCACACACTAGCTAAATCATGTCAACGCTAGGCAAGAGGTTAACACTAATCCCCCCCCCCCCCCCCCCCCCCTGAGGCAAATGTCCTACCAAAGAGGAAGCATGTCATCAGTGCAAAAGTAAAGCCCACTATAGTTCACCGTGTTTCTCCAAAAACGTATAAAGCAAGAATGACATGGATGCTACCTATCTGGATACCATGTCAGCCTGCCAGAGTTCAACTTGGCTCACACAGATACAGGTGAACAGAGAGAGCGTCTCATTCAAAATGGACACTGGAGTGGAGGTCACAGCCATATCACTGAATACTCACAGGCATCAAAAGAAACTTCAGCTGACTACCACTAGCAAAATCCTATATATATATGGACTATCAAGAAAAAAGCTGAATGTTATGGGCATGTTTGATGCACCTGTCTCTCACGGCAACAAATTGAGGAGGCAATCCATATTTGCAGTTGACGGTCTGAAGACTAACTTGCTCAGACTGCCAGCTATATCTGCCCTAAATCTTGCAGTATGATTGGATGCAACTGTCGAGGGAAAATCCCAAATTCAGGATAGCATAACGCAGAAGTATTCATCGGCCTTTCAAGGCCTTGGCAATCTAGGAGAGGAGTATGAAGTCATTCTAAGACTGATGATAAAACATACTCTCTCTTGGCTCCGACACACATCCCATCACCTCTAAAGCCAAAAGTGAAAGAAGAGCTTACCAGGATGGAATTTATCAGTATCATATCCAAAGTGGATTAACCAACACCTTGCATGGTGTGCAGGAATGGTTTAGTGCCAAAGAAAGCTGGAGCAATTCGAATTTGTGTCACCTCTAAACGATAATGTCCTCAGGGAGGTACATCCACTGCCAAAAGTGGATGAGACTCTCGTTCAGCTAACAGGAGCTAAGGTTTTCAGTAAACTTGATACGAACTGTGGATTCTGGCAAATTTCTTTAGCCAAGACATCACGATCCCTAACGACCTTCACACACCATTTGGATGGTACTACTTCAACAAACTGGCCACCAACCGACCATTTTTCTGCTCCAGAGAGCACTTTATTGTTATTATCACACATACAAACTTTGCAGCATTCTATCCCCACTTCTGAGTACTTCCTGAAAGAGAGAACACTTGAGGTGTTAAAAATGTCAGCTTGCGGGAGGAGTACTTGTCAAAACCATTAGTTTGTCCCCACCATAACTTCCCCCTCCTTCCTCTGTACGTATAATGATGGTGTCAAATTGTTGCTGCTTCTGCATGCTTTCAAATAATGTGTTGACTGTCGCTGTCACTACAGGCACATCTTCTGTCTCTACAGGCACATCTGTCTCTATGGGCACATCTTCTGTCTCTACGAGCACATCTTCGGACTCTACGGACACATCATCTATCTCTACCAGCACATCGTCTGTCTCTACAGGCACATCTTAGATAATCACGGTCACTCAAAAACAGCAAGTAACACACACTTTTGGGGGTTGTGTAAACATCACTTTGCAACTCTTCCTTTGTTGTCACTGAGAGCACTTTTAATGGTTAGGATATTACTGCAAGCATTTTCAAGTTTTGGTGATTAGAATTAGGTTTTAATCAATTCACCAGTTTTAGTGATTAGAAGGTGACCTTTAGGTTTTAATCAATTCACCAGTTTTAGTGATTCGAAGGTGACCTTTAGGTTTTAATCAATTCACCAATTTTAGCAGTTAGAAGGTGACCCTTGGGTTTTAATCAGTTTTGATGATTAGAAGGTGACCTTTGGGTTTCACCTGTTGGAAGCAAAAGGTGAAAGGTCTGAAAACACATGGTCGGTTTTCTAATAAAGTGCAATATACATCATTCAGGCTATGGCAGGTATTGATGCAGCCAATGCAGCCATGACAACCACCCAAGGCTGACCCTTCCACCCTTAACTAATTATGTGCAGCCAATTCCTTATCAGAGCTACCGTATTCACTCGAATATAAGTCGCACACTGAATAGAAGTCGCTTTGAAAGATGCATTCCAAATGTAGCACACCAAGTTAATTACATCACCGCTCTTGCACACGCTCAGTTGTTTATCATTAGCTAAGATAGCTTGTCTGCCGAGTTGATCAAGAAATCATTCCGTGCTTGAGCATCACTGTGAAGGTGGACGGGTCTGAAGATGGAGAAATTCACTGCTTGAGACGATAAAGTAGCAGCTTTAGCTATCCCAGCCATTACACAAGCTACTCGCCAGCTGTTGGAAGGAAGTGACAGCGGTGGAGAAAATCCATTTGCTTCCCTGGACGAAGAGGACGAAGATCAGATCGAACATATCGAACTCATTCTAGATAACGATAGCGATTAGGAACTCTTGTAAGCTAACCACTACCTACGTAGCTCAATGTTTGAAATGAAACAATCACAACCACAATGACGCACACAAAAAAATTGCGTCAGCACAATAGCGCAAGACTGGCTTGGCACTGCGCAAGCCAATTCATGAAATTCGCAACGTGATTTGGCTGAAATAAATACAAGTCGCGACTTATATTCTAGTGAATACGGTAAAGTGCTTTTTGACAAAGCTGACCAGACCAACCCAAATTACTGAGCATTGAGGAGAGTAGTCCTGCCAGAAAATATGGGAGCAGTTTTTTGAGTGACTGTGTTGTTGGGAGTATCTTCCAGTGAAGCATTCAACATACCATTTGAAAGCACACAGATAGGTAGCCAACAATTTGATATCAAAATTACGAGCACATAGGTAAGAAATTAAGGCAAGTGCAAATTAGTTGCACTTTTCTTGGGTTTCCGACCAGTAGGCCACATGACATCTGATAGGCTCATTAGAAATTTCTGGGGAGAGTTTCCATGATCCCGTACATCTGTATGAAACCCAAAGTATGTATAATTATTATAAATAGCTCTAAAATGTGTCATGTTGTTTTAGTGCCCCCCACTGGATAGCATTTGCCCTCCACTGGATAGCATTTGCCTCCCACTGGATAGCATTTGCCCTCCACTGGATAGCATTTGCCTCCCACTGGATAGCATTTGCCTCCCACTGGATAGCATTTGCCTCCCACTGGATAGCATTTGCCTCCCACTGGATAGCATTTGCCCTCCACTGGATAGCATTTGCCTCTCACTGGATAGCATTTGCCCGCCAGTGGATAGCATTTGTCTCCCACTGGATAGCATTTGCCCTCCACTGGATAGCATTTGCCTCCCACTGGATAGCATTTGCCTCCCACTGGATAGCATTTGCCCTCCACTGGATAGCATTTGCCTCCCGCTGGATAGCATTTGCCCTCCACTGCATAACAACCTGCTGGCTGAGGAAGGTCTGGGGTGAAGTGTCCAGGATGCCGGGATGATTGGGTCCAGTGGCCCTAGCAGCCACCTGTCACTTGAGGTGTGAAGACCCTACCCATTGCTAACGAGGTCCAACTTGTATGTAGTAGCCTTGAATCCAATTGAATCAACATCACTACATGTAAGATCTACACCAATAATGGTCATGATTCTACTCCATGGATACACAAGACTACTCCATGGATACACAAGACTCCTCCATTATATTTCATTCAAGTGCCACCTTGCAGGCTTAGCCTATAAAGGTGTGGCCATTACGGTCAGTCCTCCTCCAGCCATGCATACAAGGACAAGGCCCTAGCCCATGCATGATGTCATACACCTCCAGTAGCCAAGACTGCATGATGTCATACACCTCCAGTAGCCCAGACTGCATGATGTCATACACCTCCAATAGCCCAGACTGCATGATGTCATACACCTCCTAGCCAAGACTGCATGATGTCATACACCTCCTAGCCAAGACTGCATGATGTCATACACCTCCTAGCCAAGACTGCATGATGTCATACACCTCCAGTAGCCCAGACTGCATGATGTCATATACATCCAGTAGCCAGACTGCATTATGTCATACACCACCTAGCCAAGACTGCATGATGTCATACACCACCTAGCCAAGACTGCATGATGTCATGCACCTCCAGTAGCCCAGACTGCATGATGTCATATACCTCCAGTAGCCAGACTGCATGATGTCATATACCTCCAGTAGCCCAGACTGCATGATGTCATATACCTCCAGTAGCCCAGACTGCATGATGTCATATACCTCCAGTAGCCAGACTGCATGATGTCATATGTCTGGGCAAGAAGACATGAATTGACAATCTTATGACTCTGTATGTATGTTATGTAATCACCACTCTCTATCCATCACTCCATGTCTTTTGTTCTCTTCCCCATACACTCCAGCATGCCATATTTACACCTGTTTACAGTTATGTCCTGCAGCACTTTTGCAATCCCTACCAGGGAGCCCCTCCCTTCTTCAGACAACCACAAGTAAAAGGTTCAAGCAAGAATTTTCCTGCACCACACTTCAAACAAATCCACTACCCACTTGTAGATTGATTGTGATTGACTTGGTGTTAATTGTTTCCACACTGCACTTTTCCTATGTCTCCCTTTTTGGTAATCTCTCACTCTTCTCTTCATGTGTTGCAATCTGATTGGTTCACTTGTATGCTCCACCTCCTGTTCCACTCCCCCTTTGTGTGCTATAAAGGCTTGAATCCTATTCATTTCATTCACTTCTGTATCTCCACCAACTTCCAGTTACTTCATACCACTACCAACTTCCTCCATTCCTCATCCTATTACCCTGTGGACATTGTCACAATCTACCCTAAGATATCCTGCGTGTTCTGTTGTATGTTTAAGATTAAGTTTGTTGACTCTAACTCATACAGTGGGACCGCGTTCTATCTAGCCGAGTATCTGAGCTCCTGACTCTTTGTTTCTCACACCCATCTGGATTTACGCCCCAGGTCTAGTCAGACCGCCTCAGTGCTCACCGGCAAGGCAGTTTCACCAGTTGGAAGCACACCTTGACCAAACATAAAACTGGTCCTTCGAGCCGGATGCGGGACAACCGCTCTCCATTTCCGAACCATCCGAATCATTCAACCAACCAACTCTACGAAACTTCGTAAGCCTAATTCAGCTTTCTGAATTTCACCCTTGTATTCTATCACAGATTCAAGCATGTCAGACGAACCTGTAGATGTGGAGACGCTCAAGAGTAGCAGGTCTTCCTTTACTGGTGTTGTCACCCGATCTCTACGACGCTTCCAACGTATGGAAGACGACGATCCATCCAAGTTTGATCTAGAATCACTCACTGACCATCTTGCCTCATTGGAGACAACCGAACGGCGATACTTTCAAGTCCATGATGCTATCTGCATCGAGGAATCCGATTCCCACCGAAGGGAAAAGGAAGAGGAACTGGGAGACACCTTCACCAAGAACGTGGAGACGACCAGAAACATTCTTAGACGGCTCATGGCCTTGAAGAAGATTCACGAACTCGTGACCGAGTTGGAATCCACTCTTAACGAGATGGAGACATGCGTGGGGCGCGATCCAGATAAAGACTACTCAGTCGCCTGGGGAAGCTACACGGCTAGGTTCGACGTTTTCATAGCCATCCTCCAGAAGTCAACCATCAGAACCGATCATCCTGCACGACAAGCTGCAATGGATTTCAAGGCACGTTACATCAGCCTCACCACGAAGGAGACACCACGATCTCCTATGCTCACCACCACATCGTCCTCCTCTCGCTCCAAGACTGTTCAGCTCCCGAAGATAGCTTTACCACGGTTTGAAGGAGACCTGATGCAATGGGGGACTTTTTGGAGCCAGTTCTCCAATGCAGTCCATACTAACCCAGATCTGACCAGCACCAACAAGTTGGCCTACCTCAGGGACTCAATCCGAGATCCAGACACCAAACCTCTCCTTTACAGTGGAATTGAACACGACGGCCACTATGATGAAGTGGTCGAATTACTACATCAACGATTTGACAAGAAAAGGATCATTCACTCCACTTATTGCAAGGCTCTCTCCTGTGATGAGCCGGTCAAGACTACCAAGGCCGATTTCAACGGCCTAGCTGACTCCATTAGCCACAACCTGGCAGGTCTAAAGCACACTGGCCAGTATGAGCTTGATGCTGTACGCACCTCACTCAACGTTACCAGACTCTCCAAGGCTATGCAAACTGAATGGGAGCTCCACACCAAGGACACCAAGTCAGTGCCACCGATTGATAAGCTCGTAAAATTCCTCCGTTTCAGGGCAGATGCCCTCACCACGCTCAAACCGTCTGAGCCCAAGTACAAGCCCATCGAACCAAAGCAAGAACCACACCCCAGAAGGCATAAGGCAGCAATTCACTCTTCAACACCTCAACACTGCACACATGGATGCAGGTATGAATGTCAATTATGCCCAGGTAGCAAACACCCCCTGTACCAATGTACTATCTTTAATGGTATGAGTATACAGCAGAGGGGAGATCATATCAGAGCCTTAAAGTTATGTTATAACTGTCTGGCCCCCGGCCACCACACTGGGGAATGCAGGAGCACAGCTCGCTGTAGGTCGTGCGGGGGCAAACACCATACCCTGGTCCATCGGGACCGTAGTTCTGCCCCCGTCACAGGGAAGGTTGCATCAAGCAATGCAACCCCAATCACTAGTGCTATCTCACCAATGGTGAACGTAGTGGCATGCGACGCTAGCACCGTGTCCACTACTGAACCCACAGCTTTGCCTAGTTGCCTAATGATGACCACCCAAGTGCTAGTCAAGGGCCCGGGTGGAAGGAAGACCATAGCCAGGGCACTCCTGGACTCAGGGGCATCTATGTCCCTTATCTCAAACAGGGTGGCACACTCTCTTAACCTTCCTAGGCAAGCCACCACTGTGAATTTCACTGGAGCCCAAGCTACACCTCTCCAAGTATCTCAAGCCATCTCTCAAGTTCCACTGTGCCCTGTAGCCAGTAACACCCCCTCTCTCACAGTGACAGCAGCCATTGTGCACAAGGTTACGTGTGACCTACCTCTACAAGGAGCCTCCCATGTGCGGGACATACCCCACATTAAGCCCTTAGCTCTTGCCGACCCAGCATTCCATCTGCCAGGCAGAGTAGACCTCCTCTTAGGTTGCGATTTGATTCCCGACATCATGCTCAAGGGACAGATAGCAGGTCCCAAGAACGCCCCCATGGCTATGGAGACAGTATTTGGCTGGGCAATCTTAGGAAAGTACCTCCCCCAAAGTGTCAACCAGACCGTTAACATCATCTCTCCAACCGAGGTCAACCCCACTGATAGCATCCTTACCAGGTTCTGGGAGGTGGAAGAGCCACCAGATAGCACCTCTATGTTTACTCCTGATGAGGAGTTAGTCCAACAGCACTACGCTGAAACTCATGTGTACAAACCCGATCCGGGTCACTATCAAGTCTCATTACCCAGGGTCAAACATCACACGACCCTTGGCCTGAGCAGGCCTCAAGCACTCCATCGGTATTTATCTAATGAAAAAGCCCTCGTCAAAAAGGGCAACCATGAAGCCTTTCAGGCGGTCATACAGGAATACCTTGACCTCGGCCATGCCGAGAAAATCCCATCTTCAGATCTCACATCAGCCAAAGAGCATTATTACCTGCCTATGCATGGAGTGATCAAGGAGAGTAGCACCAGTACCAAGTTACGGGTCATCTTTGATGCTAGCGCCAAGACATCAAACCACTCCTCCCTCAATGACACTCTGCATACTGGCCCGACCTTGCATCCAACCCTGGACACTATACTTCTGAGATTTAGAATGCATTCAGTGGCACTCAGTACCGACATTAGCAAAATGTATAGGGCTGTGCATCTAGATCCCGAAGACAGAGACCTCCATCGATTCATCTGGAGAGAGCAGCCCACAGACCCGCTCAGTGACTTTCGCATGACGAGAGTCACCTTTGGTGTCTCTGCCTCGCCATACCTGGCCATCAAAACTCTCCAACAGACCTCTCACGATTTTGCTCACCAGTACCCAATTGCCTCTCCTCTCGTCTCAAACTCCTTTTACGTTGACGACCTTCTCACTGGTGCAGAGACCACAGAGCAAGCGATGCTCCTACACACCGAACTCAGATCATTACTCCTCAAGGGAGGTTTCGACCTCCGAAAATGGAGAAGCAGTTCTCCATTAGTACTCAACTCAATCTCTCCTTCTCTCCTCGAAACCATGCCTGTGCAAGACCTCACTGGCAATGAACAATCAAAGTACCCCAAGGCACTCGGGGTGGAATGGGATTCGGCTCAAGACACCATATCTACCTCCCTGAGTCTGCCCACTGAAGTCAAATCAACCAAACGAGGAATCATTTCCGACGTCGCCAGAACATTCGACGTTCTTGGATGGCTGGCCCCAACCGTGGTGACTATGAAGATACTTTACCAACGGGTTTGGGAGGAGAAGCTAGCCTGGGACGACCCCTTACCTCAACCATACGTCGACGAACACTCTCAGTGGAGGCAGCAACTCCACTTCCTATCCAGCAGAAAGCAACCCCGTTGCTATTTTGCAAAGTCTACAACCAGACTAACCCTTCAACTACATGGCTTCAGTGACGCCTCCACTCACGCCTATGCGGCTGTCATCTACGTCAGGGCAACGTATGCTGACCACTCTCCTACCTGTGCTCTGGTAACGGCCAAGACTCGCGTCGCTCCTCTCAAACAACTGTAAATCCCCAGATTGGAGTTGTGCGGTGCTGCACTATTGGCAAAACTATTGTCCTCAGTGAGAAGGGCTCTCAATGTACCGATAGAAGACATCCACGCATGGTGCAACAGCACCATAGTTCTCTCCTGGTTGGACGGTAACCCTAAACGGTTTAAAACCTTTGTGGGCAATCGACTGTCTACAATCCTTACAGAGCTGCCACCGTCTACGTGGCACCATGTACCGACCTCACAAAATCCAGCAGACTGTGCCTCGCATGGCCTATCACCCGGTGAACTCTTACAACACTCATTATGGTGGGAAGGCCCCTCTTGGCTCACATCCGAACCGTTCGCTATGCCTGTTCAACCTCTCCTGGGGTCTGATAGCACGTTGGAGCTGAAGGCCGTCTGCCTCTCAGCTGTCACAGTCTCTCCTGTCTGGATCGAGGACCGATACAACAGCTATCATACTCTCATACGTGTGACTGCTTGGTGCAGACGATTCGTTGCTAACCTGCAAGCTTCAATCCGTCGACAACCGCTCAATCGTAACAACCATCTCACCACAACTGAGATTGAATTCTCTGAGCAACTTCTCTTCCGAATGGCTCAGTCGCAAACCTTCTCAAACGAGCTTCAGTGCCTCTCTCACGATCGACCTATCAAGACCTCCAGTGCTCTCCTCCCATTGACACCGTTCATCGACAAACATGGGATCATCAGGGTGGGTGGTAGACTATCATTCTCACATCTCAGCTATTCCCAGGTCCATCCTGTCATTTTGTCCCACAAAAGCAGAATCTCTCATTTGATGTTTGTCACTAAACATGTGTCGCTGGGCCATTGCGGCCCAAGCCTTATTCTTTCCGCCACAGGCAATCGTGTCCATGTAGTTGGCGCCCGACGACTCTCCCGAGCCGTCCACCGGAGCTGTGTCACCTGTCGACGGACCACAGCCCGGACGCAATCCCAGATGATGGGACAACTCCCAGCGTCCAGAACATCTCTCAACCCTCCATTCTCTATCTGTGGCGTAGACTACGCTGGCCCTTTCACATTGAAGAAGGGACACACCCGCAAGCCGGTACTGGTAAAATGTTACCTCGCTGTGTTTGTGTGTTTTTCTACCAAGGCTGCCCACTTGGAGCTAGTCTCTGATGCTTCCACTGAAGCTTTCCTCGCCTGCCTGAAACGCTTCATTGCACGCAGAGGATGTCCGACAGAGATCCACTCGGATAATGGTGGGAACTTTGTTGGAGCAAAAAGGGATCTCCAGGAATTGTACCGCTTGCTCAAGGATACGAACACCATCTCCGCCATCTCCTCCTATCTTCTCACAGAACGTATCCAGTGGCATTCTACTCCCGAAAGGGCACCCCACTTCGGGGGACTTTGGGAGGCTGCTGTGAAATCGGCAAAGAAACACCTCAGGAAGATCATCGGCATCCAAAGAATGACGTACGAGTAGTTCACGACTATCGCCGCTCAAGTTGAAGCCTGCTTAAACAGTCGCCCCTTGACATCGATCACCAGTCATTCCACCGACGGAATCACCACTCTCACTCCCTCTCATTTTCTCATCTTACGTACCCCACGAGCATATCCAGAAATCCCCATCACCAGCAGTCCATCTCTCCATCGACGATGGAATATGTGTCAGGCTGTGGTGAGCCACTTTTGGAGACGTTGGTCTGCAGAGTATCTGCAGCAACTACAAAAGCTCCAGAAGTGGCGCCGACCATCCGCTAACCTCAAGGTGGGAGACATCGTGATCCTTCGGGACGATCACACCTTTACACAGCAATGGCCCATGGCCAAGGTCTTGGAAACACACCCCGGCCAGGATGGATTGGTTCGCGTTGTCACCATTAAGACCGCCACCTCCACGCTGAAACGCCCGGTGACCAAGCTGGCTCTACTCCTGAGTGACTCGGAAGACACAGCGTCCGACACTCCAGCAACGACCGACAGCTCAACGTCGACTAAAAGCAAGCAACAATTTACATCTCTCTCTCTCATCTCGCCCTCCCCCAGTATGTCTGGGCAAGAAGACATGAATTGACAATCTTATGACTCTGTATGTATGTTATGTATTCACCACTCTCTATCCATCACTCCATGTCTTTTGTTCTCTTCCCCATACACTACAGCATGCCATATTTACACCTGTTTACAGTTATGTCCTGCAGCACCTTTGCAATCCCTACCAGGGAGCCCCTCCCTTCTTCAGACAACCACAAGTAAAAGGTTCAAGCAAGAATTTTCCTGCACCACACTTCAAACAAATCCACTACCCACTTGTAGATTGATTGTGATTGATTGGTGTTAATTGTTTCCACACTGCACTTTTCCTATGTCTCCTTTTTTGGTAATCTCTCACTCTTCTCTTCATGTGTTGCAATCTGATTGGTTCACTTGTATGCCCCACCTCCTATTCCACTCCCCCTTTGTGTGCTATAAAGGCTTGAATCCTATTCATTTCATTCACTTCTGTATCTCCACCAACTTCCAGTTACTTCATACCACTACCAACTTCCTCCATTCCTCATCCTATTACCCTGTGGACATTGTCACAATCTACCCTAAGATATCCTGCATGTTCTGTTGTATGTTTAAGATTAAGTTTGTTGACTCTAACTCATACAGTGGGACCGCGTTCTATCTAGCCGAGTATCTGAGCTCCTGACTCTTTGTTTCTCACACCCATCTGGATTTATACCCCAGGTCTAGTCAGACCGCCTCAGTACTCACCGGCAAGGCAGTTTCACCAGTTGGAAGCACACCTTGACCAAACATCATACACCTCCAGTAGCCCAGACTGCATGATGTCATACACCTCCAATAGCCCAGACTGCATGATGTCATACACCTCCTAGCCAAGACTGCATGATGTCATACACCTCCTAGCCAAGACTGCATGATGTCATACACCTCCTAGCCAAGACTGCATGATGTCATACACCTCCAGTAGCCCAGACTGCATGATGTCATATACATCCAGTAGCCAGACTGCATGATGTCATACACCACCTAGCCAAGACTGCATGATGTCATACACCTCCAGTAGCCCAGACTGCATGATGTCATATACCTCCATTAGCCAGACTGCATGATGTCATATACCTCCAGTAGCCCAGACTGCATGATGTCATATACCTCCAGTAGCCCAGACTGCATGATGTCATATACCTCCAGTAGCCCAGACTGCATGATGTCATACACCTGCAGGGTTACCTGGTGTTTTTGTGACGCTAATGGAGCGTCTATATGGGATCCCAGAATCAGGGCTGGAATGAGGATAATGGCATGGCATTCTCGGGCTAAGAGGTATTTAGAGGCTAGGGCCAAGGTTTTCCTAGGACATCCCGGGAGGACTGTCCAGGGATGACCCCAGCCCTATGATATGACACAGCAACAGTGGCCATCCCTATGGTGCATACAAACCACGAGGTCAGCATAACACTAGTTAACCCTCCCACTTAACCGATGGGCATTTTCCCTTCTTAATTATGTCACTGACTCTGTGTCGCTGAACTCTAGGCTGATCACGTTGAGGACCTTCGAGCGTGCTCGTCTATCCTCGTAATACTCCGTCCACTCGCGCATTTTTATACGAAGGTCATCCTGCCGAGATACGTCGATCACATCCAAGTCACGCATGGAACCTGTGGGTAAAGGGTGGACAAACTTAAAACCTTTGTGTAACAGTAACCCAAGGGGGGGAAGTCCCCATAAAGTGAGAAGACACAAATCTCTCCCACTGCATTCAGTAAAAATCAAATTCAACTTTTGCTCAAGAAAACTACCAACCAGAACACAAACACATGTAACCATGGCAACCAGTGTAATCTCTGTGTGTGAATATGAAGATACACATCATGGTCGTATGCACCAACCTTCAGTATACCAGAGCAGTAGCTTTAGTATACTCCTCTAGTATGCATGAATAATGAGGGGCAATAAAATAGTAACTTCGGTATACTTCCAGTATACTTGAATAATAGGCTCAGTAAAAAAAAACTCTTGGCTACAAGGCTAGCCTGCAATGGCAAAGTAGTAACATAAAGATGACGGGTTCAGGTAGGTATAAACACGAGATAAGTTATTATACCTCCAGAGAGTGAGAGCTGGTCCCCTCAACTCATCACTGTGGCACACTACACAAAGCAACTACTACATGTGTAGCTGCTTGGGTATTGGATTGTCTATTAGTTAGTGGTCATCAATAATTTGAAAATTCTCTGTGGTAACTGGCAGGCAATTCAACCACAAGAAATGAAGTTCTACCACAGAGCCTGTGCAGCTCTGATAAAGACAGTCACACTTCTCCCAGCAAGATTGAGGTCCATTTTCTGATATCAAATATCTTGATTGTGCTACCCAAGATAAAAATTCACTACGAACTTCCAAAACCAATTCTAGAAAAGTATCAAATATAATAATCTGATAAAAACCAGCAACAAGAACTCCCTGGAAGAGTGCAGCACTCAGCAATAGTCATCACTAAAGATATTGCTGGTGCTGCCAGAGCTTTTAGAATTTGCACTGGCGAGTTACACATCGATCCCAAGAGGGTTAAGGTCATTAATAGTAGCACGATACCAGGGGAGAAACAAAGAAGAGAAGTGATTAAGAAGATCAAGCATGGAGAATACGAGATGGTGATCATTGTAAGCATGCCGCTGGAGGGATTCGACTACCCTCCTTTAAGTGTGGGGGGCACCGCAACAAATATCGGGCCGTGAGTCAAGTTTGCTCAGTTCATTGGACGAATCCAGCGGAAAGTCCGGCAGAAAACACCTCGTGGAGATTTTGTTGCAGAAGAAGGTGTAATTGGAGATGTCATCACACACAAGTTCTTCAATCAAGAGGATCTCTTGCAGTCCTACATTGATTGAGTCCACCCAATAGTGGGCTAATACGCGAGAGTTAGAGTAACCAATTAAAAACAGGCAGTAGCTCACTGTCGTAATTATTACAAACATTCAAGCATTGCTGTACATGTATAATGATTATGTAAGGTATCTGTCTCTACACAGTCATTCATTAATGGCTGGGAAACAGCGAAGGGAGAGGGTTTGAGGTTTCTTGACCTCGGAGACAGTTGCAAGGTTTAGTAATGAGCTTAGTATATATTACATAGGCATGAGCTTAGTATATTACATCGGCATGAGCTTAGTATAAAATTTAAAAAAAGTTAAAAGCCCATGAATAAAGAATCGCTTAAAAAACACTTGAGCATACTTGAATCTCATTAAATACGCAGACGAATTTTCCTTCCAAGAATATGAACAATTAATATGTTTCTCGATTCAGAAAAAACACATGAGAATTGGTAAGGATCATCAACATAATCACTCTGGAGTGCGGCTGCACTGATTTAGCAGCTGAGCTTATTCAGTTTTTGCAGGAAAGTGGGAGAGCTACTCTTATGTGCTGTTCTTCCCCCTTGTCAGGACCAGACCAACAGAAGAGAAAAAGAGAAGGGAGAAAACTCGCAGAAGCCTGCATAACTATCTAATTACCATCTATCAACACTTGCATGCAATATAAATCATACTTCGTTATAATATACCTCATCCCCTCAACACTTGCGTCCAGACACTGATTAATATTGTAGTTGCACATGGGACACTTTGTAATTTCACCATAATTATATGGTTGTATCCGGAACCAACGAGAGGTAACCTATATAAACAGGGAGCAGGGTGCTTCTTAGTGGTAACAGCAGACTTTCCACATTGACAAAATAGACTTAAAACTCTATCGGCTTTACAGGGGACTCTCTCTGGTGCGCAGCATATCAGAGGAGTACTGAGCTTAATCCCTCAACTTCTCACACCCCTCTCTCTCACTCGGGCATGAAAGGAGAAAAAGGGAAGATTCAGTCTACATGTCGCAGCATGATTTCATGTGTACATGTATGATAATCTTGAGGTTACTGACACCGAAAATGGATGTATGGCTCGGCTCATCCTACATTGCACAGCTAGCTATGTAGAGTTTGTGGGTAGTCATCATATGCCACAGATGATCGACTACTTGTCCTTGATCACCATCACAAATGTGCCAACACAAAAGATGTTGCTGAGGAGTTGGAAACTGATCTTGTATTCATACCAGGTAGGATAAACTGCCAATTATCGACATTGTTCAATTATTGGCACCTCGGTGCACCAATTATAGGATCCTTACATCATGAGAAGCAGTTTCTTGTTGCTTTTCATCATACAAGGCTTCTCGCTTCTTTTTTATTGATTGTTCGCCGAGTTTATTGCACTTTCTGATAAGTTTGCCTCTGCATTCATTTCTGGTTAGATCGCTGCCATAGTAGTGTTGACTTGAGCCATAATGATACAGTACTACCTGCCTGTTTCATGGAGCTGGATGACTACTTACTTTATTCAGCTAGTTCCATATCTTTTTATTTCCATTAGGGTCCCACAGGGTAGGAAGAAGGTCAGGATAGAAGTCTGCTACTCATTTGTTGGCCACATCCAGGAGCAAGAAATGAAAAGTAATGGCCAGATAGTCATGTAATTTGCTCGTGCAGCAGTTAAGGATGATTGACCTGTCCAGCATGCAGTCATTGAGCCTTACTCATGGCATGCAATCAAGAGCAACGACTAATTTAACTGCTACTGAGGAGACTGATCTTGGTGGTTTCACATGATGTTACTGTGTAAAAGTTATTAGCAATTTATTATAGATTTGTTAGGGTCCTGCTAAAAACGCTAAAAACACAAGCATCAGACAGTGCCGTATACAGATTTGTATGTGGTGCTGTTAATAGTTACAGGGTGACAATAATTGGCATTTTAGTATATTGACTCTAAATTGCTAGCTGAACATGCTTACTTCCTGGAATTAACTTCTATCTTAGAGGTGTGGATAAGCTCATTTCCAATGCAAGAAACAACTTCCTGGACTACACCTGCAGTGGGTTATATATGTAGGACTGTTTTATCTGTCAATACTGGCAACTTAGACTATTTCAATATTGTCATACAAATTTTGGCACCCAATTTTGTTCACTTTGTTTAGTGTATCACTGGCCCAGCCAATGGATGGCTGTGAACAAATCATTCAAGGACAAAATGAAGGAATTGTGGATGGAGAAACTCAAACACTTGCAGGACCAAGAAAGGCAATTTAAAGGCCCTTCAAGACAAGATGCCATTAATCGGGTGTACACTGCTTGAAAATTGATTTCTGTAGAATTGATAGCTGGCTCACATCAAAATTCAGATGAGTTGGCACCTGTTATAGTGTCTACCATAGGACAGCACACTTAGATTAGTATAGTACTCCAAATAACGCACATTAAACTTTGTACTCCGATTTGCAATACATGGCCTGGCACAGCATACACACAAGAATATAACATGGCCTGAACATGGCCTGAAAATGTATTGTTGTGCTAGATTGTATATATTGTTTGTAGCTATCCTACTCTCCTCCCTAATTATCCGATTCTTCTATGCCCTATATTTTTTAGGCTTCTCTGTTTGACAGATCTCCAAGTGGATATTCGCCATTGTCGCTGTTCCAGTCGACATCCTCCGGAATGCTTTCCGTGATATATTGATCTCCTTATTCATATACATTCTTTGAAATCTCATAGTAGAGGAAGGACCATGGGGGCTGACTGTATACTCCATGGTGATATTTTTAATATGAAAATTAAGAATGATCAACAACAACAACAACAACAAATGGGTGATTATCACCTATTTATAGACTGTTGGGCTGCACTTAATTTTATTACACAACACTTATACTACATAAATGTAAATTAGAGTCTCAAACATAAGAAGCAAAGGTGAAGGAGAGAGAAAATGTCTTCAGTGGTTACCATCATTTTACCACAGACACCAATATTTATAACTTCAAAATCCATGGGCTAAAACTTGAGGACACTCTATTGACTAACATTCCACAGGCTGGCTACCAATAACTTAGTTACGTGATGCAGAAGTGGTTGTAGTATGTTATAGGCGAATCCCGCAGAGATAAATACATCAACTTCAAGGACATGTCACATTTAGAATAAGCTTCATCTAAACACAGTTATAATTGTTATAAAGGCAAATAACAATACAATGAATGGGTGATGTAGAAATGTTGGATTGCCCATCTTATCTTCTTCTTATATTATATATATTTTTTTTTTTATTGCTCTTGTTGTATATATATATATTTGTGACCGAATTTGCGAAAACCCACCTAAACGGGAATTTTTTAAAAAGTGAAATTATTTAATAATCGGCACCTATGATACCTAATGATCATATCCTAAAAGTTTGAAACTGTTTGATAATGTTTCCTTCGAGCTATAGCATGAATAGTTGCGCTCCTTCAAGTACAACAATAGGATTATTGCGTTTATAAAGCGTTGTCAGGGTGTGGGCGAAACGAAGCCGTATACTTCCGTAAACGTGTAATTAGAGCTATTACCACGCCCTTGGCGTTCTATTGCCACACTCAGGGTCTAAAAAATGAAAGGATAGGGTGGACGACTGGAGTAGGACTCTTTCTAAGCAGCGGTAAGGTACAGATTAGTTAGTTAGGAGTTGTAGAAAGAGTTGATCAGCTATGTTTGGCTAATCTTGCGTAGTTTTGTTCGAGCTATTGCCACGCCCTGGCCTAAAAAGATGGAAGAATAGTATGGACGACTGGAGTAAGGACTCGTTCTAAGCAGCGGTAAGTAGCAGATTAGTTAGTTAGGAGTTGTATATGTTGTAGAATGAGTTGATCAACTATGTTTGACATCTAATTTTATGTAGTTTGCTTCTGTAACAAAGTTGAACTTTATTGATTCTTTAGAAACAAGTTGAGAATAAATTATGGTAAGTTCACCTCTTATTATTGCTAGCTTGCTTCTAGTTAAACATGTTTGCTACATTTTCATGTGACTTATCTGCTAGAAAATAATGTTTGATAGCTAACTAGTTAGGATGTACAAAGTTTATGATATAATAAGAAGCTAGGATGAATAAAGTTGACATCTTCTTTTAGGTGTTCTGAGGAGGCAAGGTGCAGTTGATTGGGAGAGGCATTCTGGTTGCAGGACTTGAATCAGGACAAACAATATCCTGACAATGAGGAGGACAGAATTCTCGTATTTTTTCGAAAAGGTATTTCTTCCTTTCTGGAGTAAGACCTTCTGGTATAATTGTGGGGGGGAGTTCATTTTTATGTGGCTTCCAGTCTTTATACTGTTCCACTAGAAGAGGCAGCCTTTTCTCTATCGCATCCGTCCCTGTCCTGACCATAGCAACTCCTGGTTCTTTTGATGAGAACTTCAAGCGGTGAAATGTCTTGATCCCAACAAATGCCTGTCTCCTGTAGTACTTTGTGAAGTAGTTTGCCCAGTTGTATATACTGTGGAACTAAAATAGTTCCGTCTTCCCTCCCCACCAACTGGGCATTGTTCGCTTTTGCGGAACTGTTGACAACATCAGCAATGTCTTGTAGGCACCCGACCTTTGTCCTTCTGTATTTTTGCTTCAGCAAGCCAAACCTGACTACATTCCTGGTGACAGCCAAGGGCAGTCTGTTGTGAGGTAGCCTTTTGTGGTTGCCATGTTCTCTTGTAGTTAGACCCACAGCAGTGTAGTGGGTTTTGAGGGATTTAAATCTGTCCATTCCTGGAGTGTTATGGTACATTGTTGTACTGTAATAATATTTCCCACAGTATAGTATGACATTGTACCTACCAATACTATGCAGCATAAGGAAGGTGACCTTGAAAATCCTCAAACCATGGTGATAGAAGACTATCCTGGACCTCTGCCGTGGTAATGTGGTATGGTGTGATCCTTCCCCTACTGTGTCTTCATTATTAATATTAGCCATAATTTGTCCCAGGATTACCATATCGACCTGTTCCCTGCTCAGTGATGCACATTGGTCTCTCACGTCTTGGTACTGCTCTGCAGTAAACTGTGAGGAGCATGGTTTTCCTTTAAACATCACACAGCCACACCCCTTCAGCAAGAATGCTGTAAGTTTGGGATCCTAATGGCCATGTTTATTATGCAGATGCCATGTTTACACCTACAATAAAGGGAACTGCTGCTGGCTCAAGTGCTATTGATGAAGAAGGCTGTGGTAGTGATGATGGAGTCTGGGATGGGTGTCCGCTCAATGGTTAGAAGAGGTCCTCCTCAAGAGTGGAGAAGAGAGGTGGATCTTCATCACCACAGTCATCATCTTCTGAAGATTCAAAATTTCATTTTAATGTATTTTTTATAGTATTAAGTATTATTTCGTATTATATCATGCTTTGAAAGTTACCATCAGATTCCATTACTTCATTGAACTCGTTGTCTTCAGTGCCTGTACAGTCAAATTCAATGATCTATTGAGGGTGTAAATATTACCATACTTGGCGTGAAGTAATCTGCTAATAGTTCATTGAGGGCGTGTTCGTCAGAGCTTCCTACCAGGTCTCATCCTTCCCTGGCCCACCTGTTGAGAGCGCTGGCTACGTTCTGTGAACTGGACATTGCTACTACATGGATAACATGATTGCAACCAAACTTAACGCGCCTAATGCATGCGAAAAGAGCATAGCAACGCCTCTGTTCACGAACGGTAAGTATCGACCTATCTTACAGTAAAGGCTTATTTCTCCTTCTAGAAATAGCGCCTGGGCTTATGACTGCCACTGGTTTATATATAAAGGATAGTTATAGCCATTGGCACAAACACAAAAAAATCGTCTTTTAAAAATAAATTAATAAAACGGCAATATCTCAATTAATGCTTTCCCCCGTTTAGGTGGGTTTTCGCAAATCCGGTCACATTTTTTTAACTGTACTCTGAATAACACAATATCACCTGATACCCTGCACCCCTGATCACCAACAATCAGCTCTACAACAATAATAATCAGTATCACCTAAACGCCGACACCAAAGTTCTGCAATATTGGATAGGCCACAGAGGGGTAAGGAAGCATTTTGGGACAATGGTCATGCAAAAGTGTGTGGGGGGGAGGGCGATACACGGACCTTATTGAAAAGAAATATCATGGTAATTGAAAAGAATATATATACCTGGAATAAACTTAGTTTGAAATAAGTTCACAAGTTCCGGAACACTCTGAGTCTGTGCTCATTGTTCCTCACAAATTCATTTGCAATTGTGACTAGATCAAGGTGCTCCAAAGCTTCTTTGTAAATGTTTAGTATCATTAGATGATTAAGTCTATCCTGTGTCAGGGATTCCTCAACCATGAACCCCTGCAAGGGTCTGAACTGGGACCACAGACCACATAGATGCATAGATAACGATAGCCAATAGTACATAGGTCATGAGATTCCCCTGGACAGTTCTGATTGGCCAGGGAAGGAACAGACTAGCTAAATAGTATTCATATTATTACCTTGTAAGGGAATAACCTGACTCACACCTGGCAGCCTATTTAAAGGAGCCAGGCCTCTGAGTCAGGGGGCCCAAGAGTTCTTGATTGTGTTGTGTAATAATTTAAAGCCATCTTCATACAGTTTCATGGGGATCTACTAGCATACTAGCACAGAGAATAGATCCCTCACATTGGTGGCAGCTACCGATTTCGAACCCATCGCTAAAGAACAACTATGTCTACAAGACCAAAACGCCACCTACAATCAGACAAAGCACACTTCGCTACCCCAGAGGATTCAAACAGCAGGGACTCCGCTGATTTGGAAGGGTTCCTCTCTGACTCTACAGAGACTGAGGACTCCAAAATCGAAGCGCTCACTGCAAAAATGGACCAGATGGAGACTACTCACATCCAGGAGACGAAGAAACTGCTAGAACAATTTTGCAGGTGAGAGGAGAAGGCAGAGCTCAAGGAAGAGCGCCGCTACCTGCAGGAGAGAGAGGACAAACAGAAGAGAGAGAGAGCAGAAGCTGAGAGGTTAGAGCAGACTGAGATACGTCGCAAGGAGGAACTTGAGGATTTACGACAGAGAGAAGACGAGAGACAGCAGAGGGAGCAAGAACGGTGGATGGAACTGTTCGAACGCACCCAACAAAACAACGATGCTCAGAGACAAGAGGAGAGAGAGACTAGACGGCAGGAGAAAGCCGAAGAGCAACGACGGCAGGAAAACAAAAGAAAGACGGGCAAGGACGCACCCAGACTGCAGACCTTGAAGGACACAGCAGAAGTGGAGTCGTTCCTAGACCACTTTGAGTCACACATGACCACTTTCGAAGTCCATCCCAGCTATTGGATAGCAAACCTACTTACCGTCCTGGACGAAAAATCACTAAACTTCCTAGCTGACCTCCCTGAAGACTGAAAGAGAGACTTCCCGACAATCCGACAAACATTGATTGAGTACCATGGCATCACCCCGGAGACCTACCGAATTAGATGGAGAGAGCTTACACCAGTGCATGGTGAGTCAGCGCATGAGCTCTTCAAAAGAGCTGACATCAACATCACCAGATGGACCAAGTCAGCCACCACCAGACGGGAACTACATGAGATGCTGGTCATTGATCAGGGGATCCAGGCATTGACGGATCCAAAACTACAGGCCTGGATATGGGAGAAGAAGCCGAAAACCCACACAGAAGCCGGCCGGCTTGTGGAAGAGTATCAGCTCTTCAAACCAAAAACAGAGGAGCCAAGAAGACTGTGGATGAGACCACCGAGATCGAACAAACCGCAAAGTGAAAGTGTTGGCTACCAACCCCGACCAGCACAGACATACAATGGGCAGGAACGAACTAGAACGGATGACACCAGGCGGGCACCCGACACGCGACCCCCACGACCACCATCCTTCGATGCAGAAGGACGACCACGCTGCTTCCACTGCAACGAATATGGACACATGGCTGCCAAGTGCCCGAGACGGGCAGTCACGTATGTTGGTTTATCATCTAACTTACCTGTGTTATTACATCTTCCAGGTACCATCGACGGGCAACGAATTGCAGAGATGACAATCGACTCTGGCTGCACACAGACCCAGATCAATAGCCAGTGGATCAAAAGTGGAGCGCTCACTGGAGACCGGGTGTTAGTTACAGGAGTGCATGGCCACACGAAATCCCTACCGACAGCCAAGGTCAACCTCACGGTACTAGGGAAGAAGCGTGTCATGACGGTTGCAGTGAATCGACACCTTGACAGGGACGTGCTGCTAGGACTAGACCTCCCCGACTTAGCCAATCTCATGCTGCAAGCACAGAAGAGAACCCAACGACCGAGACGCCGCTGTCCAAGACCAATCACCTATGCTGAGCTCTCTGATCATTCGGACCAGGACGAGGACAGCAGCACAGATGTCACACAGTTGAATACATCAACAGAAGACGAGCAGACCAGCTCAGATGTGGCTGATGTGGAGGAAGACATCAATGATGCACAGAAGAACATGCCATTACACATGGAGAACACACTGACTGTGGCTAAGCAGGACGATACCGACTCGTTAGACGACGATGGCCTCCCGGACTGGGAGGATGATATGTTCCTGACTCCCTCCAACAAAAGGAAGCAGACCAGGAGTGCTAAGAGAGTAGAGAGAAAGAAGTATCAGTCAATCTGGGGTCAGCAGGTACCACTCGATGGCGGACCAGACCAACTAAGGAAAGCACAAACTGAAGACCCATCACTGGAACACCCCAGGAGGAAGGCAAATCAGCTGGATACCCCCTTCCACTACAAGGATGGCCTCCTGTATAGAAGATGGACCCCAGCCAAGCAACATGATGAGATAAACCAGCTGGTACTGCTACAGCCATACCGGGAGACAGTCCTCAGGATGGCACACCAGATACCGTGGGCAGGCCACTTGGGAAGAAAGAGAACAACAGCACGACTTATGCAGCGATTCTTCTGGCCAGGGATGAGGACAGATGTGGCAGAGCTGTGTACCCGCTGCCAAGACTGCAGAGATCAGCCACTACCAAACCACGAAAGGTACCACTAATTTCCTTACCTGTGATGCGGATACCTTTTCGCCGTATAGCCATGGACATGGTGGGACCGCTGCCGGAGACAAAGGAGGGCCACATATTTATTTTGACAGTCTGCGACTATGGCACACGATTCCCTGAGCCATTTTCACTATGCACGACTACCAGTACAGACGTGGCAGAGGCACTCATCGAGTTGTTCTCCAGGGTAGGACTCCCAGATGAAATTTTAACGGACCGAGGAGCTAACTTCACTAGTGGCTTACTCCAGGAATTCTATCGCCTATTCGGTATCCGCTCTATCAAGACCTCTGCATACCATCCTCAAACTGATGGTATGGTTGAGAGGTTCAACGCAACACTCAAGCAGATGCTAAGGAAACTGATTGGCCAATTTGATAATCAGTGGAACAAGGTTCTCCCATACGTACTCTTTGCGTACCGCAGCGTCCCCCAGGAAAGCACTGGCTACTCCCCATTTGAGCTCCTCTATGGATGGAAACCCCGCGGACCACTTGATATCGTCAAGGAAGAATGGGAAGCACCCAAGCAGGCCCCAGAAAGCACAGTGTCCTTCCTTCAAGAGACATATCGTCGCCTCGAAGCAGCCCAGAAATCTGCAACAGTCTGTGAGAAGGATGCCAAAAAGGAGATGAAGCGGTATTACGACAGGACCACCAGAGAGCGGACCTTTCAGATCGGAGACCTTGTGCTAGTCCTGCTGCCGTCATCGTCAAACAAACTCCTGGCCAAATGGCAGGGCCCTTTCCCAGTGGTGGACAAGCTGTCCCCCACCACATTCCGGGTTAGGATGGATGGCAGTAGGAGACCGCTCAGGACATACCACGTCAACATGTTGGCAAGATGGGAGTCGCCCTCCGCGATATGCCTGACAGCCAGCGTAGGAATGGACGACACGACTGAAGTGGACATTACAACGTGGCCAGATGAAGAGAAACCACCAACAGTACATCTAAATGAGGAACTGGATGAACACCAGAAAGAAGAGTTACTTGCATTCTTACGACAGCATGAACATGTTTTTACGAACGAGCCAGGGAGAACTCAAATGGCAGTCATGCAAATAGCGACCGGAGAAGCTCTGCCCGTCCACTCGCCCCCCTACCGCCTACCCCACTCCAGGAGAGAGACAGTCAGAAGGGAAATAGACCAGATGTTGAGGGCGGACCTCATCGAGGCTAGCACCAGTGCATGGGCTGCTCCCATCGTGCTGGTTCCAAAGAAAGACGGGTCACTGCGCCTCTGTGTGGACTATCGTCGACTCAATGCAGTGACCCGTCCCGACCCATTTCCTATGCCCAGAGTTGATCAGTTGATCGATGGCTTAGCCAGAGCTACATACCTCACCACGCTGGACCTCCCCAAAGGGTATTGGCAGGTGCCAGTTGATGAGAATTCACGCCAGAAGACAGCTTTTGTCACCCCGTTTGGTAAATACCAATTCAAAGTGATGCCGTTTGGGCTAGTGGGAGCTCCCAGCGTTTTTCAACGCATGATGAACACCATATTTGGGGATGCCTCAGACTTTGTAGCAGCCTACATGGATGACATTGTGGTGTTTAGTACAACCTGGCAGCACCACCTCAACCACCTAGAACAGACGCTGACCCGACTTAGTGAGGCAGGGCTCACTGCAAAACAAGCAAAGTGCAAGTATGCCATGTACACATGCCCATACCTTGGCCACGTTGTAGGGAAAGGACAGGTCAGACCTGAGCTTGGTAAAGTACAGGCCGTGCAAGACTTCACAGTTCCAAAGAAAAAGAAGGACATCAGATCATTCTTAGGGCTGACTGGATACTATCGTCGATTTATCCCTAAGTACGCTACTACTGCCGCTCCACTATGAGACCTCACCCGAAAGGACCTCCCAGACAAAGTAGAATGGACAGAGACACACCAGCGAGCCTTCCAGGCACTGAAGGATGCCCTGTCGAGTGAGCCAGTCCTTCAGGGACCAGACTTCAACCGACAATTTGTGGTCCAGACGGATGCGTCTGATGTTGGGGTGGGTGCAGTGCTCAGCCAGATGGACGAGGCACAGAATGACCGTCCCGTAGCTTTCTTCTCCCGAAAGCTTCTCTCCCGGGAGAGGAACTACGCGGCGGTAGAAAAGGAATGCCTCGCCATTATTGAAGCAGTCAAACATTTTTCAGTTTACCTCACTGGTGTCAGTTTCACTATTGCCACAGACCACAACTGTCTCCGTTACCTCGACAGAATGCGAGACACAGGAGGAAGACTTACGAGATGGGCACTACTCCTCCAACCTTACAACTACGTCATCGTTCACCGTCCAGGGAAAGCCAATGCGAATGCAGATGGGCTGTCTCGTCAAGCATGGACGGAGGAAACCAGCTTCGCTGCAGGGAAGGAAAGGGGGGAGTGTCAGGGATTCCTCAACCATGACCCCCTGCAAGGGTCTGAACTGGGACCACAGACCACATAGATGCATAGATAACGATAGCCAATAGTACATAGGTCATGAGATTCCCCTGGACAGTTCTGATTGGCCAGGGAAGGAACAGACTAGCTAAATAGTATTCATATTATTACCTTGTAAGGGAATAACCTGACTCACACCTGGCAGCCTATTTAAAGGAGCCAGGCCTCTGAGTCAGGGGGCCCAAGAGTTCTTGATTGTGTTGTGTAATAATTTAAAGCCATCTTCATACAGTTTCATGGGGATCTACTAGCATACTAGCACAGAGAATAGATCCCTCACATCCTGTTTCATAGTACTAGGTAAGTATTCTTTTCATGCAGGAAAAACATCTTTCACTTGCAGCATTCGTAGCACGCATGACAAGGATTAGACGGAAAACCAAGCACATCTGCTTAAAAAATGCACATTGACCATCAGAAAGATTGCAAAGAAAAGTCAAGATATCTTTCAGTGTTACAGTTCCATCTGACTCAAGTGAACTAAAACTTGAACTAAAAGCTTGAAGTTGAGTTGAGAGCTCACTCTTATTGAAGGCTTCTCCATAAAAAGAAACAACTTCACTAACTCAGCAGTACAATCCTTTTTATTGGACAAGCAATTCTTCAAGATTTTGGTACTCAGCATATCCTGGCTGATCAAAGCGATCTTGAATTGCTGACGTGGCCAAGTCTATTGCTTCAAAGTAAAAGCAACGATAATAATCTTCAACTGCAGTGATTCTCCTGTTCCATTCTCAAAACGTTTTCGAGATTTTCAAATTCCGAAAAATGTTATAACATTTCGGGACTCTTGGCATCCATGCCAACCTGGCTTGGTCTAATACCTGGACAACTGAGAGTGGTTTTGTTCCATTCCCTGGCCATTATGTACATTAGTAGTTCTTTCCTACGCACTTTCATTCATCTTGCAGTGTAGCAAGATCTCTAAAGGATTGTACTCCACCTATTTTTATAGGTTAGCTATTATTATCTGGTGTTTTTAATCTGGATTATTGTATTAGTATGTAACTCGGAAAAGACTAAACCAAGTTGGATGATTGGATTAAGGCATTGTGCAAACATGGCCCTAGTGTACAGCTCAGTTAAAATAAGTTAAACTAGTTATTTACTTTGAAATTGATCATAAATACATTGTTCTGATAATGCTAAATTGTGAAAAATGCAAAAAATCTCAGGACTGTCCTGGATCATGGATGGTTGGCATGTAGCTATGTTTTAGATTTAAAATAATGTCTTGCTACTTGCTACTATAGCTATATTATAGCTGTGATGCAGTACAGATAAACCTATATAGCTAGCTATAATGCCCAGCTCAGTTTTAATTAATATATACCTCTCATCTTAGCCTTTTCCAAATTTCTGTTTTGGAAACTTGTAGAGCCTATTAGGCTGAAGTTGGTCAGGAATTTTACTGTTTCGAGTCACTCGTGGCCATGATCCGCTCGCTATAATAGTAAAATCGTATGCGCAAAAATTTAGCGGCGTGGTTTGGTGGGCTTCATTTGAATTATGAAATAAGACAACTGAAGAGAGAGCTGGACTCTGAGAGTGCTCTCAGTAAAGATTAGAAAGTTGCTTGATAACTGGAGGTTGGTATTGAAACTTTGGTCCGGCAGCTGCCGGGTCTGCCAGACCAGTTCCTAACCCCCTGGGCCACCATATAAATACTGGAGGGAGGGTCTGGTAATGAGGTTTATATATTATTATAGAGAGTGTACTACTCTGTCTGATAGGTCACCATATAGAGAACTAATGTGAGAGTATGGTGACTAGGACACCCCACCCCATCCCCATCCCACCACCCTTCCATTCCCTCTTCTCAATCAAACACTGTAAATGTTGCGATTATAACTTACAAGAGAGCTCTAAGCTTGCCAGCACCACAGATGCCAGCAGTCCAAGGACAACCTATATACATGCACACAGCGAAAAAAATTTATTAATTTCCATTTATGCAGAACAAGAAATCCTATAGGCACACACAAAAATTAACACTAAGTTCATGATTAGCTACTTCACATGTCACACATCTTGATGTATACATTTTTAACAGATCTCCAGCTACAGCATTCCCTCTTTTGAGAGAACAACTTGAAATCCACTCTTAAATAATCTCTCAAAGGAGGTCATCTGTTTCTAGAGGTATATAGGTGGAGCAATGTTTAATCTGTACAGTGCTCATGAATTATGCATATTGTTTAGGACTTGACTTGCCACTTATCATCATTCCTAAATCACCAACTGCTTGCTTTTCCAAAGTCAGCCATGTTATTTCTTGGTAGACTTGGTGCAGGCACAATTGAAAGCTAATCAGTGCACCGCTCTCCATACCAAATGCACACACTATATTTATTTTACTATGACTTACTCATTGATCAACTTCGAATTTAGTGTCTCGATGTTTCTGCTAGAAGCTTAAGCCTTCATCAGAAATAATTATATATATCCTGATGAAAGCTAGAGCATCAAGCCGAAATGTCGAGAGAGTAAATTTACCTAGAAAGTCATTGTAATTCACTGAGAGTTCATTGTAGTATTGCCCTCAGCTGATATACAGGCATGGCAACCTGGAGGATGCCTTGAGCTGGCATACAGGCATATTAACCAGCAGGATGCCCTGAGCATACAGGTAAGGTAAAGAGGAGGATCCCGAGAGCTTGATTAGGCATTCCTTTGAAGTGGTGGTTTTGGCCTAAGAAAGCAGCATCAATGGTAAAATAGAAAAATTGATTGTGCTTACTAGGCAACTAAGTAAGCAAGCAACTATTATGTTTCAAGTTGACTACAGTATCTGTTAGTTGCACCCATTGACCGAGTTCTCTATTAATAAGTAGTGCCTATATACTCACTACCCGACTCCCCATGTAGTCTGGCATGGGATAATGTCTATTATGGCTACTAATTTTTTCCCTTAAAATTAGTCAACAATGATGCTACGCTCCGCGTAAATTTCATTATTCCAGCAACAATGATGTTTTTCTAATAGGGTAGGGCTAAAGGCAGCCTTGCTAAGAAACTTGTTACATTATGTGAGCTCTAATCTGTGATGCCTCCATGCTGTTTTATTGCAGTGCTGGGGACACAACACGAGTAGGTATGCCCTTTAAATAAAATGGTTGATGATTGCAAATACTGAATTATTCCAATGGTCTAGTTACACCTAGTTACACCTAATCCACCATGATCAATCCTACTCCAACCTGGTGATATATTTTGACCAAGGCCTTATTAAAGCTTTGGTGGTGTGGCATGGAAAGGGTTGTGATCTATGGGGAAAATAGCTTGCCTATGTAACTTCCCTGGTCGAATTATCCGTAATCACGTGTCCTCACCTGCCTTGGGTCCTCTGTGTGAGCAACCCCCAAAACACAAAGGGCTGAGAAATTTAAGGGAGAGTAAATAAGACATAATTATTTATAGTTCACCATTATTTATTGAACCTAACTCCATTGTTGGTGTAGGCCATTCATGTTTGAAAATATAGTAGAGCTTCGGAATGACTGGTCCAGCATTTTTGGTAAAAGCAGAAGTAAAAGTTTTGAAGAACTTGGATGACAATAGAATCATAGATACTATAACATGCATCAGTCCTATGACCTCATGAATAAAAGGATGCACTCATCTTCAATCTCTTGCACTGTAGCTAGCATTCATGTGATTAATTGCATTCGTCACTGGCAGTGAACTCTGAAAACTCTCCATTTATACAATATGTATTTCTTGTTGGTGCTCATGTGCAAACTATTTCTTGCTTGCAAGACTAGGTTCAGATAGAGATAAGATTAGACAAATATATATATGCAGCCCCAAGTTCTTAGTTATCTTGAGCTGAAAACAGGCAATGTTGGTTGAATTGGCTATGCAATAGGTTCCGTTACACACATAATAAATTATACACAATATAATGCCAATTACACATTCTCACAGAACAAGATTTAAAATTAAAATTCATTCTTAATCTGGTTCACAGAAAAGTGTCCTTCGTTTAGCATGAGGCAAGTTAAAGTAGGTTGACAATAGCATACCGTAAAGTACGCAGCAAGCGCCCTCCACATAGCAAGCGCCCAATAGGCTATTTTCAGCGATCTAGGATTTTGTAGGGTTCATGTAGCAAGCGCCCACTATATAGAAATTTATCGTAATAATATTATAAGCTTTTTCTTTCTTCAATTTTTTAAATTTTATTTTAGTAGACAACAACACAATGACTGAGGTAACAAAGTTAAAGAGTATATAAAATAGACAAAGTTAATGCAGGCATGCCTCGCTTTCGAAATAGATTTATTCAACCGCACCGAGTGTGCAATAATACGCATGCATTCCGCTGTCGTCTGTTCAGAAAAAATTTAGAACATCCCATGGTAATCTCAAGCAGCCCTCAAGACAACAAGCCATTGATTGGGTCTATGCTGCCTGGGAGTCAATTCCAGGAAATTTGATAGAGCGTTCCTTTCTCTCTTGTGGCATGTCCAACAGCATTGATGGCTCTGAGGATAGTCTAATTAGAGATTGCATTCCGATGCTGAGCGAAGACAGAGAGGAGATAGATAGCGACGAAGATCCGTTCGCTGATTTGGATGACGATGTGAACGACTTGGCGGTTTTCAGTGAACCTGAGGAATAGCACTAGCTAAATGTTAGTTTACAGAACAAAATTACATTTTACCCTAGACTAGAGATAGATATTTTTGGCTTGAACCCTTTTACTTTAATTGTTTCAAAACAGCTCGGTGTGCATTATTAAGAATTGTTTCACCAATATCACGGAAACGCCCACTACATGTAGCAAACACCCACACCTACGATTTGGGCTTTGAAAGGTAAGCGCCCATGGGCGCTCGCTGCGTACTTTACGGTATATACTGAATCAACATAACATTGGATTGAGACAGATTGAAATAGGCTGAAAATAGTTCCATGGGAATGTTTGGACCAATGTACACTGGGTTTGAGGCAGGTGGGCTGACAATAGTTCCATGGGGATGCAAACTGGACCAACATAAACTGTGTTGAAGCAGGTAGAAGTAGGTTAGCAAGAGCTCTATGAGGAAATGGACACAAACTTCACACAGGGTTGAGGGCTTTGTAATAGCTCCCTGGAGACACACACCTGACCAACTTCCTGGGTTGAAGTAGTAGATCAATGGGAGAACATAGTGGCTGAATTTCATGCTGGGTTGAGGCAGTTTGAAGTAGTTTGAAAATAGCTCTTTGGGGAGACGAACTGGATAAATATTACGCTGGGTTGAAGCAGGTTGTAGTGAAATTCACTCGATTAATACCTATGTTTGATACATATTGAAGCAGATTGACAATCACTCTTTTGGGACACACATTGGAACATTGAGTTGAAGCAGGTTGAAGTAGATTAACAACAGTTCCGTGGGGAAAAGACAGGACCAACATCACACTGGGTTCAAGCAGGTTGAAGTACAGCTTGCTAATAGCTCTACAAGGTCACACACTGGATCAACTTAAGGTTTTCTACCAAGCTCCGTGGATACTTAACTTAGAATGCTTCATTCAAATTCTACTAGAAAAACAATGGATGCAGTTTCTGCTTTGCAAACAAGTCCAAGAAAATGTCCAAGAACACTTGTGGGAATTCATTCCAGTATTTGATGCTAATAAAGGTTTTCTTGAACAGAATGTCCAGCTAGGCTGACAAGAAGTTCCTCACCGCTGAATTGATAGACAAAATCCTGAATCAACAGGTTGTCATGGCAATACCATGAAGGTCTACTCAAAACATCATTCCACCCCCTCCAAACAGATTATGCACATGATAGGACACATATTAATATTATTGTAAAGGCCTTCACAAAGCTAGACTAGAGTTCTATACATAAGTTCATCTGGCTTTTCCTCCTGATGTAGGATGAGCATAGGCATGAGGAACTAATGCTGAAGAATTTGACTCTACATGGAGAGTGAAGTGCAGGTGCTTCCTCCTATGACTGCTATACTAGTGCGAGTAATGAATCACTGTCCATTTTAATATTCATAATAATATGGGGTACATAAGTATTAAGCTACACAAGTGTGCGATTTGTTTTATTTTTCTACTTTTTATGCTAAGTCTATAAAAAAAATTATAAGGGGACAGCTCTGGGGCAAGTCTGGAGACTTTTATTGTTGTTGTTTTTGTATGTAAGTCACATGATTAAAAGCAATTGTTTGACCACAGGTGATGGGCAGATTCAACAGAGACACGTTAGTAAGGTGACCTCTGCTAATGAGAAGCTGACATGGCTTCTGGCTCCACGAGAGAATGTGGTCATCTACAGATGCAGGCTTCAGATGGACTTAAAGTACAAAGTTGAAGTAGTAACATCACTGGTCATATCACTCACAACCATCCTTACCTTTAAGTAAAAGGGTCTGGGAACACAAACATACTAAGTGTGTTCTGCTGGATTGTAATTACCGGCTGCTCTAAATGGACGGAGTAGGCGTCAACGATACCAATGTGGAAGGAGCATGAGTTGATGTCATAAATGGAGGCAAGAGATGCTTTCTTACCTTTATTTCATACCAAAAGGCATAAGGAAAATGTGTTCTGAATCTTTAGCTTATACTGTAAATTAATGTGAAGCATGCCTTGCTATGCTCACTTGCACAGACCACAACTAAGTAGTGATTAACCTCTGCTACTATAGTGCAGGCTACAACTTAAATAAGAGACGATACCATTTTATTAAAAGTATTATAAAAACTTGTGGTTCCAACTTTATAGCTCCATTGATTCTGCACACTTCACTTTAATGGAGTTTTTGGATCTCATAATTATATAGAGTAAGTGTTTGCCCAATTTCTCTGGTTCACTCCTTTCCCTCTAGCTAGGTTATTGCAAAAACATCCTAACTTGATCTCAAAAGATCTCATTGTGTGTGCTATTGACTGTTGCATATGTAAAAACATAATCACATTACATGCAGTCAAAGTTGGGGCTCCAAACCTCACACCCAAGATTTCTGCAGAACTGAAAAGTGCAAGACAGTTGAAATTAGTACCAGTGACTAGAGGAACCCCTACTCTATTCAATGGATGTTTTCATTAGGCGCAAAAAACATAAGTACATGTCAACATGCGGGTGAAAAATTAAATTTTGGAAATTGATTTTCAACGAACGTGCATGACCATGTAGTATAGTTTAAGTGCGTAATCATTGTATAGAGTAGGGCTACCTCTAGCCACTGGAACTAATTTCAACTGCATTGCACTTTCCTATTAGGAGCTAGAAAGATAACACTTTTTTCCTAGATCCCCTTTCTTCCAGGGAGGTAAAGGGTCGGAAAGTAAGTGTAGTATAGGGAGCAATTAAAAAGCATTGACTTGGGGATGTGAAGTTTTATTAGATAGACTCCCAAATGCTCGCTCGTGCACACACATAGAGGGTGTGATCAAATCATATAGAAGGTTTAGTTCTAGCTTGTGCTTCGATTTTGGTGCCACATGAAATTTAACCTGATGTCTCACTTGACCATTATTTGCATGTGGCTGAGCTAATTGACAGAACAAGATTGAAGATAGACAAGACCAACTCTGCCGTCTTTGGCCTAAAAGCTAAAAGTACATCTGGACAATATATTCATTATTACAGGAAAAACAAACAAAGACCATCTAACAATCTGAAAATGTACTCACCACTTAATGACAAAGCTGGCTTATGATTGAGATGCAGCAAGTGTGCATTCATGATGGCATTTATTGAATTTTTTACAGCATTACAGCCAAAGGAATTCAAATCAACTATAGGAAAGTCAGAGCTATACAGACAGCAACATCTCCAAAAGATATTTCTCAATGCAAATCATTTTGGTGGCTCATAATTAGTAGAGTAAGTCTTTGTCCAATTTCTCTACAGTACACTCTTTTCCCTTTAGCTAGGTTTGTAAAAACATACAAAGTGGCAGTGGACAAAGAGAAACAGTGTGCATTCAATGTAGCTCGGATCAGTGGATCATTAAGTTTTATTATTACCCAAGTAGGTTTCTTGTCTTGGCATGTGTTGCCTCAGCATTGAGCAGGGGGACACCCAGTCTCACCAGTTCGAAGATGCACTACAGCAACCTATTGCATATGTATATTCATGGCCAGTCACATCAGCTGAGAAAAAATGTTAACAACTTGAGAAGAAGTGCTTGCAGTAACCTTTGGAATCAAGTGATTTCATCAGTTTCTGTTTGGTCAGAAATTCACAATATTGTCTGACCACAAGCCATTACAAAGTCTTTTCAAAGGAGACAAATTAGTCTGGTTGCCAAACACTTATTCTTTGAAGGACCTGGAATTTTGTGACGCATAATTGTTTTCAGTGGATTTTGAGTCTTTATAGGGTCCAGATTGATAATCCACCAGGTGCCACTCTGTCACCATTGAGGAATTTTATAAATTCAAGATGGCCGCCAAGATGGCTGACACTCACCTGTAAATCAACATATCAACATGAATTTTTCATATTTTAATCAGAATTTTATCGTTTTCAGGTCAATGTAGGATCAGATGAGTAACTAACCGGTGAACTATGCAACCAGCCATCTATACCAAGCTATACAGTGGAGCATACATATCTCTTTGCTTTTATCTGCCTCTGAAGAGGTGTGAAGGCTATCATGTAATTTGTTTGCAGCATGTGGTTTTGGTTAGGCATGCTCAGGCCTGCAAAAACATGTTGTGTCAAGCTCAAGCCTGCAAGACTTGAATCCTTTGATGTGTGTTTGTGGCTAGTGCAGGTTTCTGCAGGAACTTTTTATGTTAGTATATAAAGACTGTGATGTAAGTTAGTCATGCAGAGTTGAGTAAGTTGAGCTATTCTGAGTCTGTTCCTGTCTTCGTCTTCTTATCTTCATTTCTTTATTGGACCTTCATTACTCTTCCCAAGCTAGCTGAAAGGCAGCTGTGATTCCATCACACATAGATTGGTGAGAAGCTATTTTAATATCATGGTGATTGGGTGCTGCCATATGGATGCCATTGTAGAATAGTTTGACAAAAGAAGTCTTGTATTTATCATCTTATTCTTTCCAGAAACAAGTAGAAGATGACATCGGAGTGTTTTTTTTAGTGTAGTAATCAATCAGAAAACCTGATTACATCTGGAGCAACAAGGATCAGGAGCATCATTGCTGCCAGTCACCAGCGAGGTGACAACCTTCATGAGGAACTCCAAGTACATTTGGATGAAGATTTAACTTTTTCCATCAAGAGCCACAAAAGCTGTGTTTCCTCATAAACATCAAGAACCCACATACAACGCCAGGTGGTTGGAGTAAAATGAAGGGTAAAAAGAGAACGTCCACCTCTGAAGAGATTATGCCATTCAGAGTTATCTTCGTTTGTTTTTAAATTGCACTGCATATTCTGTGGAGAAACATGTAGTCTCAAATCTGACCCACGCAACCCATACAGGTGGCGACCTGCATATCTTTGTAAAACAGCAAGCCATGGCACTGGATTGTCATTCAAAGATTCAATCCTTGAACTCTGTGGTAGACGGAAAGATGCATGGGCAAACCAAGTTGAGTAAGACTACAAGGTGCAAACACGCAGCAGAGGCACATTATCATGACAGCTGTCGGAAGAACTTCATGCTCTTCAAAATAAAAGAATCCAATACAAGTGCCTCCACAAGTGATACTGATTTGGCATTTGATAAGCTTGTGGAAGACATCATTAACAACAAGTTAAATATTTGGACATCTAGCGAGGTGCATGAAAACTATTTATTGCATGGTGGCAAAGGATGCCGCAAAGCTGTCTTTGCAAAACTGCAGAAGCATTTTGATACAAATTGGTTGTTTTCTCTGCTCCAGGACTCTCCAGTCTTTTGGTGTTTCGTGATACAGTTCCAAGTGTGTTCAAACTTGTTGATGACAATGATGATGATGGAATGATCCAGAATATCAGTAAAGCAATTCACAGAGAGTGTAAAAATCTTGTGCATGATAAAAACAAGTACACCATCCGGGTAGACAAGCAGACAGGGATTAATTCTGTTAGTGCAACCCTTATCTTTCTGTTAGAAAATCTGTCAGACGATCCCTGGTTCATCAAACTGCCATCAATAGTTATTGGGAATATCATCACAATTGCAATCACAAATCAGCGAACACCACTTCAAATTGGACTTAGTGTTACCTTGGCAAGAAAAGCTTTGTGCGACAATTTCATGATCTTGGCATCTGTTGCTCATATGATGAACTATTGCGATTTAAAGCATCAGCAGCAGTGGCTGCATCGAACAAAACACAATTGACAGGTATCCAGTCATCAGATGTGGGTCTGGTGCAAGCCATTGCATATAACTTTGATACCAATATCACCTCACCCAATGGACTAAAGTCAACCCATGCTTTGGCCCTACTGATGACACAGGTATGTCCAAACACTGAAGAAGGTCAGGAAGACACTACAATCAAAAGACTCAAGAAGGAAAATGTCAAGGATTCTAACCATCTGGTATACCAAACTCCTACTACCATGGCCCAAAAAAGCCTGAAATGCCAGAAGAAGTTTCAAAGAAATGTGTTCTTCCTCTCAAAGTGTTAGCACAACAAATAATCAAAGATCAAAGTTTCATGATTTTGACTTTTTGAGGAGTGTTGCCACAAAGCCTTCTACACCAGAGTTTGGTGGTTACAACACTAATGTTACGGATGCAGGGACAGGGACTAAAACCTTGTACCAAAACAATGTACACACTGCTGATTGACACGACTCCTTCAGACCCAACTACAATGAAAATTGATATGCTGGAGGTCAAGAGACTAACAAAGAAAGCTGGTCAAGCAACAACTTTATTTACTGCAGATCTTCAACTCTGTCGTGTGGGTCTCAATGTACAGTGGGCTTACCCAGAACTTTTTGGTGAGGACTTCATCCTTTGTCTTGGGGGGATGCACTTTTTGCTGAGCTATGTTGGTGCTGTGGGGATTCTGATGGCTGGAAGTGAGCTGGAAGAGCTAATGAAAGCTGCCTTTGTGGGTGTAACGAAAATGCTCACTGGTAAGAATTTTCCCCAAAACACTAGAGCTCTGAGAATTGTAGTAGAGCAAGTTCTACATCAAATTCTGTGTGAAGTCAACACCTTTGATGAACTTATGCAGGAACTGAAAGCTAGAGCATCAAAGAGTAGAACAGCCAAACACTGGGTGGAAAACCTTATCCTTCCAGTATTACTGATGCTAATGTTTATCAGAGCTGAGCGAGAAGGAGAGTGGGCCCTACATTTGTGGGCAGTAAATGAAATGATACCATATTTCTTTGCTGCAGGGCACATTCACTATGCCAGATATGGCCTAATCTACCTCAGATCAATGCAAAAGCTGCATGGGGAAACCCTAGAAAGATTTCTGAAGGGAGAACAAGTCCAACGCCACAGACAAGGATTGTGGAACGGGATATGGACAGACATGTTCATAGAGACAACATTTATGCGTTAGGGGCATGGGCCAGGTGGTCTCGTTGGAATAATACTGAATGTGAAAGGTGTCCATAGATGGGCAATGAGCCTGCACATCTATAGCATATTGATGAAGGACATGGCCGATTTGAAAGATTCCTCATCTGTGGACATCAACTCCCACCACAAAAGAGGAATTGCCATCACGGATCAAATACGATGAAAATGACAGGCAAGTCATTAGGGAAAAGCTGAAACTTTACATTGATCCCTTGAATGCAGCAGGTCAAGCATCTGCTCTCGTGAACATAGTTTCTGGACGTATATGCCCAGATGAGGTAAATGTACATGATGCTGTTGACCTGGGCAAAGCACAGATGGAAGAGTATGAAGCTAGCTGGCCAGAGGGATTCCACCAACACCTCAAAAAGAGAGTTCGCACAATGAAAGAGGGCAAGAAGAAAACAAGGACAGATACTGCAGAACAATTTGATTCAGGACTGATATTTCCTAGGGCCCTGGCACTCTGAACTCTCGAGACGTTAAGGTGGAACAGATTCTCAGCTATGAACTAGCAGCAGTTCCTACCTCGGAAAAAAACTAGAGATCTGCGTATTGCCAAGTCCAAGTCAATACTAAAGAACAAACTTCAAGTGGAACAATCAGCTCGTGCTACAGGACAACCTGATGCTATTGTCATAGATGGGTGTGCCATCCTGTGGGTTGTTCATTGGCCAAGCAAGGGAAGTGTGCAAGACCTTGTCACAAATTTTGTGAAATATGTCAAAGGGAAACTGAAAGGTGGCACTAGAGTACACGTAATAGTTGACCGCTACTGTGAATACAGTATTAAAAGTGGAACTAGATGCTCTCGTAAAGCACAGGTTTCTAGAGAGTATCAGCTATATCTTAGCTCTCCTCTGCTTCCTAAACAAGTTATTCTAACTGTCACAACAAAAAAACACAACTCATCAATATGATTTGTGATGAACTTGTGTCTACAGTAGAGATATCGAATCTTCCCAACAGTCTTGTAGTTACTGGGAAAACACCAATACCTACAGATGTATGTAATGGATTGCAAATCCTGAGACCTGACTTGAAGACCATGCACGAAGAGGCAGATGTTATCATTCCTCACCAAGTAGTATATCTGGCAAGCCTAGGACATTGTAGTATCAAAGTTATCAGTGATGACACAGATGTCTTTGTGCTGTTAGTCCATTACTATGCCGAGAACAAGTTGACATCAACACTTCTCATGGAACCCACAAGTCAAGGACGCTCATCAGCTAACTTGGTTCTACAGTTGCCAAACATAGAAGTATTGCCCCACAGCTGCTTTCAGCTCATGCATTGTCTGGGTGTGATACTGCTGCATCTTACTTTGGTATAGGAAAAACCAAAGTTGTGAAGGTTCTTGAGGCAGGAAATAGGTTGAACCATCTGGGAACCCCCTCAGCCAACCTAGAGGATGTCCTCTGTGAGTCAACAGCATTCATTGCAGCATGCTATGGTCAGAAATGTGAAGCTCGTGAAACCATGACAGATGTACGCTACAAAGTATGGGTTTCCAAAACTGGATGAAAAGGTGCATGCCTGCTGCCCAAACTGAAAGCAATACCACCGACTCTGGAGGCATTCAAGGAAAACATAAAGAGGGCTCACTTTCAGGCATGCATATGGAAAGCTGCTTTGGACGAGAAGCCTCCAAACCTTGACCCATTAAAATTTGGGTGGGTCAAAGATGATCTTGCCAAGTCCCTCTGTACAGTTCCTCTACCACAGGATGTTCCTCTTGCACCGGCAGAATTACTCAAAATGATCCAGTGTATGTGCAGCAGTGATCAGCCTTGCTCGTGTCTCAGATGTGGATGTGTATCTGGTCAGCTTCCTTGCTCCCTATTTTGCAAATGTGGAGGGTCTGACAGTTGCTGTAATCAAATGACAATGAACAATATGGCAAATGATGCTAATGATGATCACGAGCATAGTGATGATGGAGATGATGGAGATGAGGATGATGGTTAGTTATACTCTGTATTCATTGAACATCAATGCTCTATTATTTACAACTAACATTTTAAATGGACAACTAATGTAATATAGCTGTCACAGCCATATTGATTTACAATCACAAGTGTGCCATAACAATTATTGCCAATGCAAACACACGACTAGATACTATATAGTTTCATTAGAATAGATCCGATATCAAGTACTAAATGTTAATATCTGCTGTGTATTTTGGACATGATGCTGCAAATTTAGTTTTTAGGCATGAATAATAACCGATATTGTTTCATCAAAATAGCCCAAACATGAAGCTCAAAATGTTTCATCATTGTGTAGTTGATAGTTCATGGTAATTATACTTACATCTGGCGGCCATCTTGAATTTCTATGAATGTGACATCAGTTACGATAAAAACATGCAAACTTGCTTCTTTGGCATGACAACCATTTATTTAATTGCCAACTTAAATATTTATCTTGTATTTACAGCTCAATATAATTGAATAGCAGCCATTTTGGCGGCCATCTTGTATTTTTCTAATTCCTCAAGGGTGTCAAGTTGGCACCCGGTGGATTTTCAATCTGGACCCCTTAAAGATTAAAAATCTGCTAAAAACAACTATGCGTCACCAAATCCTTGGTTCAGCCCCCCTTCCACTAGACAAAATGGAATTCCTACACTTGCATTAACCAAAATTCAGTGTTGGGGTTAGGCGCTTGTCGATACAACTATCACATCAAAGACAAGGCAGGAAGGAAGAATGTGAATGTAGATCTCCTAGTTCATCAATAGTCACTGCTGCTCACTGGAGTGTGGACAACAAGCCGCCCGTTATCACTGGTCAGTGACAAGGATTTGCAAGGATTGGCAGACACTGCTATGAAGGAATTTGCTGCATTGGGAATTCACCACAATGAGTTGAGTGTACATAATGTTTGTACTTTGAGAGTTAACAGAATGGTTGCTCGACAAAAGAGGAGAGGAAAGATGACTGAGGAGTTTCATGACAGTATTCAGGCATATGCAGAAGGAAAAGCCCAAGTGGTCCTATGTGTGGTGGTCTGGTATGGATCACGCAATTGGAGAGAAAGTGCGTGCATGATTGTTTGTCAACAAACCTGACCAGAAAATGATACAGTCACTATACAACTCTGCAAATGTCTACAAAAAATTATATTCACTCAAGTCCCTAGCTACCATATATTATGCGATAGCATTATTATTAATAAACCTTGTCCGATTTTTGTGACCACACTATATATCAATATCATTATCTATATTTTAGAATACACAAGGGCTTATTACAAATATCCAGCAATCATTTCTTTGAACAAAAAGCATGTTACTTCTCTCAATATTTAATCTAGACAGTACATTTTTAATGTCCAAAACACGTATCTATGTTTATTGTTTACATGTACTCTGTCCTCTTTCAAAACAAACAAACATATATCAGGCGTTAATCTTTGCCACTGGGTACCACACATGTAAATATGACTATTAAAATTTATCTTCTATGACACAGTAATAAAGCTGAATCTATTTTTCCATATGCTGTGAGAGAAGATGAGAGCGAGGAGGCATAATAGAGGGTAGTTCTCCACCACCATCATCCTTCATCAAGTCAAAAATCATAAAATGTATTGACTCTGAAATTTCAACAAAATAATTCCAGAATGTATATACCTGGGAAGTCAGCTTTATTTGCGAAAAAAGTAGCCTTTGGACAACAAAAACACTAATAGATCCTGTTCACAAACCTCAGAAACCTTGTTCATCCATGCCTTCCTCGTCACAAACCATGTCATCACTTTCGGATGTAGCAACAAGTTTATCCACCCATCTTAGAACAGTTTCATTTGTTGTGGCCAACTTAACCTAAAGCTCTATATTTGCAAGAAGGCTCATTTAGGTAAGTAGAGATGTTACAGTCTTCATTCTCTCTAGAGTCATTCTAGTATAACCTGCAACTATAAAAATGACTTCTATTGGACCTTCTTGCCCTATCATTTTTGAGGCGATCGTCAAGAACTGAATGGTATTTGTTACAAGAATCATTTTAGTGGATAAATCAAATTATTTCATGATAATTTCATGATAATTATAATAAGTATATGGTTGCATTGATCAACTAAACCCAGAGCACCATATGTCACTTTGAACCGTGAGTAGGTTAATTGAACCACATCAAGTGCCACCACTGAATATTTATGTTCGCTTTTCAGTATACATGGGTTAACTGAAAGGGTCATAACTTAAAATGGACTGATGTTCAGAATTCAAATAGTATATGTAGTTCAATGCAATTCAACACATCACATTACACCCCATCACCACAAACAAATGGCCATGCTGCATCAAAGGTTTAAGGAAAATCTCAGGAAAAGTAAGGATTTGGTGAAAAAAGCAGATTTACTGATTTTTTGGCTATCATATACCAGCAAATATTTTTGGATAGGGTTCTAAATGGTTAGCAGGCACAATGACCAGTTTTAGTTGTTCAAAGTCTTACTTCAAGTTCCATATGAAGAGACATTAACCATGTTCAAAACAGTGACCTAGTCTGGTGACAGAAGCTAATACTGATGACTGGATTGCCAAATCCTGCTCCACAACCTGCCCAAACCTGCAAGAAGTGTTGTTGTTTTTCAATAGCCAGAGGACTATATAGTATTCTAGACAGCCTAATTGGTTCAGTACACCAGTGTCACATTTTTTGTTGGTGGTGAAGAACATGGTGTACACCAATATATCAGGGATGGCTTAGCAGGGTGGGCCGAGTGGGCCATGGCCCATCCTACTTTTCTCAAAATAATATATACCATGTAACAGACAGTCTATTGTTTGGTCACTACATAGTGACCAAACAATAGATTGTCTGTTAAGTGATCAGTAGACACCACAGTGAATGGAATTTTCAATTAGCTGTACTAGCTACACTATAGTTCAAAGGTCAACAGCTATTGACCTTTCAACTGAAGTAGAGCCAGCTGGATTGATGGCTGTTAGTGAGTGCATTGAACCTTTTCATCCAGGGAAAAAGTTCAATTTCCCCATGATCAAGTATGGGTCAAGGTTGAGATCTTATCAAGCACTGTGGTTTCAGAATTATCCATTTCTTCACTTGATGTAGAGAAGGACGCCCATGCTTGTACAAAGTGGCTCAAAAGAATAGTTTAGCTTCAAAAATACCAGATAGAGCCTTTGTAAGTATATTCTATAGTTAGCAAGTTAGCTATAAATATATATTTACATCTAACATATCTTTTTTATATAGATATCAGCTGGCTTTTCATTGGAAAGATGGAATATCTAAGATAAAGAAACGCCATGAGTCTGAGCATCATAGGGAGGCATGTGAAGCCCTTTTTATCTTATCAAACCCAAGCTAAGAGCATGGATGAGCTGCTTGACATCGGTCATGCAAGTAAAAAACCTCAGATATTGAAAACAATTTTAGAAAATATACAATTCCTAGCAGGCAAGGTATTCCTCTGGGGAAATGGGGAACTTAAATTCAGATTTTATGCAGCTGTTTCTTCTTCGTTCGATTGATAATCCTAACATCTCAAAATGGCTTACTTGTCAAAATTATACATATGATTCTAAAGAGATACAGAATGAAATTATAACACTAATGGCACATACTGTTCTTCGTAATATAGAAGCTAATTTGCAGCAAGCAGATTTTTACGTTATTATGGCTGATGAAGCAAATGATGCATCGAACTAGTTTTGTTTTTCCGTTGGGTAGACAATAACCTTGATGTACATGAAGAACTTTTAGTTTTGTATCAGCTTGACAGTGCTGATGCTACAACCATTTACACAGTTATCAAGGATGTATTATTAGTAGATATACACAAGGTAAGAGGCCAGTGCGCTATGATGGGGCCAGCACCATGTCAGGAGCAAAGGGTGGAGTAGCAAAGAAAATCAGAGATGATGAGCCCCGTGCTATATATACCCATTGTTACGGGCACGCCTGAAATTTGGCTGCAGGACACACTATGAAAAGATGTAAATTGCTAAGGAATTCAATGGATACATTATCAAATTTTCACCGAACCGTGATGGATTCTTTAGGAAATTAAAAGAAGAATTGGAACCAGACACACCTGGATTGAAGCAACTTTGTCCTACCCATTGTACGGTGCGTCGAGTCTCACTCAAGAGTGTACTTGACAATTACACTGTTCTTCAGGATCTATGGACTGTTGCTTATGATCAGTCAAAGGGTTCTGAAATTAGGGCCTGAATAACTGGAATTTCTTCCCAAGTGATTTTTTTTTGGCATTTCTTTAGCACAGTTCATGTTGAGACATTTAGACAATTTAAGCCGTACACTGCAGCACAAGAATCTGTCTGCAACAGAAGGCCAGCAAGTTGCTACAAGGGTCAAGCAAACCTTACAGGGAATGCGTACAGATGATGACAACTCCAAGGGGTTTTGGAAGGTTGTCAAAACGAAGGCAATGCAGGTAGATGTTGGTGATCCTGTTCTACCACGAAAGAGAAAGCTTCTAAGGTGCTATGAAGATGGTGGCAGTGGAGGTGATTTTCCATCACAGCCTGAAGATTACTACAGGAGGATATTTTATGAAGCTTTGGACTTGAGCATACGGTGCATTGAAGACCGTTTTGACCAGCCAGGTTACCAAATCTACTTAAAATTAGAGCAGTTACTCCTCAAAGGATGCCAAGGACATCCTCATGAACAAGAAGTGGAAGCTGTGAAGAGCCATTATCATTACGATATTCATTATGATGACCTTGAGGTGCAGCTTAAGACACTGTCCAATCAGTTGAGTGAAGACATTTCACTATCAAGTATAGTTTCATACCTTAAGGGACTATCTGAACCTGCTAACCAACTATTTTCGGAAGTCATTGTCATTGCCAGCAATGAATGCAACAAGTGAGAGGTCATTTAGTGCCCTTAGGTGTCTCAAAACCTATCTCAGATCTACAATGACTCAAATTCGTCTTAACTTTTGTATGTGCATCAGGATAGACTGGACAAAATCAACCTTTTAGATATCGGTAATCAATTCATGGATGCCAATGAACACAGGCGCATGCAATATTTGGTAGATTTGATGTGTAATGTGTAATTTCATAACTCAATTGTGACTTAGTTGAATAGACAAAAATCATGAACTTCTAATGGCTATTTGCAAACATTTAAAAAATTATTTTTTGTGGCCACAAGTGGCCTCATCCTCCTTTCAGCCTTAAAGTAGCTGAGCCACCCCTGGCCCACCCAACCTTAGAGTGGCTGAGCCACCCCTGTATTGAGCTGTGTGTTGTTGATATGTATATTATAATGCACAAAAATAAACCAAGTTGCAATTAAAAATGCCTGGAAACCAGCATACTTGGTCTATAATTATAGTGCTCCATCTCTATTTGGCTCTTTTTTTTCTATGGGTGTGCACACCTAAGAGTGAGAGTAGCTAGCTCTCATACAGCCAGCTTTGCTTAGCTACCTCCAGCAACCTACACCATGCTTTAACTTACTATAGTCAGCCAAGTCCTTTAACACTTCAACCGCTGCTGGACTAGAGAGTAAGTGGGAGCGGAAGTAATAACTACCGCAGCTCAGACTGAATTGACGCCCGTGTTCAAATTAGATCCATCGGTAGGGGTATTTCCCTGGTGCGCTTCACCTTCAAGGACCTAATCCCAAAGTTCGCGCTCACGTGCGAGAGGTCTGATTAGCACATTTCTTCTTTATCTATGTCTGGCTCATCTTAACATTGTAGCAGTGGAGTAGGAACAGGGGGGGGGGGGCTCAAAATCCTGTGTCTCTTTAGACTGGCCCCCCCCAATGTGAAACAACTTCCTACTCCACTGTGTAGGGTCCAGGTGAAAGAGTTGACACAGTGCTTGGTCATCTCCCTCATTATGCTTCTCATCTGAGTCTTCCTCCTGAGTCCTATACTGACAGTCATCCTAATCCTAGTCTCAATCTCAGGTTCAGGTTTGGTAGCTGCTGTATAGAGTTATCCAGACTATGGAGTATTGCAAAAGAGAATCATCCATGCCAGCAGTAAACTACTATCATGTGAGACTCGCTATGCTGTGGTAGGAAATTAATGTTTAGCAATCATAATATTTTTTTAAATCTCTACCTGGAGGGTGAAAGGTTCATGGTAGAGACAGACCACCTTGCCTTGAAGTATTTGTTCAACATGTGCAATTCAAGTGGAAGACTGACACATTGGAATCTATTCTTGCAGTTGTTTGACTGGAGGTGAAGTATTGTGCTGATGGTATGTCCAGACCTCGGGCAGAATATGTTCCACCTGAAGAAGAAAGTGAAGATGTCAGGGACACACCTGACATGGAAGTGCTACTGAATATAAAACTTATGTCAAGTTAGAACAAACACTCAACTATCTAATTATTGTTACTTATTATCTAACTTGTCACTAATTCTGGGTTTAGGACCTTATTAGGTATGCATGTTGTAGCTTGTGTTGTGGCTTGTATTGTGGTGTGTTGGATCATGTGATGGGGGCTCTAGCTAGACTGGCCCACTAAGTTGTTGTCTGTTGTATGTTAACAATTATTCTATTATTAACCTTTATCCAGTAGCATGGTTTCTGCGCTACCTGTACAATTGCCTAGTGCTCTATAAAAACCCTTACCAAATAGAAAGAACCCTCACATGCCTACACTCAGATGGCACCCATTGCAAAGAACTCAGATGGCAGCCATATGTGCCATCACTCAGATGGCAGCCATGTGCTACTTGAGGAAAGCCAGTATTACTCAAGACAATGCTTGAATTGAATAGATGTAATTATAACTAGATTTCTGTATCAACCCATCATACAATAACAAAAATGTTTGATTTAAAGGACTAATGCTTTATTGACTCGCAGTACAATGCTGCTGATTAGTCCAGCCACTCACGAAGCATCTGCTTATTGGTACAGCTACTCATGGTGTTTAATTCACTTGTACTAACCTGGAATTATCAACTCTCTTTGGACGAACCGTGGTTATCTACAGTGGTTATGTACCTTCACTTTAGATCCCACTTTAGATCCTTAGATGATAGTGTATTGTGCTGAATACAAGTGATGGATAGAAAAATATAATGCTAGCTATAATGATCATCTAAATCTGCCAACTTCAAGCGCTAGCAAATTTTCTATCTATAAAGATCAAGTAAAACTGCCTATACACTTCAAGCGCCATCTAATTTGCTAGCTATAATGATCAACAGGATCTGCTATGAACATCTACAACTCTCACTGCCACTTCTTCTCCCTATCTTAACATATTATATCAACCTCTGCATGAAGCAGATGACCATTCACAACTGCTGTAGGGAGAGTTTTCTGAAAACACTTTACAAAGAAAAGGGTGACCGATCCTCTCCAGATATGTACCGAGGGATCGCCCTTCTGAACACACTCTTTAAAACATTAACCTCTCTCATCAACCACCGTTTTCACCAGATCATCCCTCTCCTCCCAGCTGAGCAGTATGGCTTCCAACAAGGTAAAAAGACTCAGGAACCCATTTTCAAACTCATTTCCACAATTGAAGAGAACCTCAAGGAAAAGAAAGGGCACATGTATGCCCTCTTTGTTGACTTCCGGAAAGCTTTCGATCTAGTCAACCGTCCCCTTCTCCTGGAGAAGCTTAAGTCTCACAGTTCGTGATAAAAGGACGCACCCTTGTGGTCATCAAAAATATCCTTGCTGGAAATAAAATCAGGATCACTGATGGATTTACGACCTCTGAGCCCATCCTAGGTATTTTACAGGGAGACTCCCTATCCCCGACTCTATTCATCACTATAATTATTGCAGACCTCGCCACACTCCTTCGGGATACTGGGGTTGAGTTCTCATTTTATGCAGACGATCTAGTGATATACTCCAGACATAATGTGTCAGTAGAAGCAGTACACCATTCTTTGGATGGGTGGTGCACCCAAAACCTGAATATATCAAAGACAAAGGTGATAAAGTTCAGGAAAGGAGGACGTATAATATGCAGAAACGATACCTTCTTTTACAGAGGATCAATTATTGAAGTGACCATTTCATATGAATATCTTGGTGTGACTCTCTAACCAACTCTTACTTTTACCAGGCATGTAGAGAAGAAGAAAAAGAAGGCCCTTGCTGTGATAGGAAGTCTTCAGAAGCTTCACCCCATGAGCATAGTTTGTGGCTTCAAGATATTTTATAGATGCTATTTCCTGCTGTGACCTACTGCATGAATGTGATATCCCCTTTCTTAACCTTCACCATCTTTTAGAGCTCGACAAAATAAAGGCTGCATTCCTTAAGAGGGCCCTTGCCGTCCACCAGAATGCTTCCTCAACCCTTGTTCATAAACTCATTAGAATACCTACACTAATGGTAGATCTATTTCTTTTTTTTCTTCCAAAAACATGCTCAATAGCCACTGGCTAATGCAAAGAGCACACAATACACACAACACATGAAATACATTATGAATGTTATGAAATTGTTTGTATGTAATGTTTAAATAAGCTAAGAGAACGGGATTCCTTAATATTGTTCGGAAGAGCATTCCACTTACGAATGACAGAAGGGAAAAAAGATACATTAAAAGACCGAGTATGAGGGAAAATGAAAGTAAGGTTGAGGGGCTAATGTTGTAAGTTGGAGGAGGCTGATGTGCAGGCAGTGAGGTTGGAAAGTCAGTGTAATTATGCAAAAGCTTAAAGAGAAGTATGAGTTTAGAGTTGAGACGACGAGAGGAGAGTGTAGGGAGTTTTAGATTAGAACGTAAGAGGGAATAGTCAGAGGACCAGTCTTTAGAACAAATTTTGCATGCAAAGAATTGTATTTTTTGGATAGACATGGAGAGGTGCGCAGATTGTGGGTCCCATAGAAAAGAACAGTATTCAAGGTGAGTACTTATTAGAGAGGTGTATAGACGCAGAAGAGAAGAGAACTCAGGGTGATGATAAAATTGTCGGTATAAGAGGCCTAAGAGACGACGAAACTTACTACAAATGAAGGATGTGTTTAGACCAGGATAGTGTGGAAAATAAGAGAACACCCAGATACTTGAACTCGGAGACTACATCAAGAGAGGAACCAAGTAGGTAGAGCGAGGGCAAAGTTTTGAAGATAGGAGAGACTTTGTAAGTTATAAACATCCATTTAGATTTTGAAGAATTTAATGTAAGAAAGTTGGATGAGTCCAAGAGGAGACAGTATCAAGATTTTGTTGAAATAGGGAGAAATCAGAAAGGGAGTTAACAGGTTGGAAAAGTAGGATATCATCAGCATACAGAATAATCTTGCAGGAAGAAGACAGAGGGACTTTACATACTTATTAATATAAATGATAAAGAGAAGGGGCCGAAGGATTGAACCTTGAGGGACACCAGAAGAAACTGGAAGAGGGGAGGAGGTGGACCCAAAAATGACCACCTGTTGAGAGCGGCATGAAAGATAAGAATGGAGCATTGAGGAGCCAAGGGGGACATTGGAGAGTTGAGAGAAGGTGTAGTAGGGGTGCATGAGGGACAATCAAAGGCTTTTTTTTAGGTGAAGGAAGCAGGCACACACAGCTTTATTATGTTGAAGAAGCGTATGGAAAGAATGGACAGCAAAGAGGAGGGAAGATGAAGTAGAGCGGTGAGGGAGAAAACCAAACTGAGACGGAGAGATGAGATTGGAATCAAGACAGAAGTTGTAAAGAAGACGGTGCACATGTTTTTCAAGTAATTTACTTCTTACAATAGAGAGAAGAGAGATAGGTCTGTAGTTTGAGGGAGATCTGAGATTTGAAGTGGACTTTGGAATGGGAACAATGTTGTAATTTCCAATCATTGGGGACATAACCAGCACGTAGAGAAAAATTAAATATGTGTGTGAGGGGAGAAGAAATGTTGAGAGCAGTCGCTTTGAACATGCGAGAAGAGATAAGATCAGGTCCAGAGGCAGTGACAGATGGTAGCAGGTAAAGCACTTGATCCTCAGAACATATAAAGTCAGAGGGCTAATAATAATTATTAGCAAATATGATCTACAACTGCCTACTTCGAGCGCTAGCTGTAAGGTGACCTACAACTAGCTACCTCGAGCGCTATATACAACTATCCTATGACCTAGCTATAAACTATCAACTTCCAGCACACTATGTAACAAACTGGCTAGCTCATCCACATACTTGGAGTCTTGCTTGCCATCTAAAAAGGTTCTTCTAGCCTCGTGTTAGGTAGAAGGTTAGGAGATAGTCTGAATAATAACTGATACACCTCCACATGCCTCAAACAAACAAAACAAACACAATTTCAAAAAATTGCACTTTCTGTAATACACTAGACATTGTGCAATATCACACCGAGTAACACAAATGCTGGTTATTTGAAACTACATGCAGGTTGAATCCAGGATTTCACTTCTGGTTGAATTAAAAAATGAGTATTTGCATGTTAAATTGCATGCAGGAGGAAATCACCCACACTTTCTCATGATCGCTCTTTCAGTTGAATGATATATAATATACTGTATATTTACTCCACAGATAATTATGTCTAACCTCAGTCCTGTGCCCTCAAAAGCCCTCTAAAACCTACCGACTGTCAGTGGCCTACCACGTCATATTCAGTATATTGACCATTATGTCATTATGTATAGCATTATAGCAGGAGGGTAAATGTACACACATATTTACCATTAAAACATTATGTATTGTAGATGGTAAATTTTAACATTATTATTACCATCATGTTGAGGGTGGATATAATCAGATGATTAAAAAAATGTTTCGTTGAATAGAGGGTAATGTAACAATAAGTGCAGAGAAACAGAAGTTTGATGCTATAAAGCGGTTTATAATACCAATATTTTGCGAGTTTGACTCAAGACAAATTCTTCAACCACTCCTTCTTGTGTAATACTAATCTTTTTGTGATGTTGTAGCATTACAAGTGCATTTAGTTGCTCATGTGACATCGTACCTCTAAGAGAAGTCTTGAGAAAACGTAACACACCGATAGACCTTTTGCACTCACATTTTGTATTTCAATTATTTACCATGACTGTGTCCTGGTGATTTCTAATGCACTCACAAACCTATAAAATCAAAAAATAATCAAACAAAAAAAAATTAAGTTTGTTTTAGAGTTTAACAAAAAGGAGAGTTTAACAAAAAGGTCATAATTTGTGATAGGATCTGAGAAAAGGGGTCTTAGGTAGAGAAAAATGGTTTTGTGCTATGACCAAAATAACCTCAAAGTTATAGTTAGACAATTTTTCTTTTTTTGTACTACAGGCATCTACCACCTTTCCTTTACCTTTGTGTGAAGTCTGAAGGCTCCTGCTTGCTTTTTTGTATGCAAGCGTGGGGTTAAAAGATTGGTGGTCAAGAAGCTTGCTACGCGTGTAACGGAATTGGGTTGCAATGTAACGCGGAGAAAATACTGCCCGCGTATACGGAAAGACGGGAAACCCCCTTAAAACGGGGGGGATTTCCTAGCTGCTATAGACCGCGTAGTTAACAAAGGAATGGCTTCATCAAGTGCACAGGAAGCTGCACAAGCCATTAATTCCTTAATGAAATTCTCTCCTGGATACCAGCAGTCTCTCCTAGAAGTCATTGATGACTATTTTACCTCAAACTATGGTTGTGATAGTGACAGTGACTCAGAGAACGGTATAATAATACATAATACATACACTACTAGACAATACAAAAGAATAATAATTAATGGATGCATTTATTTGTAGGTAATGTGGTTGATGCTGACAGACTTGAGCCACCTCATAGTGAAACTGAAGGGAGTGAAGAGAGTGATGATGATCTGGTGGACGTTCGAGAGCTGACCAATGACGAACAGGTCCAGGAAGCAATGATGCAGTTGTCTGCAGTTTCATCAGTAGATTTTGAAGTTCGAGACGTGGACACTCGAGAAGAAGAGCTAGTAACCAAGTTTATGACTAGTGGCTGTGGCTGCTCACAGTTCAATGGCAAAGAGTGCTCCACCAAATTTTCCCCTGAGGTGTTTTGGACTATTCAAGCGCCTGTATCGAAGGTCAAAAGTTGGCAAATTAAGTGACATTGCAAAGGACTCAGCACAGTGCAACATAGCACAGCAAGTATCAAATGAGGACGGAAGTATTGTAGTGCCAACTTACAACTGGACAAATTTCTTTGCTCCACACTTCAAAAAGATCATCGGCATCAAAAAGTTGCATCATTTGCACTTTACATCACTTGAGCCTGGTGTTTGCTATGTGAAAGAGAGAGCTGATACACAATATACTCGGATTCAGCTCTTGAAGTCACATTGGATGCCTGATGGGAATGAGCTTCCTTCCATCATTCAACCAAAAGGCTTGTCTCCTGAATGACAGTGGTATTTACACGATCAAATCGGCCCTTTCTGCCCAGAGAATGACAGGAATATTACTTGTCCTTTTCCAACAGTTCCCAAACCAATCAGCAGGCAAGCAACCCCTGATCCTGGAAATGCCATCACAGCAAGTAACAGCCCTCCAGCAAAGCGTGCTAGGGTGGGTCGAACCAAGAAAACAGCACACAACAGCAGATCCTGCCCTAACAAAGAAATATAATCTAAGAATTGTTATTATATCAGACATCTATATCTATCCTACACTAGACACCTTTATGGCTATTCTGACGTTATAGTTATCATTAGAGAGCTAACTCTAATCTGTTTCTCTAACTTTTATCCTTGTTTTATTGACAAACAAACACAGCAAACACAGCTTGTATTATTGTTACTCGTACTTCCATTGATCTAAGCGTCTAAAAGTTACCTTTTCTGTTGCACAATCTTCATCCAAGAATAGCGCGTTGCGCGTTGTCCTATCACCAAAGAAGTGTTTCTTTTCCACCTTCGCGAAGCAGCTCGGCCTAGCTAGTCCTCTTTCTCACACCTCAGATTTGCACGAGTTCACACCTCGACCTTCGTGCGCGGAGGTGCACGGAAATTACTAAAACAACGCGTTTAACATTTTAAAACGCGTTTTTCTCAAAATGAATGCTTCAAGCCTCTAGCATTCAGGCTTTCATAACTTTTCTTCTGAATGGAAATAAGTGATGATTTGAGTTCCAAAATATAGGCATTGCTTTGTTCTTTCACATGGTGTCAATAACTCAGTTTTTTTGATTTTGTACCTAAGACCCCTTTTCTCAGATCCTATCACATTTGTCTCCTGGTTTACACCCAGACTGGTGGCATGTAGCAAAAATTGCATGTTTTAAAAAACCAAAACAACAACAAACATAACCTAGCACAATTGTACATCATTTACAGATGCCCTCCTCCAGGATGGCCGACATTAATAATTATAATTATGCATCTCTGGAATGGTCTATTAATAGATGCACTCCTATGGGATGACCTGTGTCAGGCAAATACTTCTACTATCTCTAAGGTGTCTAGTATCCTGCAACGCCTAAACAACAAAAGTCTGTCTAATCAGCTCTCCTGCTGTCTGCCACTCACGAAGAGTATAATTAAAAACTGTAGTAGGTTTAAATACTTTATCAATTAAATACAATATAAACATAAATAAATAGTACTAAATAATTATACACTAGTCTCAAACCAAATTATGTATGTCTCAAAACTAAACTAGCTCAGTTTACGCTATACATTTAAAACTCGCTATCTCTGTCACTCACTCAAAACTACCCTGTTCTGTTTCTCATAGTTACTCTTTACACCTGCATGGGCACGGACTTGCTCAACCAATCAGTACTCCCGTATTCGACTCTGAAGGCTTCTGTCTTCTCTGGTAAGTCTTGGATATCTTTGTCATACATATAGAGTCAATGTCTCTAGCTCCAGGCAGTATTAGGTGGGCACAGACTTTAAATATCCACAGCTGTCTGAATGGCCCATGGCATCACAGGAGGGTACTATAATACCTGTGTCTGCAAACATAGAATCTGATATCTACTTACAAAGAATTAATAGTTAACAAGGTAAATATTGTATACATGATGAAGATATAATATATATTCATTGATTTAAAGTATATTCCCATCATCTTCAGTTTACACCTGCTGAATGCCTTATTCAGAACTTGTTTGTATTCCATACATTCCAGACAAGTAGCTGTAATGTATTGACATTTGGACAGTTCCAAATGTATTGACATTTGGAACTGGTTTAACTGTTGTAACAATTCTTACACATCGACACTTCCATGACCAAAGACTGGTGCTTTCTTAATTGACAGCACTTTTAACCTATTTTCATATAGTTTTTAGTTTGTGTGTTGTAGGAATTTAGGGCTCAATAAATTATGCTCGAAATTCTCCCCATAATGCTATTCTCGAATTCTCATGCAACTGCCTATAATGCTTTTGAATTTGATATCTACTTATAATGCCTGAAATTCATAATGCCTGAAATTCAGCCAAAAATTCTTTTTTCAACTGAAAATTCTTTAATTGGTACACACAATAAATTGGTATATACAATAAAAGTTTATGAATCTGTTTCTGTAATTATAATTATTGTAGCATAACAGATGCTTCAATAGTCTCTCTAATGCAGTGGTTTGTCGTTGGGAAAAACTATTAGACCAAATGGAGAAAACCCGCTCTGCTGCTGCAGAGGATGGCTACACTACAACACTAATTTGCAAGCAGCAGACCAGTGGGAGAGTTCATTTGTGTACTTCTTCCACCACTCCAACTTATCCACCTCAGGAGAAACACCATCCACTTTTGCCAGGTAACTAGGAAGCTCTTTTTTTTTTATCTTCAATTCGATCACTGAGGAAAGGAAAGGCTTTCAAGTGGTCAACATCAGTTGAGCATGGTTTAAGTTGAGATCTTGACTCAATCTAAAAATCTAGCATATTTGAAAGCTGTAATAATTGGTTTAAGATCACCTTCAAGTTTCTGCTTGAAATAAGTGATAGCAGGCTTGATACATTCAGTTGCATAACTAATTAGCTGCTGCTTATTAGTTGGCCTGTTTGAAGATAACTTGGTGGCAACAGCATTAGTATTAGCGAAATGTTGAGTAGAAATAGTAGCATGAAGTGCAGCGATTTCTTCATATGCATTAAGAGCAAGTGACCCTTTACCTTACAGTCGATAGGTTGCTTTCAGTCACGAATGGCTCACCAAAGTCCATTGTGATTGCAAGTTCCATTTGCAACTTTCGATTCTTAGGAGGGTCATTGAGAATATCCAAAAGCTTTTGTTTGGTAGGTGGGAGACCATTATTTTCAAGGAAGGGATGAACTTCCCCAAAAGCATCAAGCATGTGCTTCATTTCGACCACCATCGAGTGCTTGAATAAGTAGGGACTGGCAGACCTGTAGTTTCTCTCAAGCCAGTTTTGTCTTTGGACTTCGTGTAAAAAGTCCAATCCAGCCTTTAACAATATGTTTGTACATAATATTCTCTCTAACATGATCAAGAGTATGTGAGAATCACCCCACATATAGAATACAAGGGTAAACAATTTGAGTTTGAATTGGTATATACATTGTTAACCGAAGCACGATCACGCATAGATGATTTGAGACAATACCAAGTTGATTAGATAGGCACATAATCAACTGTCTGGCCACTACTTCGCCTTTAACCCTCTCACCGGCATAGGCGCAAAACGGTATAACCGCTACTAAAATAATAATAATAAATCAACTGTTTGTCGAAAAAAAGAAATAATCATATTTATGCATGCTCAAAGCTTTGTTCTACGAATATTTAAAATATAACGAATGTATGACGTAGGTAACCATGGAAAACGTGACGTCAAACTTCACTTCTGGTTTTGGAATAAAGATGTCTGTTCAATATAATCGAGATGAAGTTATCGGTCTGCTTTTTTATGATGATTTTGGCCTCTCTGAGAGTGATAGCTCTGAAGAAGATGAAGAAAATACCCCTGCTTACTTGGGAAGCCACGAGGTTGATATATGAAGTTTTGTGCAGCATGCATTTGTTATTTTTTGTCATATTCAGCTCATGTAATGATTTTTATATGGTTGATGCTAGCTAGCTTCATATAATTATTGTTGTCAAAAATATATTCTTCAATTGTCAGTTACTAACCTGTCACTGACCTGTCACTCAATGAGCAATGGTAAACTGTTGAACATTCTTTAGTGGACATAATAAAGAAAGCTAGAAACAGTTCCTGTTTTCATAATGAGATTCACGATGATGTGGTTTATTGCTAGGCAACCAATTTTTGTTACAATATTCGTCAACTCATTATCTACCACCTGACATATGGTTGCTAGGTACTTTACATTATGTATCTTTAAATATAATAAATAATAAGAAAATCATTCATTTTGAGGAAAATACCTCTGTATAGTTTCCGGTAGGAGGGAGGGCTTTTATAATATAGCTAGCAACATTAGCCTGACAACACCTTGCTGTAGTTGCCACTTCTCATCCACAAAACGAACCACTATAACCATTGCTACACAAACATAGGTTGTTCCATCAAAGATTACAGCTACTTCTTTTCCATTAATGTTATTTTTGATGCTGGCAAACTCAATTAATTGGCGTAAATTATTACTGTGAGAGAGTCTGAAGGCAATCTCTTCAAATATTTCTCTAAAACACTCAATCTTGCTTAGAGCTACTCCAGCTTTCAAAAACGATTTCACATCTTTAACTCGAAAGACTCCGACTTCATCTGAAAGATTTTCTCCAACTGGGTGTTTGTCTGCACCATACTTCTTTAACATGTCAGCTACATTTTGATCTTGCACTTTCTTCGAAGCTTTTAGCTTTTTACCACTAGTATGCTTAGCTGATTTAATATGTTGAAGCAATACACTCTTTTTAACAGACATAATCTCTCTACAGCACTCACAAAATAATTTTCTTGATACCACAGAGAGATATTCGTTGGAAAATTCTTTGATCCTTGTTGAAGTGAGAACAGAGGGGTCAGTAGCCAAACCACCCTTACCACGCTTCAAGCCAGTGGTAGGATTATTGTATAATTTCCTCTTTCTTGACAGGTCTGTTGGTGCAGGACTTCTCAGTTTACTCAAAAGACTGGGAACATCAATGTTAACACTACTGCTGGTGTTCGGTGTAACAGGAGCTTCAGGCTCAGGCTGAGTTTCTTGAGTCTCAGAAAATCTATCACCTGCCATTTTTCAGTCCTTGGGAGTGAGCTAGATCACATGTCAGACTAGTCTAGTTAGTCACATGTCAGACTAGTCTAGTTAGTCACATGAGTTAGTGGTCAAGTCATGCATCTACATAGGCGTATCACTGGGCCAATACTTCTACCAAACCACACCCACTCACGGAGATCACGCCCATATCACGTGGTCGCACCATTATGATTAGTCTAGTGGTCAGCTGCTCATAGTTGTCGGCTACTGTGACTGTGTAATATTGAAGAACAAAGTGAAACTACCAAACAATCTACTCATCAGCCAATGTATTTTCACCTTCCTAGTCGTTCTTTTGGTAACAAGGGAGAAAAATGCTGTTTCAAACTACAAAGAAGCAAAGGTAAATGAGAGGAACTTGCTGCCTAGTGGACTATAGCTATAACAGAAGAGATCTAGCTTTTATTACCAAAGGCTATATACACTAACTGGAAGGATGCTCGTGCTGCGCTAGCTAAATTTATTATATCTCTTACCATTTCTATCTCACCATTGTAGGAGCTCCATTTTTTTAAGTACATGTATTATCAAGATGCTGAATGTGAAAATTTCAAGTTCAGTCATTCATATTATTGTATTAAATTGCCTATATAAGTGTGGGAAAGGTACAGGGTATGGTTATACAAAATTGGGCATGGCCAAGCTATATATTTGCCTGCACTATATATTTGCCTTACCAATGCAAAATATACTGCTATGCCTATGATCTATCATATAGCTGTGTGCTAAGTAATAGATGTATATATATATATACATACACTACATTTTGTGTGCATAAATAACTACTGTATAAAAATTATAACTTGTGATCAAGTCTGCTTTTTGTGTATCATGTATTCAAAATCCGGCCTATAATGCTTGGAATCAGTAAAAATTCTGCCTATAATGCTGACATTATCTCAATGCTTCAACACACTCCAAAAAAATGCTAGCATAATTTATTGAGCCCCAGTAGGAAACCATAATCCCATATCTCTCTTTTTCAAACACAAACAACTTTTGTGGTCAAAAGATGGATTTCTCTGTGTAATAAAATGCTATTAGCGAAATGTCTTTTTTGACTCTGCTAGGTAACAAAATGCCTAATTATGAGCATAATAGGCAACTAGACCAGCAAGGGGGACTATGCGTCAAAACCACAAAATAATTGTACCTATTTCTAATTGCCATCACTTTTTTACTCTTTCGTCTACACAAGTATATCGTACCAAAGTCTTTATTATTCTGTGCTTGTTTTTATAATGTGTTAAATATCTCTATATACAAATTTTCTCAGAAGATACATGAGAAACATCGAGGTAACTCCAAGATATTTGTGGCAGACCTAGCTGCCTAACAATTTGAAGTCATTTACTCATAATTGGTGTGTGGCTTGCTAAGGAGTGTCTCAGTGATATCCATGGACCAAAGTTACGTCGTGTTGATTAGTTACACACTACAGAGTCTGAAAAACTGATAAAAACTAGAGGCCACCTCTTCTAACCACCATCTCTTGGCAATCCTTGCAGTAAACAAAAATCTGATTCATGGATATCACAGAGTACTAAAAGAGCTCTCAAATAACATACATAGCCCAAAAAATGAGCAAACGGTTTTAAAGTTATTCTCGCCACAAGAATTATTGCCATTAATTGTGGGAATAAGCATTCCAAGTTTGGAAAACGAAATGTTTGTGTTAGCACTGAAATAACTCGACAAAATATGTTCTTTTACAAGTTTTAGCAATTCCTTGATCTTTTTTTTTTACTTCCGTGACTCTTGAGTTTTCTGTGCCTATATCTACATGTAACAAAGAAAAATATGATGGAAATTGTTAGATGTATAATTATGTGGAATTTTCCTTTACAGCTGAATGTTTGTGCATATCAAAGAAATGTATGATGAAGTAGATCCACCATAACTTCGAAAAGAAGCATCCTATGTCTCTAAAACTTTGGAAAATAGCAAGTAGATAGATGCAACAACATTAAAATATAATAATCATAAAATAAATAAAAATTTCATGTGTAGTCCCCCGTGGTGTGTGTGTGTGTGGGGGGGGGGGGGGGGGGGGGGGGGGGGCTGTACGTCAGCACCACTAAAGTATTATAAATTGCCATAACTTTTGTTGTATATGCAGGTCATTTTATTCCCTATTTCCTTATATATACTAATGATAATAATTATGTTGAATGTCCCTGCAGACATATTTTCTCGGAAGATACATCAAGATCCCTAAATAAGTTGATCTATCTTGCAGTACAATTCATAACTGCCCTAATTATCAAGACCAAAGTCCTAGATTTGGTCAGCTGATAGAGAAGGCCCTAATCTGCAATATGTGAACACAGATTATCGTGGTTTTTGTGTAGCAGGCCACCGCTTTGACAAATGGAAAACACCAGGAAAAATGCCAAACCTCACCACTTCAAATCAACATAACTTGCTAATACTTAGAGTACTTAAAAATTTGGCATGTACAAAAGACAGATAATTAGAAGGGCTATCCAGTGATATAAAAAAAAATTATCATTTTTTAGTAAAGTGTAGAAAAGTTATGAGAAAAAAAACCAGTTTTTTGGGAATTTTTTTGAAAAATACACATGCAAGATGTGTTCTCTTTGTAGTTTCTTGATCTGTTACATGAACAAAAAAAAATTGCAAGAAGAAGAAAAAAAAGAAGGAAAAAAAAAAATCTCTAATTTTTGACGCATAGTTCCCCCTTAATATATAGGTAGGAATTGCGGGAATAGTTATATATAAAGCAGACGTCCCAAGGTCAAACCACATGCAGATTTGCCTCCTTTTCTGTAGGCTTGTTTGTTACACCCCTGCAGCTATGACAAAATGTACGTTTCAATAAAATAAGATTAGTCACCTTGTTCCATTTCACATAACTGCACTTCGACCCTGACAGAGACATTTCAGCTAAACAAGCACTTAAACAGTGAGGACACATTTTGTCTTTTTATGCGACTTCCTCCGTTTTACAGTTGTGAAATTTTTGGTTTCTTAGTGGCCTAGGTGACACTCACACTTGCATTAGCAGAAGATTAAGATCTACAATTTGCTTTTGAGTGATGTCATCCGAAGAACCATCCTTATAGCAAACTTCATAAATTGTTACTGGAACAATGTAGATGAGCAATGTGTAAACAATAATCATCCATTAAGACCTCTACTTTATTCCTGCATCCTTTATGTGATATAATAGTGCTATTATTTCATAGGTGTTGTTTAGTCCATGGTCATGATGCAATATCTCTTTGTGCAATGCTAATATAATTAAAGGACCTATTACATGCTATCACAAACCTTCCAATCTTGAAAAGTAGTTGCTAGAAATCAAGTGCCTCTTTTTGCACTGATAGAAAGCTGCATTACACTCCCACTGGTATACTTCATTAAGACAATAAAATTAAAGAATTTGTGTGCACCAAATAATCACTGAAAATCGGCCTAGCATTGTAATTAATGATTCTATTTGCAGTACTTTCTATGCACTAGACATCTGTATGGTAGTGCCCTCAGCATCAGAAATGCTGGTTGTTTGAAACGACATGCACCTGTCAGTTAGCTATACTGAGAGCATCATCAATTACTATAATATAGCAGCAACTATGGACTAGTTTACCAAAACCAAAAAAACTACACGAGGAGAGACATCCCTACCAACATGTGCATAAATTCATTGATGAAGGACTACGAATAAGTATTAATTATTGCCAGGTATAGTTGTAGCTCTTTAAAGAAAATAATAATAATAAAAAATCTCAGAATTAAATATAATAATAATATATGTCAAAGAAAATAGATAAAATAATCTAATAGCAGCAGCAGTATTAGCAGCAGCAGTAGTATCAACAATAAGCTTCCATAATTAATTATTAGCAAGGTTTGCTTACATCAGCATTTGTGGTGGTCTCCCATGAGCGATACTCTATATTGGTCATAAGATTTTTGCACTATTTTACAAGCGGATTTGTGACAACACCACTCAAAACTGCCGTGTGTATATAATGGTGATGTTAGAAGGGCACCAAGACTGGAATGTACTCAGTAAAAAATGCTCTACTTTCAATGTGCCAGTAAATTATCCTCCAAAGACCCCATGTAAAAAAAAGGTAAAGGTTTGAGTACATTCATGGTATCATTATTAACTGTTTGCAGTACCAACCGTTTGACACAGATTTTTTGGCTGCCTACTTAGACATGCTACCAATTGATATCTCAGGCAATGACTTCCAGAGCTATGTGAGAGGACATTTTTGTAGAGCAACAGATATTAGGCAGACACTTCACTGAATATGCATCTACCAGTGGCAATCCATTGACCTTTCAAAGAACAAACTACCTCTCCTTTTTTTTAGCATCGCCTTTGTTACACCACATTATCCAGTACACTAGCTGCTAATGTTGACTCTACCTATGTACACCACATTATCCAGTACACTAGCTGCTAATGTTGACTCTACCTATGTACACCACATTATCCAGTACACTCTACCTATGTACACCACATTATCCAGTACACTAGCTGCTAATGTTGACTCTACCTATGTACACCACATTATCCAGTACACAAGCTGCTAATGTTGACTCTACCTATGTACACCACATTATCCAGTACACAAGCTGCTAATGTTGACTCTACCTATGTACACCACATTATCCAGTACACAATCAGCCTCTCCCCACACTCACTTTCAACTCCTCTTTACTCCAATTCGATTTGTTCCTAATTTCACAGGATATTCTTGTATATCAAGACATGTAAACATTAATTAATGATGATCTGGATTTCTAGACAAATTAAACACTTCATCAATTCTCTCAACTAACTTTCACTTTGACATGTACAGTTTATCTGTTAGTTACTGCATAGCTAGTGATTTCTAACTGTTTATATAGCAAACTTATTTAGTGTTTAAAACTTAGACATTCTTTTAGGGTGTAGAAACGCTTAGGTTATCAGATATCCTCTGCAATATGATGTAGCTGAATCATCCTAAATTCTATGATTTAGCTTTATCCATTAACCAATTCACCGTCGGATTTAGGCAGCATTTTTTTTAATTGGACTCGTGGAAAAATAAAAATCAATATAAAATCAGGAGTAACCATGGTTGATGGGATAGCATTGGTGCGACGAACATCGTGGTCAACTTTAGGTTTCTAAGCAACCGACCACAAATGATGAATATCATTATGTAATTACAGCTTAATGAAAGCTCTTACTTCTGACTATGCTAGACAATGCAACATGTGATTATATATAATTATATTTATATATATATATATAATATGCTCACACTTATTGCATTCCCAAAACTTATTCCCAAAATTTGCATAACTATATTTTTGATTTTTTAATATTTAATTTCTGATGAAGATATTGTTATCATGTTAGTGTTATATGAAGAATTATTTATTACATCTTCCCATAACAGGACAACAATAGCAACAAAAAAATGCATACACAAAACAACAGCCATCTAACACACACAAACACACATAGAACAGATAGAGAAATGGAAATACCATAGAAAGTAAAATTTAAAAAAGTGAAGCAAAAACTAGGAAACTACTTGGTGAAGTCTACCATGGTGTGATACTAAAAAAAAAGTCCCCACACAGTGGTACTTTGCAGTGATGGCAAATATACTTGGTCTCATGGCGATTTGAGATTCCAGACATGTTTCCAACTGCTACACAGACAACACACCTCTGCTGTTTGTCAGTTAGTGCTTACCAATGCCCAAGCATGGTGTTCAGTCGCTCTAGACGCTCGTTATGAACTGAGCGAGGGTGGTCAGCACGCTGATGTGAGCAGAAACATCCCACTAGTTCCTTAGCTAGCTCCAACCTGAAGGTCAAAAACTCTCTCTTCCTGTAACCTCTGACAAGGTGATCTGCTCTGCGGACATGAGAGTCTAGAACATAGCTGTTCAGAATGCATGCCTCAACCATTATATGCAAACACCCTCTTCCACCACTTCTACTCCTCCTCCCTATATTATAATAACCAGTCATCTGGTCCCCAACATCCACACCTCTCATATACTTCTGGTAATCCACAAGTAGGGGTGGTCAAGACACATCCACCTGAGCTCCATCAAGGCGACGCCTCTTCACTGTGGTGGCAGGCTCAGCAGCATGGAAAGTGGACAAAATATTATTGTCCACCCAAACTACACCAAATAGTGGGCATTGGACCTGAAGTCATAATGCCCATGGTTACCTTTGGTTGCCTTCAAAATCAAATCCTTTGGATAGGATCTGCGATTGCTTTGCACAGTACCGCAGGCATTGATTCCTCTGTTGAACAGAGTAAGGTAGAGGATGGGGCTGGTATAGAAGTTGTCTGTGTAGAGCTCATGTCCACTACCTTCCAAACCTTCCATGAGCTCCAGAACAACCCTTATGCACAGCTCGACATCTGTATTACTACCTAGTGCCTTACGAGTGTAAACCTGAAGCTTGTGGATATAGCCATTAGTGGAATCGGCCAGTACAAATGCCTTGATGCCCCATTTGGTAGGCTAGTCTTTCATGTACTGTTTGAACCCCAAGCATCCCTTACATTTGATCATGGCTTCATCAATTGAAATTTGCTGGTGAAGGTTATACTCCTCAGAAAACTTCGGAACAATCAAGTCCAAAAGTGGACGCACCTTACTAAGGCGATTGTGCCCAGGCTGGCTAGGTAATGTGGTCACAAGCAAACTAGTTGGGTGAAAAAAATCTGCTGAAACCTCACTATTTGCATAACCCCTGAAATTCCAGGAAATCTGCTGAAACCTCACTATTGGCATAACCCCTGAAATTCCAGGAAATATGGTGATCTAGTGTGGACCAATACAAGTTCAATCGAGGCAACTTCAAAATCCCCATGTAAATAAGGAGCCCAAGAAAAGCTTTCTGGAACAGTAACAGGTACCCAGTCGCGGGGACGTGGTGTGTGACTATGTGTCCTCTCATAGTGATTAGTCTCTGTTACAAGCAGGGTACACACCTCCTCAGCAAAAAGCTTAAAACATATGTCACACGCTGAAGAGGAGGAGGTTACATCTGGAGAAGTAGGTCCAGGCACTACTGAATAAGAGAAGTGAGTAGATGATGACTCCTCCTTTCTTCAACTTCCAACTACCACAGCCAAATTGTCGGTTACTGAGCTACCAGATGGAAGTGCTCGAGCAGATTGGGCTGCTAGAGAATTAGAGGAGGGACTATCAAAGGTACTAGCTGAGGAAACAGTAGAAGAAGCAAGAGACAGAGCTAAAGAAATGCTGGTAGGTGAAGTCCCAGAAAGAAAGAGATGACTAACTAAAGGCAGAGCAGAACTTGAAGCACTAGCAGCTATTTCACTACCACTACTCTGACAAACTCGAGCATGACAAATACTCCTAGTGCTACGACTAAGCTGAACAACTGGTCGTGAAGGAGAGTGTGAGGGTAAAAATATAGGAGGGCATGACGATGGAAAAGACAATGATGACGATGGAAATAGTATAGGAGTGACTACAGACATCACATTATGTCATAGAACCTGATGCATAGGTCACACAACCTACAGTTGCAGATACTGGTAGGAACAATGGAGAAGGTGATGAAGCAGCCATCACAGCAATAGGAGGGCTAACAATAGTTTGGGTCATAGGGTTGATGAAGTGTTAGCTGCCCAATCCATCGCTTCATGAATCAAACCTGAAGGGGATAAAAGAAATTGGCATCAAATAATTTTACTGCGGATTACAAGTAACAAGGAAACTAAAAGAGCATTGCTAATAGCTATAGCTAACCTGTAGCTAAACTGACTGTAAATACCTTCTTCATCGCTGATCGGGCTCTGGCCTCTATGGAGCAGCTACGCCTCCACGGGAGGATTAATTGTTACTCGTGCATGCACACTCCTTATCTCAGTTATACATTCTCAGCTCAGATATTATTAGTTTCGAATGAGCATGCTCACTAACTTTTTCTGTTGCCTGGTAATATTATTATCATCTCTTTGTATCTCTTAAGTTACAACAAATTAAGTCCGCTATCCAGCCTAGCAGGGTAGTAGCGACTAGGACACATCCCGACTGCCGGACAGTATTATTTCAAGAGGCTTCAGCCGTTCAGACTAGGCAGAGATTTACGCCCTCTGCTGAAGCCTAGAGACACGGGGAGATGTGTGGTACTATATATTTATCGGCTACACGCTCTGCTGAAGGTCTTGACAGACGAAAACTCGCAAGTGGGTCTTTCCCCGTACAGGTTGACTACGAGTACGGTTGTGCGTGGGACGCAGGAAACTCGCTTCAGGGACAACATTCTCCACAGTGCTGAGTAGTCCCGAACATTTGGTCCTTCGAGCCGGATACTATCTTGCTGCCAGCAAACTTGCGACCAAGGCTCAGGAGAGAACCGGAAAACCAACAAAGATTGGAGTGGCAAAGAAACACAGACGACTTGTGAACTTCTCTTGTCACACTCACCATCTTTTCACCACCTCATTTGTCACTTGACATTTTTTTAAATCTTGTATCTCTTATTCATTTTCAGTTGTGTCTGCAAGCTTATCATGACTACGCTTGAAGACAGAGGACGACTGGAAGCAGAGTTCACGGAGCTGGATCTGCCGACCCTGAAGAAGAAGAGATCTAATCTGCTACGTAGCACCACGCGGTGTGATACCTATCTTAGGGAGTTGCAGACGAAGCCTACCAAAGAGCTAGATGCCAAAGGGATTTCAGTACGTCGACACAAGCTGCTGCAGGACACAGTCACTGCAGATGTGGTCCATGACGCCATCATCAGCTTTCTGAAGGAAGTGGACATCGACGTAGAAGAAGCCGACTACTCTGTAGAAAGCACGCGGATGATCATGCTAGGGTCAGCCCTGGAGGCAGAAGAAGAGGCAGCTAGACTCTACAGACGTTGCCGAACAATCAGACGGTCCATGGACTCCTTGGCAGACCTGCCCAAACTCGACGGATGCCACGTAGCCCCCACACTTTGGGACTTGCAAGAGAAATTGTCTGAGATGCAAGAATCAGCAGACACAATCTCCAGTCGCCCAGAAGTGATGGACGGCATCCAAGCACTCATCAGGGACCTACGTGGTCTACAACTCAGACACGGCGAGGACACTGAACCCTCAGCCCCAGTCTCCAGTTCCAAACCCAAAGGAATGTCTAAGTTTGACAGACTACCTCGTATGCCATTGCCCGACTTCGATGGCACAGCCGTGGGCTGGCGTCCTTTTTGGGAGAAATTCAGGAACATGCTTTCCAAAGACGACGGTCTCACAGACGTCGACCGATTGGCATTTCTCAACATGACGGTCAAGACAGAGGAAGCGAAACTCATCATCGAGTCGGTCACAAGATCTGGACCACAATTTGATGCAGCGATCAAAGCTCTTCAGGATCGCTACGATCAGCCGAGACAGACTAGTAGAACCTCTTTGCAAGCTGTTCTCAAGCACACTATTGATCTTACCTCAGAAGGGATCAGCAAGACCATCTCATTATTTCAGACATCAATAGCTGTTCTCAAGGAATGTACAGATGCCACACTGGACACACTGTATACACTCATCCTTGAACTCATCATGCCGCCCAAGCTATTTCAGGACTGGACGGAATACTCTAGCAAGCACAAGAAGACTCCTACGTTTGAGGATGTTGCAGAGTATCTTCGCAGGTATCAGATGAGATTCTACGGGAGAACAGATGCTGTAAAATCACCCGCCACACAGACTCCTGCTACCAAGCCACCTGTGGTCACCCAACAGAGGAAGCCTTGGAAGCCACCAGTTTTGCATCAGAGCAGCAAGGACTGTGCACTGTGCCATGATGGGCCTCACCCTCTCTACATGTGCGAGACGTTCCGGGCCAAAGGAGTGGAGGACAAAAACAGCACAGCCTCTAGGCTGAAGGTTTGCACGAATTGTCTGTCTCTAAACCATCTTGCTCGTGATTGTTCTAGCAACAGATCCTGCAGAGATTGTGGGAAAAGACACCATACCCTACTGCATCGTCGCAAGCAGAATTCCCCAACCGAAGGCCAGCCTCCTAGTGCACCTCCCACCACCAATGCTCACGTTACACCAGCATACTACACAGTACATTCTAAGCAGCAGGCACTCATCAGTACTTGCTGGGTCATTGTAGAGTCCGGAGGATACAGACGCTCAGCCAGGGCTCTCATCGACAGTGGCTCTCATTTGACATTCATGACGTCAAAGCTGGCTCAATCTCTGAAAGTACGCAAATTGAAGGAGACTACCAGCCTGGTTGGTATATCCCAGATCGAGGCTCCGAGCTGTCACTATAAGGCAGACTTGGCACTCGTTCCACCTGGACGTCCTGCAGTGGACTGCCGTGCTGTGATAATCAACAACATCACTGGTGACTTGCCAGGAATGCAGCTGCACGGGGTTCGCGAGAAGCCATTCATTAAAAACCTTGAGTTGGCAGATCCACACTTTGATAGACCTGGTCGTATCGATATGCTCATCGGGTCAGATTATGTAGATACCATCATGCTACGAGGTAAACACTCATCATCAGATGGGATGCTTCATGCTCTCGAGACCACATTCGGATGGAACATACGCGGCAGATGCTACCCAGACCAACCTACAACTGAACATCCACTTTGTCTGCATGTCAATACTGCAGACCCAACAACCGACGAACTGCTAGCAGCTCTCTGGCAAGTGGAAGAATCACCCAGTGAACCAGACCACACCTCAGAGGAGGAGCAGCAGGCAGTGCAGCACTTCAAGACCACTCACTCCCGAACTGAGGAGGGTAGATACATTGTCAATTTACCACGCAGATCTATTTCTCTCCCTTTAGGCTGCTCCCGAGGTCAGGCAGTGAAACGCTTTCACGCCAACAAGAGATCTCTGGTGGCTAAGGGGCAGTTTGGCAACTTCACTAACGCCTTGCTAGAGTACCAGGCCATGGGTCACGCTGAACCAGTGCCTGAAGAAGACTTGCGTAAACCTGAGTCGGAAACTTACTATCTACCAGCTCACGGGGTCATGAAAAAGTCCAGCACGACAACCAAACTACGAGTCGTCTTCGACGCATCTGCTAGGACTTCAACAGGAATCTCTCTCAACCAGATACTTCTGCCAGGTCCCAATCTATACCCCTTGTTAACCAATGTTGTTCTGTCGTTCAGGTCCCACTCCATAGGCATGACGGCAGACATTTCTAAAATGTTTCGAGAGATCCAGCTACATCCAGATAATCGAGACTTACACCGTTTCCTACAGCCATCTTGTTGCGGGGAGGGACTCACGGAGATGAGGATGAAAAGACTCACTTTCGGAATCACATCGTCACCCTTCCTGGCTACACAGGTGTTGCGCCAGACAGCATCTGACCATCAGGCAGAACATCCAAGAGCAGCCGACATAGTGCTGAACCACTTCTACGTGGACGACTGCTTAACGGGTGCCAGCACCATCAAAGAGGCAGTAGAGATTCGGGAGGAGCTGAAAACACTACTCGATCATGCCTGCATGAGGCTGAGAAAGTTGAGGTCCAGCTCTCCAGAACTACTTCAGTCCATACCAGAGGAAATGAGAGAAGAGGAGAACCTGCAGCTCTTCTCGCCCCCTGCCGAGTGCCACAAGGCCTTGGGGGTTCACTGGAATACTCAAACGGACACACTTCATGTCGCTACTCCAGTGCTCATTCCCGAGGATCGACCCACCAAGAGGAAGATTGCATCAGATGTCGCAAGAATGTTCGACCTCATGGGATGGTTCGTCCCAAGCACCATCTTGGTGAAAGTCCTACTACAATGTTTGTGGAAGCTCAAGCTAGGATGGGACGACCCAGTTCCAGAATCCATTGCACAGGAGTGGAGAAAGTGGAGGCAAGATCTACACATCATCACTGAGCACCCTATCCAGAGACATCACTTCGAGAAGAGGAAGACGGTCAGAAGCATGCAGCTGCACGGCTTCAGTGATGCCTCAGAAGCGGCATATGCTGGAGTTGTGTATCTTCGAGTCTTGTACACTGACACGACCATTTCAACAGCTCTACTCTATGCTAAGACGAAGGTGGCACCCCTCGCTGGGGCTACTATACCGAGGCTAGAGCTCTTAGGAGCAAACATTCTCAGTAAGTTACTCAGTACTGTTGCTAACGTGTTGCATATCCCACCTGCAGACATCTTTGCATGGAATGACTCAACCATCACCCTCTGCTGGCTACATGAGCCTCCGGGGAAGGGGATGCTCTATGAGCACAACAGAGTGAGAGAAACTGTTCAGAGAGTGCCTGCCGAACACTGGAGACACGTACCCACACTCTGCAACCCGGCTGACGTGGCTTCTCGGGGCGCTATTCCTAGGGTCCTTGTAGACTTCAGGCTCTGGTGGGAAGGTCCCACTTGGCTCCGCCTCGCGCCATTAGAATGGCCGTGTAGGACAGACTGGAAGAAACAGAGAGTCAAGTCAGAAGAACCACCTACTGTCCTGATTGCCAACCCACTGATAGACCTTACAGAGGCCTTCTCGTCATATGCGAACCTCAAGCGCATTTAGTGCTGGTGTACCCACTTCATCAACAACTGCAAGACACCAGCAGCGGAGAGACTTCTCTCACGCAGACTATCACTATCCGAACTTCAGAGGATGGAGGAGACGTTGCTCAAGCTCAGTCAAGGATGATCCTTCAGATCCGATCTCGATGCACTGCAAGCAGGCGGAGTCGTCTCACGAAAAAGCACCCTTCTGCATCTATGCCCATACTTGGATGAAAAGGGACTCATCAGAGTGGGAGGCAGGCTCGAGAGATCATCAGCCACTGCCAGTCAGAAACACCCAGTGATTCTTCACCGGTCTGACCGGTTTGCTAAGTTGCTGTGTACACAAATACACATTGACAACCTGCATGTTGGCCCTACGGCTTTACTTGCTATTGTTTCTTTGACATTTCACATCATAGGTCTAAAACACCTCGTCAAGGGAGTGTCCAGAGCTTGTGTGCGCTGCAAGAAGCCGTATGCAAAGACCACCTCACAGAGGATGGGACAGCTACCACCTTGTCGTGTGACTCCATCTACACCGTTCCACCACACTGGAGCAGACTTCGCTGGGCCTCTCATGGTCAGGCGCGGATTCACTCGCTCCAGAGTCATAGAGAAGATCTACATTTGCATATTCATGTGCATGGCCACTAAAGCAGTCCACCTAGAAGTGGTCAGAGACCTCACAACTGAAGGATTTCTCTATCTGCACTCCGATGCTTCATCGCAAGGAGAGGCTATCCATTTACTTTTACTACTGACAACGGGAGCAACTTCGTTGGTGCTCAACGCGAGCTCCAAGGGATCTACCAACTCATCCAGTCACCAGTCACTCAAGAAGCACTGGATCGATTCTGCATCACCAATAACATGCAGTGGAAGCATATCCCAGCTAGGTCACCTCACTTTGGGGGACTCTGGGAAGCAGCCGTGAAGAGCATGAAGCTCCTGATGGTCAAGATCATTGGACCACACACTCTTATGATGGACGACTTGTATGCAGTCACAGTAGAGATTGAAGCAGCCTTGAACAGCAGGCCACTCATTCCGCTCGATTCTGCACCGGCAGACGGAGTGGAAGTGCTCACCCCAGGACATTTCTTGGTGGGAAAAGCACTGAAGTCTTGCCCAGTCTCAGACTTCTCCAACCGCAATCTCAACCGACTCACCCGATGGGATCTACAACAACGACTCTCAGCAGATCTATGGCAAAGGTGGAGCAAGGAATACATCTCCTCTCTGCAAGCCATTCGACGTTGGAAACACCCTCAGCGTTCGATCCGTACCGGCGATATCGTGCTAATCAAAGACACAGACTTGTTCACACGCAGCTGGCCACTGGCAAGAGTAACTCAGGTCCACGCAGGAGATGACGGACTTGTCAGAGTTGCTACTGTCAGGACAAGCAAAGGCACCTTCAAAAGGGCAGTTCACAAGCTAGTTCGACTGCTGGAGGATGAAGAGGATCTTCTCTCTCTGGCCCCCCCAGGATGATCGGGCTCTGGCCTCTATGGAGCAGCTACGCCTCCATGGGAGGATTAATTGTTACTCGCGCATGCACACTCCTTATCTCAGTTATTCTCAGCTCAGATATTATTAGTTTCGAATGAGCATGCTCACTAACTTTTTCTGTTGCCTGGTAATATTATTATCATCTCTTTGTATCTCTTAAGTTACAACAAATTAAGTCCGCTATCCAGCCTAGCAGGGTAGTAGCGACTAGGACACATCCCGACTGCCGGACAGTGTTATTTCAAGAGGCTTCGGCCGTTCAGACTAGGCAGAGATTTACGCCCTCTGCTGAAGCCTAGAGACACAGGGAGACGTGTGGTGCTATATATTTATCGGCTACATGCTCTGCTGAAGGTCTTGACAGACGAAAACTCGCAAGTGGGTCTTTCCCCGTACAGGTTGACTACGAGTACGGTTGTGCGTGGGACGCAGGAAACTCGCTTCAGGGACAACACTCTCCACAGTGCTAAGTTGTCCCGAACAATCGCTGGTGTTCTCATCTCCATCTAGATCGGCACCTCGAGTGAAAGCGCTACGCTACCGGTCATCAGCGACTATTCTGCCAAGCGATAGCAGAGCTTCGGGTCAACACGGCTCTGGCCAAGGTAGAATGAGATGCAATCGCCTTCTTCATCACTGCTTTCATACTCAGAAAATCCAAAATCATCGCCCAAAACCTGGGCCTAGTATACTAGCTCTGTACCTCAGCTAGCATGGCCTAGTATACTAGCTCTGACCTCAGCTAGCATAGCCAGTATACTAGCTCTGACCTCAGCTAGCATGGCCTATAGCTCAAAAGATAGGTCTCTCTGTGTGCTCTCTTTTGATACTAAAATATGTTAGCTCTGAGAAATAACGACAGTCGAACGGACATCTCAATATTTCTACCCTAGTTACCGAACGTCTATTGCCTTTATATTCGGTACGATCGTACGATTTTTTATGTTTTTTTAATATTTGATAAATAACTTTTTGCGTATATATACGCTTGTGACAGTGAGTGGGTTAATTACCTTAGATACATCAGTTCTACAACTGGAGTTGTTTTAGACCATATTGGTAAGAGAAAGTTGGAATTTCCCACCTCAACTTCGTAGTTTGGTCTTTTGTTAGCTTACTATATTGTCAGCTATCTAATACTAAACAGCAACCATCTTTGATGGCTCTGCTTACATAGAGAGACAAGAGGCAAGAAGGAACAGGAACTTGGTCACCTATCAGTGGCCACAACAGAAGCGCACCATCTATTTTGATGACAAAACCTATACTAAGCACAATGAATCCTACTATTCAGTTTACGCCAGAAAACAGAAGTTGTCAACTGGAAGCTGTTCTCTGGCTATCTAATTGATAAGCTACCAAGGTATGTAGCTAAAGCTTAGAAGCGCTGTTTGATCGCAAACGAGCAATTTCTGTACATAGCTCTACGGCAAACAACCGAAGGATTTAAAACTGCTTCTGGACCTTAGAAAGGATTAGACTGACAAATGTCCTCTAGTGTTCCTTGGGGTTATCGAGCTACATTTTACCAACCACCAATAAATATTCACCCGCAGATCAACAAGATACATAAAGACGCTAACGATTGTCCTACCACTCCAAACCAGCGACCACAGTTTCCTAATGTATACCTATGCCATAATTGTTTAAACATAGGAACAAAGGGAAAAATTTGAAATACACTGAACATTTTCTGTGTGTTTATTATCTGCGTAATTAAGATTTTGATTGCGTGTCCACTCTGCGCCTGAGACTCCGCGCATGCCATGTAGGTAGCGTACGCTAACTAATGCGTCACTTTTTCTAAAGTTCTGAAAAAGTAAAACCAGACTGCTCATTGATCTGATAAATGTCTATTACAACACTAACCTTGCTGTTTACAGCATTTCTACTAATGAGTAGCCTATTTCAAAGGGATATACCGTGGATGGACACTTCCAAAAGACTTGCTATGCTGGCGATCCTGAGCAAGGGCATCCCAATTCCAACTGGCAACCAACCGTCCTTGATTTATCAGGTGTCAGCTACAACTTAAGTTTTTCTGAATCCACCATCCAGTGTCTAGCTATGGATAACCATATGGATGTGAAAAAATGGTCAGCCACCACCTATGCCAAAGTTGGCCCCGACATGAGGGAAGAACGTACAACAAATTCAGATACCATCAAGAGCACAACTTTGGCCATTTACACACCCAAACCAATATTGATAATGGATACTGAAGTTTTGGTTATTTTTATAATTTTATTCGGAGTTGTCATTCTTTATTCATGTGTCTATGAAACATATCACTTGATCCATCATGGATTTCTCCCAAGGGAACAGGAGAATACTGTATGTTGGCTTGAGGATGTGATTGCTGTATTGCAGGAAAGAAATGCTAAGCTTGAGAAACTCGGAAAAGATGCAGTGTCCAAGTTGAAATGTGCTGAAGCAAACATAGCTATACTCAAGGTTTTACTGGATGTGGAGAGTGAAACTAACAGCTTTCTCTCTGAAAGGTTGACTGCAGCTAATAGTGAAACTGCTTTGTGGAAGATCAAACTCGAAAGAGAATCCTTCTTGAAGATTGAAGAACTGGAAGTTACAAAGCACAAACTGCAGAACAAATTGAAGAATGTTGATGAATCATACACACAGCTGCAAGTGAAGTATTCCTACATGAACAAGATCAATAACTGCATCACAGCTGAGCTGACATATCTCAAACTTCACTTGGAAAAGGAACCAAGAATATATCAATCTCTGGTGATGAAGCAGAAGAAGGCTGAAGGAGATATCAATGAGAAAATCAATGAAAATATGGCATTGGACAAAGTAGAATGCATCTTTGCCTTGGAGGAAGAAAAGGCTCAACTAAAGAATGAAACAGATCACCTACCGTGCAAACATTTGGAGTTGTCACTACTAATGAACGTACATGTGAAAGAAGTTAACGCAGAGGCAGAGAGTGCCACAGAAAATAAACAGAGCAGGATTGTGGCTGTGCAGGAGTCACTAGCATTAGAGTTAATAATGAATAATGAACAATTCAAATGGAGGATGGAGATGCAGATACATGCAGAAGAAGATGAAAATGCTCTGAAGACAACCAAGGAATGTGTGGTTCAAATGTAAGTAAGGCTAACTTTGTGTACAAGGAGGAGTTGGAAGTTATGTGTGGCCCCGCATGAGATGTGCAGTAAAGATAAGAATCATATCATGTGTGTGGAAGACATGAAGATACAAATGGAGTATTTAAAAACAGTTATGCCTTATGATAACCACAAATACTTTGTCACTAACATGATCTTAGGAGCACTCTCATTGCTGATGGGGAGTGCACCTGCACAAAAACCAAATTGAATGACATGAACAACTCGTCGTATTTGGGTATTATTATATAATGAAGCTTTCCAGGAGTTTTTGACATAATTATAATTTTTATCAGCTGACAGCAGTCTACTGTTGATAATCATCTGACTGCAAGGGATCTACTGAATGTTTACTGCATCCTTCCTGTCAGGCAACAGTTACCAATAGTATAATATGTTGGATTCTTCCTCTCTATTCAGTGATGGTGGATTCTGCTTAATCCAGAGTGTCTTAACTGTCGTTGTCTCTCCTGCTAGTTTAAAACTTTCACTCCACCACTAATCAGAGAAAATGATACAATATCCCAGCCACAAATAAGCTGCTTTACAGTAACTGTTCACAAATTACAGAAGAGCTTGGTGTGAGTGGGACTCGACACCAAAATTTTGCACTGCAGCATTTGGCAGCACATATGGAACATAATTTTCAGACATTCTGTGAAATTGTTTGTGTTGATTAAGCCACAATCAATCTTTTGTAGTAGAACAATATCCCACATGACACTTCCTTGGAACCAGCCAAGACCTCTAAAGCTGCTGAGATAAACATAGAGACTCCCAGAAACCAGGCTAATCCACAAACTGAGGAACCCCTGCTTGATGGACCAAATGGAAGGAATACTCCTCCCTTTAAACTTACATGCTACAGACATGGCAGAGGTCATAAAGCAAGTATTTATAAATTGAAGGAATCATAGTGCTACTATTGCAAGAAGAAATGCTATATTGCACAAGTCTACTGAACCAGACAAAGAGCAACCAACTCTAAAATGACTCCAAAGAAGAAGGTCAGACCCACTGTGTTGAACAAGATGTGGAAAATAAGATACATAAAAAACTTTATAACTTGCAGAGCAAATCTCGCTCACCGATTCAAGTGCTCGTAATGATCAATAATGTTCTAAGTGAAATTGAATATGATTGGGATCAACATTTTTGCCACTCAACCATCCAACTCAGCAAAAGCGCCTATCCAAGAAGATGTTACATCTTTTTTATTTCACCTATATTGGAGATAAGATAAGCTTGCCAGGATCCGATGTAAGAGTAATGTGAACAGTGATGTGATGTTAATGCATGTTGTAAGACCTGGATGGCCAAACCTTATGAGCTGAGACAGTTTGGTAAAGTTAAAAGTTCACTTTAATGATCTGATCACCACTTTCTGTGTAGTGAGGCTGAGTATGGGCTACAGAAAGTGATGAATTGTTTTGCACCTGTATTCACGAATGTATTTGGGTAAATCAGAAGTGAAACTACATTTTGACCAAGCTCTGACCAAAAGTCTACAATTTGCCACCAGTTTCTTATTCTCTCAAGGTTCAAGTGGAAGAAATGCTCAAGAAGATAACGAGCGACATAAATTTGAGAAAATTGGATGTACCCCATAGTGCCAGTCAAGAAGCCATATTGAAGGTTGAAAATTTGTGGAGAATTCAAAGTCATTATCAACAAGCACATTGGATTGATCCCTATCCCTTTCCCAGGGTAGATGGGTTGTTTTCAGTTTTGTAAGAGGAGAAGTACTTCTCAAAATTGGATATGTCACAAGGATATCTACAGCTGGAATTAGAAGAAGACTCAAAATATATATTACCAAAAATACCCACAAAGGTATTTTTCAGTTCGACAGATTGCCTTTTGGGGTATTCTCACAGCGGAGATAATGGGGTATCAATGTATTTTTGGGTCATTTCAAGGAGTTTCTAACTATATTTTGTTCACCGGCTTCACTTACAATAAACTCTTTGAGAAACTTGAATGAATTCAAGGAAGTCTTCAACTGGCTAACTCTTCTTAGTGTAGAATACTGTGGGCATATTATTAAACAGTTAGATAGATTGCAGCTTACTGAGGAGAACATCAAGGTAGTACAATGGGCTAATCATAACAGAGCTATGGCAAAGTAAATGTTTAAGTAAAATTGCTACTGAACCTTTGTACTTGTACACTTTATTGAATAAGCAGATCAAGCAATCCTGGTAGATTACTAGACTCAATCTTCCCAAGCTGGAAAGAAAGGCTACTGGCCAACAAGTTGGGACACTCTTCTATGAGATTACAAAAGAGTTGGTGCTAGCTTACAATGCTTCTCCTAATGGATTTGATTACTTCATAGCTTGTCAATTCATCATGTAATAACCTTTTTTCGGCCGAATGGATTAACCATTCAGACATCACATCAAGTCATGTTATAGTTCTTTCATTGATCCCTTAATTAAACATGCTCATGGCTCTGGAACTAGAGTGTTCATTACTGGCTGCTATGAGTTGAAAGAGAATTGATGCGATGAGCACATACTGCTTTAGCTCCTCTACCATCTTGTTGTTCACCAACGACCTCCATGATATCCAAATAGTACCACAACCAATTTATGTAGACAGACCAGGAGATGGTGGAAAAGAGTACTTGTAAATTTGGTGGTTCCTATGTTTTGAATAGTCCTCTTTTGTGCAAGCTTCTGCATCTCAGAGAAAGATTACTATCTATGGGCTCAAATTTGTCACGCAATGGCTTTGATCAATTCCACCAGTTTTGGCCTGGTATTATTATAACTGCTTGGCATGATTATTTCAATTTGAATCTTGGAAATGTCTCCCATTGTTGTGCTAATGGCTGCTGTGGTGTGAAAATGCCAAGCATGAGAGTGTCATATTGTGAAGTATGCATTTTGCTCGATAAACTAGCCGAAACTGTTCTAGAAAATACGGACTACTAACTACTCAATGCATCTTCACCCACTTAGTTTGTAATCTTCTCCTCTCACTCTGTCCTGTTATCTTGTAACACCATCACATAAGGTGAGTTTATTGTACCTAGCAATCACTTGTATATATATTTAACCGAACGTCTTTCTATTTATTGTGTCATACCCTACATTCACATAAGGTATTTGACATACTTAGATGAGGTCATCTGTATTTTTTTTAAGTTCTGTCATGTGCTGTGCAAGATCTGGATAAAAGCTCTGAGCTGGATGGTTTATGGTATTAATTTTTATGTGACATGATCATTTATACGTGTAATAAACAAAAAAGATGAATATAAGAATAAAAACATTAGTGTACATAAAATAATGAAGTTGTTTAGGAATGTTAGCTAGTTTATACATTTTGGTCAACATGCCTTGGTTCTTCTATATGCAGAAGATCTATTAAAAGTTTGTTTGAGTTGAATCCTATAATATAGCAGAAAAACAGTTTGTCAATAAATTACCGATTCCATGCAGAAAGTCCTAGATTCAGAGAAGTTTCTTGGTATTGTCTTCTGCCATATCGCAGTTGCACTGGTGAATGTGTTGGTATATTTTGTTTTGTCCTCTTAGCAATCTTGAGGTTGGTGGCCAGTATCTACCTTTGCCGGAGCTGGAGAGCATATTAGCAGAGAATCTGTCGAGTGCCATAGACTCTATTATTCATGTTGGCCATTGCTTTCATGGCACATTTCTGCATAAATAAATATGCTCACGTGATCTGAATGAGATGCTGATATGGCGGTACAAGGTTGGTGGAGGTGATAGTGCACAATTTGTCTGTAAAAAGTTACCATTGCACCATGTAATCCATTTACATATAATCTGTGCTAGGGTATAAAGATGGGAGTATTGATTATGGAAACACCAGCCTAACAGAATCTTACTCAGTTTCAGTTGGTTGATATGTTAACCAGGTGGTAGGCTATAATTCAGTAATTAACTTTTCACCATAGTTTAAAAAAATTGTGACAAATACAACTTATATAAGCTGATTTTAAAATGTTTCTATTCTTCGTATTAGTTCTCTAGAGTATTTAAACACAACATCTGAACTTAAAATATTGGTTATGCAAGTCAGGAAGAGCTGTGAAGACATTTTCTGAGTTGAGTAGAATGGAATTAGTGTCATAGCCTACCCACACGGAATTTGAAGATGGTGAAGTGTTAAAAATATTGATATACACGATATAGAATCTGTATAGATTTTTCCAACTTTTTTAATCATGCCTGGACTGATATTGGACATGTGCTTAATAGCCACTTTTATTCCACTTCTAATTGATCCATAAAAAGAGCACACAGGATGTTTTCTCCTGGAAAAGATCCTAGAGCCTTCTTACGTTCATAAAGAGATAGTAATATTTGAATAGCATAATTCCAGATTTCCCAAAACAAGCTTTTTTCAAAATTATGTTAGCATAATCCTCCTAGGCTTAAGGGGGGACTATGCGTCAAAACCACAAAATAGTTGTACCTATTTCTAATTGTCATAACTTTTTTTCTCTTTCGTCTACACAAGTATTTATGATACCAAAGTCTTTATTATGGATAAAGTGGGCACATAACGAGATATTGTTGCTTTTCACAACTGGACCAGCAACAGGGAAATGGAAATCCTTCTGCATGAAGATCCTACTGCAGAAGGATAATGAGGATGACACATTTACCTAAAGTTAGTGTATCTTTAGTAAACCCTACAAGTGGCTATACTGTGAGTCCTGCTCGTTGACACAGGAGCCTCGGTGTCCCTCATGCACAAGGACATGTGGGACAGGGTCAGTCATGGCAGAGGAGTCTAACTCAAATCCTGGAAAGAATGGCAAATGGTAAGCTGGATGGATCTCCTCTGCAAGGCTATGGATATTCACCCATAGATCTGTCCATCCAAAGAATCCTATATCAGGCTGACATCGTCGTGGTGAGTCCACTTACTACTGAAGCCATTCTGAACTTACATTTTAGTAACGTCACAGTAGATGTAGGAAGATGAATGATCTATCTTGGCAAATCATTGAGTTGCATCAAGACTATCTTGTCCTGAGAGTGATGTGGTGAATATGGTGTATTTAGTTAAGCTCCCCCCATATACGAGCATATTGCCATGCATGTTACAAGGATCGATCCCAAAGGGAGTCCTGTGTGGTGGAGCTAAAAGGCAAGGAATGCTTACCAGTTGCTGTAGCTCAAGTATTGGCGGAAACAAAAAAATGGTCAAGTGCCAGTGAGGCTATTAAATCCAAGCCCTTAAATGGTGTCCCTTTTTTCAAAATCTTTGGTGGCCACTTTAGAGTCAGTGGGAACAACCAATGGAAGAGGTGGTGGCAAGCATACCCACTCAATTACCGGAAGGCATACCCACCCAAATACTGCACATGAATTCAGGCAAAGCTGAATGGTTGTGGGAAATAGTGGAGCAGAAGCTAGGACCAGAGGAGAAGGAGCATTTTTTTGCACCCTCAGCAGAGAATGCTGACCTTTTTTCCACATCTAAATCAGACCTAGACCGCACCACCAAGATGAAGCACCATATCAACACTGGTACTGCTCCACAAATTAGACAGGCTCTCCACAAACTTCCTCCACATCGGAGAAAGGAAGTACAGGAGCTGCATAGATTACCATAAGCTTAATGAGGTCACTCTAAAGGATGCATATCTTCTCCCTAGGATTGATGTTACCTTCACACCCTTGCTGGCTCGAAGTGGTTTTCCACCATAGACCTTCTCAGTGGGTACTGGGGAAAGTAGAGGTAGCAGAGGAGGACCACCCCAAAACAGCTTTCTGTACCACCAAGGGCTTATTTGAGTTCCAAGTTATGCCATTTGGCCTGTGCAATTCCCCAGCAACCTTCCAGAATTTGATGGATCTAGTGCTTGCCAGCTTATAGTAGTCGCAATGCTTAGTTTATCTATAAATTATGATGTAATCATCCCATGCAAGACATTTTCTGAGCACTTAGCAAATCTGAGCATGGTCTTCGAGCATCTCTCTATAACTGGCTTAATGCTGCAGCCCAAGAAGTGCAATTTCCTCCAGCACGAGGTTACTTATCTCGCGTATATTGTGTCAGACAAAAGAGTGGCCACCCAACCCTCTAAGATGGAAAAAGTGACATTGTGGCTAACCTCCATAACCAAGGAAGTCCAGCAATTTCTTGGTCTGGCGGGATATTATCGTCAGTTTATCTGTGATTTTGCTGAGATCGCCCATCCCCCCCATCGCCTCACCAATAATAATGTTAATTTTAAGTGGTCAGGAGAAACTCAGAAGTCCTTCAAGAAGCTCAAAACATATCTAATATCAGCCCCAGTGTTGGTTTACCTTGATTTCCACAAACCGTTCCTGTTATACACTGATGCAATTGATACTAGAATAGGTGCTGTCCTGTCCCAACTTGATGAGAGTGGTAGGGAATGTGTGATGATAAATCAGGGGTGGCTCCGCCAATTTTGAGGTGGTCAGGCCCGGATGTGGGTGTGGTTGGGCGTGGTCAAAACGTTGCCGTTTCACGTTTAAATTTGAATTGCACAGTTAATAGAGATTCATTAAATAAAGGTACCAAATAAAGGTACCAAATACACATTCACAGTCATTATATATAATATATATACACAAATATACTGTAATGCAGGCGAAGATAAAGTTTAAAAGGATGAAGGGGGTTCATCGTCAACTTCTTCCATAACTTGAGGAATTTATGTGGAGGGAGAGGAATGCCTGCACAACTGCTGAGGCTTTTGGCAGCATCCTACATGCAATCAAAACACAGTACCCAGTATAAGTTAGCCCTCTGATGTTTTGTTTGTTGTTGTTTTGGTCTCAAAGTCGATGCTGCATTTGTTGTTTTATGAAGTCTTCACCAAAAAGTTCTGAGTAAGCCCACTGTACATTGAGACCCACACGATAGAGTTGAAGATCTGCAGTAAATAAAGTTGTTGCTTGACCAGCTTTCTTTGTTAGTCTCTTGACCTCCAGCATATCAATTTTCATTGTAGTTGGGTCTGAAGGAGTCGTGTCAATCAGCGGTGTGTACATTGCTTTGATACAAGGTTTTAGTCCCTGTCCCTGCATCCGTAACATTAGTGTTGAAACCACCAAACTCTGGTGTAGAAGGCTTTGTGGCAACACTCCTCAAAAAGTCAAAATCATGAACCTTTGATCTTTGATTATTTGTTGTGCTAACACTTTGAGAGGAAGAACACATTTCTTTGAAACTTCTTCTGGCATTTCAGGCTTTTTTGGGCCATGGTAGTAGGAGTTTGGTATACCAGATGGTTAGAATCCTTGACATTTTCCTTCTTGAGTCTTTTGATTGTAGTGTCTTCCTGACCTTCCTCGGTGTTTGGACATACCTGTGTCATCAGTAGGGCCAAAGCATGGGTTGACTTTAGTCCATTGGGTGAGGTGATATTGGCATCAAAGTTATCTGCAATGGCTTGCACCAGACCCACATCTGATGACTGGATACCTGTCAATTGTGTTTTGTTCGATGCAGCCACTGCTGCTGATGCTTTAAATCGCAATGGTTCATCATATGAGCAACAGATGCCAAGATCATGAAATTGTTGCACAAGGCTTTTCTTGCCAAGGTAACACCAAGTCCAATTTGAAGTGGTGTTCGCTGATTTGTGATTGCATTTGTGATGATATTCCCAATAACTATTGATAGCAGTTTGATGAACCAGGGATCGTCTGACAGATTTTCTAACAGAGAGATAAGGGTTGCACTAACAGAATTAATCCCTGTCTGCTTGTCTACCCGGATGGTGTACTTGTTTTTATCATGCACAAGATTTTTACACTCTCTGTGAATTGCTTTACTGATATTCTGGATCATTCGATCATCATCATTGTCATCAACAAGTTTGAACACACTTGGAACTGTATCATGAAACACCAAAAGACTGGAGAGTCCTGGAGCAGAGAAAACAACCAATTTGTCATCAAAATGCTTCTGCATCCTTTGCCACCATGCAATAAATAGTTTTCATGCACCTCACTAGATGTCCAAATATTTAACTTGTTGCTAATGATGTCTTCCACAAGCTTATCAAATGCCAAATCAGTATCACTTGTGGAGGCACTTGTATTGGATTCTTTTATTTTGAAGAGCATGAAGTTCTTCCGACAGCTGTCATGATAATGTGCCTCTGCTGCGTGTAGATATCTGATTGCACCTTGTAGTCTTACTCAACTTGGTTTGCCCATGCATCTTTCCGTCTACCACAGACTTCAAGGATTGAATCTTTGAATGACAATCCAGTGCCACGGCTTGCTGTTTTACAAAGATATGCAGCTCGCCACCTGTATGGGTTGCGTGGGTCAGATTTGAGACTACATGTTTCTCCACAGAATATGCAGTGCAATTTAAAAACAAACGAAGATAACTCTGAATGGCATAATCTCTTCAGAGGTGGACGTTCTCTTTTTACCCTTCATTTTACTCCAACCACCTGGCGTTGTATGTGGGTTCTTGATGTGTATGAGGAAACACAGCTTTTGTGGCTCTTGATTGTAAAAGTTAAATCTTCATCCAAATGTACTTGGAGTTCCTCATGATGGTTGTCACCTCGCTGGTGACTGGCAGCAATGATGCTCCTGATCCTTGTTGCTCCAGATATAATCAGGTTTTCTGATTGATTTCTACACAAAAAAACACACTCTGATGTCATGTTCTACTTGTTTCTGGACAGAATAAGATGATAAATACAAGACTTCTTTGGTCAAACTATTCTACAATGGCATCCATATGGCAGCACCCAATCACCATGATATTAAAATAGCTTCTCACCAATCTATGTGTGATGGAATCACAGCTGCCTTTCAGCTAGCTTGGGTAGAGTAATGAAGGTCCAATAGAGTTATGAAGATAAGAAGACGAAGACAGGAACAGACTTAGAATAGCTCAACTTACTCAACTCTGCATGACTAACTTACATCACAGTCTTTATATACTAACATAAAAAGTTCCTGCAGAAACCTGCACTAGCCACAAACACACATCAAAGGATTCAAGTCTTGCAGGCTTGAGCTTGACACAGCATGTTTTTGTAGGCCTGAGCATGCCTAACCAAAACCATGTGCTGCAAACAAATTACATGATACCCTTCACACCTCTTCAGAGGCAGATAAAAGCAAAGGGATATGTATGCTCCACTGTATAGCTTGGTATAGATGGCTGGTTGCATAGTTCACCGGTTAGTTACTCATCTGATCCTACATTGACCTGAAAACGATAAAATTCTGATTAAAATATGAAAAATTCATGTTGATTTGTTGATTTACAGGTGAGTGTCAGCCATCTTGGTGGCCATCTTGAATTTATAAAATTCCTCAATGGTGACAGAGTGGCACCTGGTGGATTATCAATCTGGACCCTTCAAAAGACTCAAAATCCACTGAAAACAATTATGCGTCACAAAATTCCAGGTCCTTCAAAGAATAGGTGTTTGGCAACCAGACTAATTTGTCTCCTTTGAAAAGAGTTTGTAATGGCTTGTGGTCAGACAATATTGTGAATTTCTGACCAAACAGAAACTGATGAAATCGCTTGATTCCAAAGGTTACTGCAAGCACTTCTTCTCCAGTTGTTAAAAAAATTTCTCAGCTGATGTGACTGGCCATGAATATACATATGCAATAGGTTGCTGTAGTGCATCTTCGAACTGGTGAGACTGGGTGTCCCCCTGCTCAATGCTGAGGCAACACATGCCAAGACAAGAAACCTACTTGGGTAATAATAAAACTTAATGATCCACTGATCCGAGCTACATTGAATGCACACTGTTTCTCTTTGTCCAATGCCACTTTGTATGTTTTTACAAACCTAGCTAAAGGGAAAAGAGTGTACTGTGGAGAAATCGGACAAAGACTTACTCTACTAATTATGAGCCACCAAAATGATTTGCATTGAGAAACATCTTTTGGAGATGTTGCTGTCTGTATAGCTCTGACTTTCCTATAGTTGATTTGAATTCCTTTGGCTGTAATGCTGTAAAAAATTCAATAGATGCCATCATGAATGCACACTTGCTGCATCTCAATCATAAGCAGGCTTTGTCATTAAGTGGTGAGTACATTTTCAGATTGTTAGATGGTCTTTGTTTGTTTTTCCTGTAATAATGAATATATTGTCCAGATGTACTTTTAGCTTTTAGGCCAAAGACGGCAGAGTTGGTCTTGTCTATCTTCAATCTTGTTCTGTCAATTAGCTCAGCCACATGCAAATAATGGTCAAGTGAGACATCAGGTTAAATTTCATGTGGCACAAAAATCGAAGCACAAGCTAGAACTAAACCTTCTATATGATTTGATCACACCCTCTATGTGTGTGCACGAGCGAGCATTTGGGAGTCTATCTAATAAAACTTCACATCCCCAAGTCAATGCTTTTTAATTGCTCCCTATACTACACTTACTTTCCGACCCTTTACCTCCCTGGAAGAAAGGGGATCTAGGAAAAAAGTGTTATCTTTCTAGCTCCTAATAGGAAAGTGCAATGCAGTTGAAATTAGTTCCAGTGGCTAGAGGTAGCCCTACTCTATACAATGATTACACACTTAAACTTTACTACATGGTCATGCACGTTCATTGAAAATCAATTTCCAAAATTTAATTTTTCACCCGCATGCTTGACATGTACTTACGTTTTTGCGCCTAATGAAAACATCCATTGAATAGAGTAGGGCTTCCTCTAGTCACTGGTGCCAATTTCAACTGTCTTGCACTTTTCAGTTAAGAACTAGAACTGCAGAAATCTTGGGTGTGAGGTTTGGAGCCCCAACTTTGACTGCATGTAATGTGATTATGTTTTTACATATGCAACAGTCAATAGCACACACAATGAGATCTTTTGAGATCAAGTTAGGATGTTTTTGCAACAACCTAGCTAGAGGGAAAGGAGTGAACCAGAGAAATTGGGCAAACACTTACTCTATATATGAGATCCAAAAACTCCATTAAAGTGAAGTGTGCAGAATCAATGGAACTATAAAGTTGGAACCACAAGTTTCTATAATACTTTTAATAAAATGGTATCGTCTCTTATTTAAGTTGTAGCCTGCACTATAGTAGCAGACGTTAATCACTACTTAGTTGTGGTCTGTGCAGGTTCCTGATGGAGGTCGGTTGAGGGAATTTGCGGATAGCCTCCGCCTTTTCTGGAAGTGGGAGCGCCCCATGTTGTTTGATGCGATGGCCCAGAAAGTCAATGCTGGACAGACCGAATTTACACTTGGCCACATTTACCACAAGCCCATGCTCCCTGAGGCGCTGGAACAGGACCCGGAGATGCTGCTGGTGTTCTGCCTCACTGCTGCTCGCCACTAGGATGTCATCCAAGTAAGCGAAAACAAATTCCAACCCTTGACAGACGGTATCCATTAATCTCTGGAAGGCTTGCGCGGCATTCTTCAGTCCAAAAGGCATGCGCATGAACTCAAACAGGCCGAATGGGGTTATGATGACTGTCTTGGGAATGTCCTGGACCTCCACAGGGATCTGGTGGTAGCCTTTAACCTGATCAACCTTGGAGAAAACTCGTGTTCCGGAAAGGTGGGCTGAGAAGTCTGAATATGTGGAACGGTGTAACGATCAGGAACTGTGGCCTTATTGAGACGTTGGTAGTCGCCACACGGGCGCCAACCACCAGAAGACTTCGGGACCATGTGCAACGGCGAGGACCAAGGGCTGGAGGAGCGCCTAATGATACCCATAGCTTCCATGCTGTCGAATTCGGCTTTAGCCAGCTTGAGTTTGTCCAGAGGTAGACGACGGGCCCGAGCATACACACCGGAGGACCCTCCGTGGGGATTAAATGCTCCACTCCATGTTGCACAGTGGGGTTGTTGAAGGTTGGTATGGTGAGGTCTGGAAACTGAGCGAGCAATGACTCATACCTGCATGTGGAGGTGATTGCATGAAGCATCTGTCATGCCTAGAGGGATGGAGAGATAGGTCTCTGCGTCAACCAGGCGTTTGCCCTTGACATCCACTAGCAGATTGTTGGCACGTAGGAAATCTGCACCCAGCAGGGGCTGAGATACGTTTGCAAGGATGAACTCCCAATCGAAGGTACGATTGCCAAACCGTAGTGGAAAGGTGTGCATGCCGTACGTTTCAATGGTGCAGCCACGAGGGTGGGAGATGGATGACTGTTGCATGTGTCGATGCCGATAGTGGGGTGGACACTCACCTCTGCCCCGGTGTCTACGAGGAAACGTTTGCCCGAGTTACGGTTCCAACGAAAAGTAGGCTATTATTCCGGCCGGCCGCCAAGGCCACTACTGGCGACCGGCCTGAGCGTTTCCCGACCAGTTACAGGGGGAACGGCACTTGCGGGCTGCATCTCCAAACTTATCATGGAAAAAAATATAATCCGGAGGATTGGGGCTTTGATGCGAGTTGAGGATGGCGATGTACCACGCTAGCACCCGCTCGTACCTCTCGAGCTGACCACAAGCATCGGCGCATTTGGCCAGCTCCCTATGGCCTTTACTGTCTATGTCCACCAGTTGTACTCGGATATCCCCTGGAAGTCTCTCCAGGAAAAGCTGCTCAAAGAGGAAACAGGGGCTGTGATCACCGAGGAGGGCCAGCATCTCATCCATGAGGCAAGATGGTTTGGAATCGCCCAGGAGACGGATGTGTAGCAACTTAGCCGCCTGTTCCCTCTCACTAAGTCCAAAGGTTTCTATGAGCCTGGCCTTGAGCACTCCGTACTTGTCCTCTGTAGGCGGGTTGCTCAAGAGATCCAGTAACCTTTCTGCAGTGGCCTGATCGAGTGCTGCCACCACGTAATAGTACTTGGTGTCGTCCGTAGTGATCTTCTTAATGTTAAACTGGGCCTCTGCCTGGGCGAACCACACGTTTGGTTGGGAAGTCCAGAAGGAAGGAAGCTTCAGAGAGACAGCGTTTTCCTCAGTCATGATATCGTTGACTATCGAGTAGGTGTTGTGATGAAACAGACCACGATGTTGTGTTCGAGATCCCAAAACATTTGGCCTTGGGCGTCAGGGTCACCACTGTAGCGAGTTAGGGGGTCGATAAGTAATAAGACCCGAGAGCAAAAGAAGGAAATGAAATAGTCTTAGTTTCTCACAAGCAAAACACAACTCTTATATATTGCACATAAACACCAGAGGTCAAGGTGCATTCGTTTCCCGGTCTTTTTCCTTATCAGCGCCCACCACGACGAGCGACCAGCGAGAAATCCTGTTGGGATCCTGAGCAGCTTATGAGAGGGGTCCCTGGGTCTGGAGTCTGTTCCTGCGTTCTTTGGGCAACAGGAATGAGGGTCGATACAGAGCGGTGATTGTGAGATCCGCTTCACTACCTACTTTTATGCTCTGTAATGGTGCTCTGTTCTTGGGAGCGGGAGTTTCCATCCTATCACAGGATGAACAGGTTTTGCACCACTGGGTTATGTCAGTATGGTAACCTGGCCAGTAGTAATGAACCTTGACATGAGCATGTGTTTTATCCTCTCCAAGATGTCCACCAAGTGTGCTTTCATGCATATCTTTTAGTTCTTCTTCTTTGCTTCTGGTATGAGCTGTTGCAACACAGATGTCGAGTTGTCCTTTGTTCGTACTGACGGTAGAGAATACCTTCACGGATTAAGAGCTGGTCCCAGATTTGGAGAAGGCATCAAGTATCTTTACTCTGTTCATTTGTCTGAACCGCAGTTGGTTGGTGTCCACTTAACTTTGCCTTGATGATGACAGGTCCAAGAATATGATCCCCTTCCAGAAATCTTCCGATGTCTTCTCCACCAATCAAAGATGTGACAGCAATCTTCACCTCATTGCCATGGATGACCCGACCACACTGCTTGCATTGTAACCAAGATAAGGCATCTGCATTAGCATATTTCTTCCCTGGCCAGTGGAGAATGACAAGGTTAAATTCTTGCAAGCGTTTCAGCCACTGTGCCATCTGACCTTCAGGTTCCTGGAAATTATTTCACCAAGTCAAGGGCTGTGGTTGGCGAGGAGAATAAATTGTTCCCCAATCAGGAAATGTCGAAACTATTTGGTGAAGACTACCATGCAGGTAGTTCTCTCCTGGTCACGCAATACCTACACTCTGGTTTGCTGAGCAGTCTAGTAACATAGGCAATCACACATTCCCTACCACTCTCATCAAGTTGTGACAAGACAGCACCTATTCCAGTATCACTTGCATCAGTGTCTAAAAGGAACGGTTTGTGGAAGTCAGGGTAAACAAACACTTTTGTTTTCAACCTGGATAACTGTTCAATTATATCATATTAAAAAAAATTCAAATCAATTGTTGTGTTCTTTGTAGTACAAAATAATCCTCTGAATAGAGAAAAATGTTCAGAAATATTTAAAAAAAGGTAGTGGTCCCAATATTTGAGTGACCAACTTCAAATCAATGATCTGAAAGGAGGGGGGCATGGCATTAAGGTAGGTGGAGCAATGTGATGCCAACTTGATTGAAGCTTGAAGACAAACTTGAGAAGGCTGAGGCACTGCGGAGTTACTGGAGCTAATCTGTTCTCCAGAAGTGGCACACAGTTGGTTAGCTCCCTCTGGTTCTTCTCCAACAAAGAACATTCTATTATAAATGACAAAGAGAAGAAGGAAATAAACAATCATATTATCCAATAGCATTATTCATTTTGGAAGCATAACCACTTTATCCATCTCCAAAAAGAACATGTCAACAAATTGGTGGAATGTGGGTTAGACAACTGGACCCGTTAGTGATCTTGGAAGGAAACTAGTGGTCATCACCAAAATCCTACCTCCTTTTTAACTGTTGCCAATCAGCATGTTCAAATAACAGGACCATATACATTTATCCTCTCCCACATCTAAACAATCTCAAAGCTGCAATAATACCAGTGCCTATATACAAACTATCTAGTCAAGATAAAGTTTAACTATCGAAACTTTAATACATTGAGAGCACATTATGTAGCTAAAGGCTTGCGCACCAAGGCTAGCTAAACCTTTCTTATGGAACAACTTAATAATATAAAAAAGGCTTGGGAATGATATAGAACAGGATGATGACTTACAAACCTGTGAAGGCCAAGCTACTAGCTAAAAAGAGGTATTGACTTTATATCACAATTATACAGAATCTACTCATCATTCAGGATATCTTTTCAACAACTTATGTTGGTAGAACAGGAGCTGTAAAACAATGATGATCTATGCTCAAAGCAAAGACGAGTCCCAGCAGCTAAAAAAAGTACTTGCCACGCAGCACAAATCTTGTGCACTTTGGTAACCTTTGCGCGGATGTACTGACCTTTAGTCTGTGTTTTGTTAGTGTTGGCTGGTAGCGTAAACAACCAATTATCAACCAGCATGAATTATCACCAATGGCGCATCAATTATCACCCAGTTAAATATCCGAAAGTGCGCAGAGGAAAGCTGGAGTTTTGGTGTGAAGAAGCATGAGAGAGTTTGTTTGTAGGCTCTATTTGCACTGAGGTAAGTCTTTTCAGTGATTTATGGAGCTATATTCTAGCTCTTCTACCCTTTCATTTCATAGCTATGCCTCCGAAGGGTGTGAGAAAATGCTTGTCTAGGCAAAAATCTCAACCATTGCCGTCATCATCTAGCAACCCAGCTCCCAGGCCATTAGTAAAGCAAAAACAATGGACTGACCAGCAAATGGAAGCAGCAATGAAGGCAGTTGAAGGAGGCCAAGGGATACATAAAGCAGCTGGCGATCATGGAGTCTCTGTTATCACTTTGCAGAATCGAGTAAGTGGCAGAGTAAAAATGGTGACAAACCGGGGCCTAGGCCATACCTATGTTGCCAGGAGGGGCTCCTTTTTGAAGCAGTGTGCAACTGTAGCCTATGATAAAACAATAAAGGATGTCATGCATATAGCAGGGCATGTTGCCAGAGAGAAGAGTTTGCTAAAAAAAGATTGCATTACTCATGGTTGGTGGAATAGATTTATTGAGCATCAACTCAGAAGAAGTGATACCACTGTGTTGGGGTCGAGACTGAAGTAATGACCCCTTTTGGTGCTGCTGCCACCAGTCTTAGACGTCTCCTACTGTCGTAACTAACCCTGGAAGCCAGAGAAGTTTAGGCTTTTAATTTCAGTGTTGATTAGGATTTCGGATTGTGAGTCTAAGCAATAGATAGTCCTGGCAGCTGGGCTTAAATACCCATACTGCCAGGAAGTAATTAAGGTGAATTCCAAGTGGGTGGTCAACATACACAGACACGACACAAATGTATTGCATACAGGTAGGTTCAGGTAAGTCAATATAAATAGATAATTAAGCGTCAGGCAGATAGGTTCTAATATGTTAACTATTAACGCTCTATCATTATCTCCTTATTAGGTCTTCTCCATCGGAGTGCTGTTGAACCTTGCTAGGTGTGCGTCCTGCGTGGGATGGCTCTGCTGGTGCTGTATGTGGAGGGTGGACTTCTACATCCCCCCCTCCTAAGACTGTTGCCGTTCCTGATGAGCCTGTCCCCTCCCAGTCCTGTCGACTGAGTCCATCTGCATTCGAATGGTTTGTTCCTGGTCGGAATTTCACTGTGAATGTGTAGAGCTGGAGTGCCAACGCCCACCGCAGCAAGTGTCCATTGAGCTTGCCTGAGTTACGGAGGGCTGCTAGGGCGCGATGATCCGTAACCAGTGTGAAATTGCGTCCCAGCAGGTGGATGGCAAAGTGGTCTATCGCCCTAACTACTGCCAGACACTCCAGCTCAGTGACCGTGTAGTTTTTCTCCGCTGAAGATAGCTGTTTGGAGTAATAGGCCACTGGGCTCTCCTCGTTGTCTCTCATGATGGACAGCACTGTTGCTACTCCTTCCATGGAGGCATCAGTTTGTACTAGGAGTTGTTCCTGTTCCCTAGGCAGTGATAATGTGTGGTCGCATGATAAGGCATTGGCCAAGTAAACAAAGGCATCGTTCATAGATTCCCCCCACACTATCTTAACAGGGGATCCCTTTTTCAGGGCTCCGAACAAGGGGCTAGCCCGCCGGGAAAAATCGGGCACGAATCGCCGGTAGTAGCCAGCCGTCCCCAGGAATACCCTCAACCCTTTTTGAGTTGTTGGTCTAACATAATCCTTCATCGCTCTAACTCTTACTTCGGGCACCCTCACTTTACCCATGCCAACGTGATGCCCCAGCTACTCTAACGATCGGGCACCCCACACACACTTGTGGGGGTTGGCCGTCAGTCCTGCCACTCTAAGGGCATCTAGCACTGCTCGTATGTGATCCATATTAGTCTTCCAATTGGGTGAGAAAATTATTACATCGTCTATGTATGCCGCGCTACATTCCGGGAGGTGAGAGAGTGTGTTCAGCATACATCTCTGAAATGCAGCGGGTGCATTCTTGAGCCCAAAGGGCATTCGCTTGCAAATTTTCCCCAAGGGGAACAAAAGGCTGTCTTGTCCTGTGAGTCTGTTGACAGAGGTACCTGGTAAAACCCTTTATTTAAATCCACTTTGGATAGCCAAGTTGCTTCTGCCACTTGGTTTAAAAGGTCCTCAATGCAAGGCATCCGAAAGGGATCGTTAATTGTGACCTCATTGAGACGCCTGTAATCTATACAGAGTCGTATTCTATTTGTTCCCTTCTTCCGTACGGGTACCATGGGAGACGTCCAAGGACTTTTCGAAGGGACTATTATGCCCTCTTCCACCAAACCTTCTATCTCCTCCCTTAGTTGTTTAGCCATGCCTGGTGCAATACGGTAAGATGGGGACCTGATAGGGTAACAATCCTTTACCAGGATCTCAGCAATCTCATTCTTGGCTAGGCCCAGCTCTGTTGTCACTATGTCCTGGTATTCACTTTTACCAGGAATTGATATCACATAGTTGCATTCTGACATTTTGGCAAGTACTTCAAATGGCCCTTCCCAGATACTGTGTAGCTTACTGGTTAGGCCGGGGGTGTGACATAGGACTAACTCACCCGGCTCTAGTTGCCTGGGCTGTGTGTTAAGGTCATGGACTTCTTTAGCTTTCCTCTTAGCTATTATCTCCTGACTGTTTGCGACCTTAAACAATTCTTCCAATCTCTTCCTCAGCTCACACACCCATCCTTGTGATGACTGATAGCTAATTTCTCCCCCAATCCAACCATCTTTTATGTTTTCTAACGGCCCTCTCATAGTCTTCCCATGAACTAACTGATATGGGGAGTAACCAGTAACCATGTGAGGAGTCGCCCTATAGGCTAAGAGACAGTACTTCAACAACTTATCCCACTGGCCCTGGCCCTTGTCTATCTTCCTGAGCATCTGTTTCAGACAACGGTGCCACCTTTCCAGGACACCGTTGCTCTGGGAGTGGTAAGGAGTTGTTTTCAACTGCTTAATATTCAGTAAGTTACAGAGGCTTTTCATCACCTTACTGAGAAATACCGACCCTTGGTCAGACAAAAGCTCGACGGGTGTACCAGTGTGGCTGATTACCTCCATTAATCCCTCAGCCACACTTTCAGAGTCCACCCATCTGAGTGGAATAGCATAGGGGAACCTGGACCCAAGACACATCACCGTGAGAATATATGAAAACCCTGTCTTTGTCCTAGGCATCTTTCCCACTATGTCCCAAGCCATTCTCTGGTATGGCTCAGCAATGATTGGGGTAGTAACCATGAGCACTTTCTGGGATAACTGTCTGCCCATTTTTTGACATTCAGGACAACTGGTGCAACATTCTTTAATGTCCTGTTTTATACCTGGCCAGGTGAAATGCTCAGTAAGGTTGGGCCTCATTTTGTTGTGGCTAAAGTGACCTGCCACCAACCCTCTGTGACTAAGGTCCAACAAGTGCTGCCTTCTTTGTTTAGGCACCACTACCCTTACCAGTTCCCTGCCAAGACAGGTAGCCTTCACGTGAACTAACACCCCATTGTCCATTCAATACCCTTCTTCACCATTCCCTGCCTTCTTCCAACAGTCCTTCAGCGATCCATCTTTCTGCTGCTTGGCTACCAGGCTGGCTACCTCCTCCCTGCTGTTACCCAGTGATGGGGCAGGCAACCAACTATTACTACTTCCCTCATCCCCGGCAAGACTATCTTCCTCTTCCAAGTCCGAAGGCACCAACAATTTAGCTTCCTCTACCTCTTCCGAAACCTCCAACAATTTATATTCCTCTACCTCTTCCAAAGGCTCCAGCCCCTTTTCTTCCTCTTCATTTCCTTTCTCAACCACTATACCCAACTTCCTCTTCTGCACTCGCGGATGCTTCTCCTTCCATAGGAAGGCTGACACTAGACCCAACCGACCCTAGCTGTGCCTCTTTAGGTGTTGCCTCTTTAGGTGTTTCCACCTTACCTAATGGCATTATAGTGGCACCTGAATTGACTGTTGCTTCATTGTCTTCGCTTTCCTGCTTTTGTTTGCTTTTAATCTGTGCTCTGGTAAGGGCACCTAGGGTATGACTTCCCTTCTCTCCTTTACCCAATACCCAGTTCCTCACAGCCTTGTGGTCTGTCCCTAGTAGTACATACTTGGCCTCTTTGTCTACAACAAAAACAGTCATTTGTTGGGCTATTCCATCTACCTGAATAGTTACCTCAGCTGTTCTCAACACTTCAACTGTCCCATTAGCCAACCTAGCACTTTCTTTCCCTGTGTAGCTTCAGCTATGTAACGGGCAGGGACGGCTGACTGATTGGCCCCCGTGTCTAGCCATATTTTACATGACTTTCCCTCTATTTTACCCTGCTTACACAATTCCGTGAGAGCTTCTGACTCCTCCCCATTGGATTGAATGCTACTGAGTTTGTTCTTTAACTTGGGACAACTCCTTTTGTAATGCCCCACCTCTTTACAATAATGACAAGTAAAACTGGGGGTTGAGACATTGGCTCCCTGGTTTCCACCAACCACTACCTTTGGCCCACCCCCAAACCGCCCAGCAAGATCACCCCCGTCCTTACCCTTATTTAGGGACCCACCTGTCTCCATAGTGTTGGGGTGTTCCTGGGTTCTCTTCATCCACGGTTTTGTGCTGATCTTCTCTCGCAGCAGCATTCGGGTCCTTGCTGTGAAGGGTCTTGATTCCCAGCTGGCCTCCAACTCTGCTATAAGCTGATCCACTGTCTGAGCATCCTTGTCTCGTAACCCGTGGCACACCTCGGCTGAATAATGGAGTGTCACAACTCCCAGAAACAATTCCTTCGCGAAATCTTTTTCCGATGAGAGGTCTTTTGCCAATCGCAGGATGTTTCTGTATATCGGCGCCAAAAAACTTCGTGGTGACTGGTTGTCCCCAGGCTTTGAAGTCCACGTCTGTCGCCTGGCCTTTCCCTTTGTGTGTCCCAATTGTTCGAGAAGATTCGACTTGATCGCTTGATACTCGATCGTTAAGTCCAGATCCATCATGACTTCCAATATCCTCCCTGAAGCTTGTTTTTGGAGAATAGCTGGCCACTCCCCTTCCGGGACCACACCTTCTCGCATATCGATTTCGAATGATGATAGGTAAGCCTCTGGATATGTAGCTTGATTGAACTTTTGTAAGGACGACAGGGCCAACCGTCTTTTGCGTTCCAGTTCCTTGGATGCTGTCTCCGCTGTCCTTATGCCTTGAATCTTGCTTCTTCCGACTTGGTTCTTGCCTCGTATCTTTCCCTTTCGATTTTCATAAGTTCTTCCTCCTTCCTTTCTTTTTCTTCCATTTCTCTCTTTCGTTTTTGTTCTTCGTGTTGTCTTGCTTCCCTTTCCAACACCATTGAATTCATGAGGAGGGTCATGGACTTCTGCAGTGCCTCCATCGAGTCAGTCACTGGCAGTGTTGCAGATTCGGCTGTCTCCTCTTCTTCCCTTTTATATGCCTCCCTTCTTTTCTCCGTCTTGGAGCGCATCTGTCTTGCGTTATGGGGTTCTTCCTCCATATTGGCCCTTTATGAGAGAGAGAAAACGAGTAAATTTAAATATGTTTCTTACTACTAATGATGGTTCCTGGTTCGTGTTTTGCGGGTTGTAGTTGCTTGCCACCACCGCTGCCACCATGTGAGGGTCGAGACTGAAGTAATGACCCCTTTTGGTGCTGCTGCCACCAGTCTTAGACGTCTCCTGTCGTAACTAACCCTGGAAGCCAGAGAAGTTTAGGCTTTTAATTTCAGTGTTGATTAGGATTTCGGATTGTGAGTCTAAGGAATAGATAGTCCTGGCAGCTGGGCTTAAATACCCATACTGCCAGGAAGTAATTAAGGTGAATTCCAAGTGGGTGGTCAACATACACAGACACGACACAAATGTATTGCATACAGGTAGGTTCAGGTAAGTCAATATAAATAGATAGTTAAGTGTCAGGCAGATAGGTTCTAATGTGTTAACTATTAACGCTCTATCATTATCTCCTTATTAGGTCTTCTCCATCGGAGTGCTGGTGAACCTTGCTAGGTGTGCGTCCTGCGTGGGATGGCTCTGCTGGTGCTGTATGTGGAGGGTGGACCTCTACACACACGACTAATCCCCCTAGCACCACCCTAAGACACTAGGACCGTAAGGCTCGACTTCCAACAACCGTTTATGTGCATTTGTATACCCATCACTAATTTATGTGTGTGTACCTAAGCTTCAGTCTCTCCACTGAACGCTAAAAATGTTTGTGTTCCTACAACTTCCATAGAACCCGAAGAGCCTTCAAAATTGGCTTCACAATTTTTACCTTGTGACCCTCAAACCATTCTGTGTAACTTGCTTCTGTTTCATCTTCAGGTCTTCGCGCACAAGCATGACAGAACTTAGACATAAGATAATAATCTAAAACTTCTCCAGTGTCCCAAGACATCACCGCAACCAAGCCATAATTTGATTTGTGGCCCTGTCTAAGCCATGTGCCATCAACAGTATTACTAACATCAATGGTGTCTTCATGCCTAACCCTATAAAAATTATGTAACCTATGAGCGGCATCCAACATAATACTCTGTTACTGCATTTTTGTCACTCCATGTAACCTATGAGCGGCATCCAACATAATACTCTGTTACTGCATTTGCATCACTCCCTATTGACCTAGTATATTTAAAATAAAAAAGTGGAACCAAGAGGGGGCAACATATCCATGACTGCAGTGATATCTTCCATACCAGAATGACTAATTCCAGCAATGCGAGCACCCAGTACTGACTGGATGTTCAAAGATTGCTTCTACAGATACAGGGTTTGAGATGTCTCGAGTGTTACTACAATTTGAACAAAAGGTAAAAATTAGACACCATGCCTGCCCTATGGGCTTCAGTTGCAAGGGAGCTCAGTTACCACATTGAATACACTTATTACACCTTTCTATGACCTCTCTAAGCTTATCTAAGTTTATTATACGATTACCCTTACCTAGTTCTCCAACACCACCCGAGTCCAAAGAGGTAGAGCCAGTAGATCCAGTAGCAACAGCCACAGAAGCTGCTGAACGATCCATGAGAGCCAACTTCTTCCTGGTCATAGTCACTGGTCATAGTCACAAATGGAACTGGCCTCTCTTCAGACATTTGCAATTGATTGCAAGGTAAGTGAAGGTTCACAGAAGGCGCTACCCCACCTACAGGATCCAAGAGACTCACTAACAAAGGAAGGAAACAGGTAGTAACTTTTTAGTACGGAGATAAACATTAAAACTTGCCTGGTGCGGCTACTGTGACAGGCTCAACAACAGCCGCCTGTAGGGCTTTCTTCTTCTTGTCGTCACTCTTCTTGAATCCTTGGCCTTTCTGTTTAAAATGCTTCTCTGTTCTCTTCCCCATAACTCAACAGTGTGAAAGTTTCAAGCGAACTGACTAAAAAACACGTGACCTAAAAAAAAACGTGCTCGTCTTAGAGGTTGCGCACTAACCCCCCCCCCCCCCCCGCCTGGCCAATTCATTGCGCAAACGACTTGGTAAGGGTCTCCATGAAATTGGCAACATTTTGATATATAAAACTGTATTTTGGGTAGGCGATCATCGCCGACCCACCCCACCCCCCCCCCCCCCCCCCACCCCCGATTGTAGCCAGGTAAGACACCTCTTCCAATGTGAAATGAAATGAAATGAAATGGAATAATAATGCACTGTATAAAAATGGCTATATCTTCTGATGCAAGTATTCTCTTGCTCTGAAACTTGAAACTCAAACTCCAGACATACTATGAACCCTTTTGGGCAAAAAAAATTATTTGAAAAAATATGTGTTTTCAGCCCTCTTCCCCCCTTAACCGTTTCGTAGGCTTCATTAAGCAGTGTTTTCTTTTCCCCATGAATCTCAACCAGGAATTTGTTAAGTGATAGTGGCACATTACATAGTGATTATGATAGTCATGAGTTCAGCTCTTTACTCTATATGTGACAGTCCACGGGAAAAGGAACAATTTGGGCAAAAGTTCTATTTTTAGATAAAGCAATTTTAAATTTTATGAACTTTGGACTAATTTCCTGACTTATTATAAACACTTACATCATTAAAAAATAGCGCACGGAGGTAGAGCAGGAAGTGGGCTTTATTTTGGAACCTTTTTCGCTAGAGCTATTTAGTTGTTGCGCTCTCTTTGATTCGAATTAGCTACAGCGGTGTACACTGAGATTATGGATACTGGTGTGTATGTGGAGAACCTTCTACATTGTGTAGAGCATCAACTTCATGGGAAGGAGAAGTACAAGGCCAGAGTCTGGATATAAGTTTAGAAGATGCTTCTGAGGTGTCTGCTGTTTCCAAGTTTATATCAGAGACCTGTGGATGTGAGCTAGGTCCAGAGAAGATCCCATGTTCAACTTACCTTACCAAGGAAACCATGGTACAATGCAGGGCATGTTGTATGGAGTTAGACCATGATGAGCTGGACCTAGTTGTGTTGGGACAGATACAAGCTCACAAAACAACACCACAGCAACCAACAGTATCAAAAGGTCATCACAATGTAAAGGAGACATTTCGATCACACACTGATTATTTTATTCATGGAGTAAAGATCTGCCGTTCTACATTTCAATTTATTTACTGTCTATCAGATAAATGCTTCAGGAATCTTACTCAGCACTATGACATGAATGGATTAGTGACCCGTGTACATGTAAATAGCAAGCGATTGCCACACAATGTTTTAACATTGGAGAATACAGAGAGAGTTACAGCATTCATAAATAACTATGCATCAGCCCATGGCCTTCCCCTTCCTGGCCGTGTACCTGGGCATCGCAACAAGGTGATTGTATTACCTGCTCACCATTCAAAAGCTTTTGTTTGTCGGAAATATCAAGAAGCATGTAGTAATAGTACTACATGCGTTTCAACCGTGGGACGGTCAAAGTTCTATGACATGTGGGCTACACTTCTTCCTTTCATTTCAATAAGTTACACCAAGCAGCGATCTCTGTTTTACATGCCAGCAGTTAAGCTTGGCTGTGCAAAAGCCTTTTTGTGTGTGGGAAGAAGAAAAGTTAAGAAGAATAGAGGAATATTAGGAACATCTACAGAGGGCAAAAAAGGGCGAATTTATTACAATACTCAATTAGCTGAGGCTACTGAGAAATTGGACCAAAGAGAGCAATCTGGAGGAAAGCCGCTTACTTGTCACTATTCCTTTGACTTTGCACAGCAAGTACATTTCCCATTTGATTGCCAACAAACTGGGCCAGAGTACTTCAAGACTGCAAAGAAGTGTGGGGTGTTTGGAGTATGTAATGACTGCACTAACGTTCAAGTAAACTACCTCATAAATGAAGAAGAAAACCCTGGAAATGGTGCTGATTGTGTTATTAGTCATGTGCACCATTACTTGGAGAATTATGGTTCTGGAGCGTCTGATGTCCTCCTTCAAGCAGATAATTGTGTCGGACAGAACAAAAACAATTGTACCATGCAATACCTTGTCTGGCGCACCATGACAAAACGAGATTTAAGTGTTGAATTATCATTCATGCTGACTGGTCATACTAAGTTTTCTCCTGGTCGTTTTTTTGGCTTGTTCAAGAAACTCTACAGGCATTCTTCTGTTGATACAATCCAAGGAATTGCTACATTGGTAAAGCAATCTTCATTGAAGGGACAAAACATTCCTCAGCTGATATGCGACTCCAATGGACATCGCCTGGTTCACTTTTACAACTGGACATCATTCCTCAGTCAGTTTTTTAAACAAATTCCAAATGTAACATCCTTCCACAACTTCAAAGCAGCTCATGATTTTTATGGGGAGATTCGTCTGAAAGAATATTCTGACAGTGCAGAGCAATGGCTACCAATTCTAAAACCGGGAATCAGTCTGATAAATCTTGATTCGATGCCTACTGAAAAAACAATACCTGGCTTGGATTTGAAACGGCAGTGGTATTTGTTTGAGCAAATACGCCCTCACTGCAAGACCAATTTGTCAAAAGATTTAACTTGCCCTCGGCCAAGTGCTCCCAAGAATTCAGATTTGATTCCTCATAATTCTGACGATGAAGTTGGAGAAAATCAACCATGTAAAAAAAGAGACATAGTAACATGTGGTGTTTGCAAACAACAAGGACATACAAAGCGCACATGCCCAAGTAAAAGAAATTAGTTACACTTCCTGTCACTTCCTGTCTATGAGGAAGTAAACAGGAAGTAAATTTTTTAACCATAACTCTATAATTATGTACAATATGAAAATGAAACCTTTACCACATGTTTTATAATGCATTAGTGCACCATTTCTGAGTATGAACTAAAAACTTCACATTTAGCCCAAATCGTCCCTTTTCTGACACATATTGTGTTTTATATGTTGCAGGCGGTCCACCGCACTAGACATTGGTACATGTAAAAGAGCTATGAAACATACTGAAGCCTGAACTTTCCCATAATACTATATATATTTTTTATTTCATGCACGAAGTTACTGTATATTACAATTTACAATGAAGGTTCTGGTTATTTGCATGCAGCCTGTATAATGAACTACTTAATGAGGTACCAATAAAATCATTCAGTTCATAGTAATATAGTACAAGCTAAAAAAACATGCTGGTTGCATATAACGTTAAAAAATACATACCGCAAACACTAACCAATGCAACGGAAACAAACGGTAACAAACAGAAATAAACTGTCTGCATAAAAGTGCTGTAGTGCATGTGCTTCGCAACAAAAAAGAAGTGATGGTGCACTAGCAAGCCACAGTTGAGTAGTCGAGCATTTTTCAAGTCTTCTCTTCGTATCAGAGTCTTCATTCTTCCAACCTTAAGAAGTGCAGTCTAGTCTAAGACTCCTCTTCCGTACTACTCCAGTCGAGCATCAGTTCCATCAAGCAATGCAATCGAGCGTCAGTCTCCTACCTGAAGTACTTTTGTAACAGTCTAGCATAGGTCTCCGCAACTCTTGCTTGCTTTAGTTACTTATTAATAGCAAGCAAGAGGTGTGGAGACCTATACCTCAACTGTGGAACGAAATTGCTTAACGTAGGGGGCGGTTACTCGACTGCACTGCTGTGCTCCCACTGGGGCCAATGCTCTATTGGAGTATGGAACAGGAGATTTGCACTACTTCAGTTGGGAAGAATGAAGGTTCTCTGAAAAGACAATCCTAGCTCTCCTGTGCGAATACCAATGAGCGTAAGAAGCTCTTAATTGCAAACAAGGCATTGTAGTCCCACTTTTGAGCGACCACATCTACATTAACTACTATTCAAGATGATCTGGCACTAAGGTGGATGGAGCAATGGGTTGAGCTAAACTTCATATTGAAGCTCACAGCACTGGAAGAGTTACTCAGCTAACATATCAAAGTATTTTGTTTTTTATAATATATATATACCATATATATAATTATTTGTAATTGCTGCTCTCTTTTATTTTGTTTGCTGTCTGGACAATTTTTCAATTACATGATTATAAAATGTTGTTTCAATTCAATTGTTGTGTTCTTTGTGTACCAAAAAAAATTGTCCTCTGGTAGTAGTTCCACATTTGAGTGACCATCTTCAAATCAATTGACTGAAAGGAGGTGGTCTGGCACTAAGATGTAGGTAGAGCAATGGGATGCTAACTTCATTGAACCTTGAGAATGACCTGTAGAATGAACTGGAGCAGTTACCAGAGCCAAACTGTTCTCTAAAAACATTTCCAAGGATTATTGAACTACAAGAAGCATCAATTGGCTATTGAATGTTGTTGTACTAATTCACTGGTAGTTTATGCATATATACAAAATTGCTATGATTTTTATTCATTGGTAGTAAGGTTACCATAATGCATAACTATCACCAGTGAACTATCAAGGCAATTAACACAGGCTTTGCCAAACATTATGCTTACAAAACCTAACCTCTACAAAACTATATAGCAGGCTTAGTGTAATGCATCTTAGCTACACAATGTAGCAATGATCTACAAGGCAAAGCCATTAATATTAAGTTGAGAGTTATAATTATCTGAAGGACAGATACTAGCCAAAAGATTGGGAAGAGAAATAAGTAATCTTACTTCAGTCAGCAATAAACTTATTGATGAGCAAAATGACATCTGGGAAGAAGAAACCAAAATGGAACTAAAAACACGTGTCCGTGAATGCGTGTACTCGAGCTTATAAAAAAGTGTAAGATTAAAAAATCGGAAACGTAAATACAACGGCCTTTGTTATGTGTTATTTGTCAGGTTTTTTATGCATCGACTCTGCATCGATTCTGCGTCTAATTTCTCTGACATCGCAACATTAGTGTTGGAACGGGTACGGAACCGGAACTTTTTGGGGTCTCATACTGTACATCATTTTACTATAACATTGCAATGGGAAATAATTATGGTCATTAAAATAAAAATAGGACACTTTCAGATTTGAATTCAGACGGGTGGGTGCTACTAAGTGGAAGGCATTTACTGGATATTTTAAAGTACCTATTTGTCATATTGGTGATTGGTTCTCCTCGAAGAGTATGTTTATACACATAATCTCTCTGATTCACAATATGCAAAATGCTCAAGTGATGCGATGCAATGCAATGCGATCCAATGCGTCGTGTTTTTTTTAATATTGTGAACACAAAATTGGTCGCATTACACCGTGTCGCATCGCTGGAATAGAATCAAGTTCTATTTGAGCGGCATTGCAACTTGTTGATTGCATTAATCTGATGTGCTATATTTGAGTTTTTATTTGATTTTTCAGTACAAGCTGGTGATTTCAAAGCTGAATGGACAAGGAAAGGCTTATCGAGCAGTGATAACTTTCCCTAGTGTATGAGATGAGCGAATGACAAGAATCTGTTAATTAGTGAGCAGAGTTCCAGTTGGGTGAAAGTTCATGTTTGCTCAGCAGCGACTCCATTATTGTGGAAAGCTAGAAGTGATGCGTCGTGATGCGGTGCAATGCGAATGCCTAGCAACGTATTGTGAACCAATCTTTAAGATAACTCTTCAACTTGTATTCAGATAATATGTGCATTCATGCCCTTCTGAAATATTATTTCTTTGCCAGTAGTATACAGTAAATAAAAATAACCTTATATTTTACAATTCATAATTATTGCAAGCTGATGTTCCATAGCATTTCTCAATGAACTCTCAGTTGACTTACAAATGTCTTTTACAGTATTCAATTAAAATTTGTTTCTCCACATTTCGGCTAGATGCTCTATGCAATACTTCATAATCAGTACACATAGTTTAAAAAAGTGGGTCAAACCAACTACCTTACACAATGTTGCAGTCCTACGTATCTATATCTGGTACAGCTGCTGCAGTTTTTTTTAATTGCCCCAATATCAGCTATACTCAAGATAATTATAAATGTGCAATTGCTGCCAAACTGGCTACTGGGGCTGGCAGGTGGAGATCTTTGCTATGTAATATTTGTAAGGTTGGCTCAAGCCAATTAGCATTAAGGTCTTGCCCCAAAATATGCTAACGCAGAATTTGTGTAATATTTTTCTTAACTCCAACTATTGCATTTTTGAGTGATCCACTCTTTTATCATCTTCATATATAAACACTGCACATAACCTGTCATGTCCCTGGGTCTACTTCAAGGATCTCTCCATAAATCTATAGGAAAAGTTTTCTTTTGTATCCCTTTCACTACAGCAATAGTTCAGGATTGATTCTCAATCACACATAAAGCACATTATATTACCCACAACAGAGAGGGCCTTAAATATAGATATATATGACCTTTCATCAGTTGTAATGAATTATATAGTGCACCTGAACCATTCAGACAACAGTAACTAGTTAACTGAAGTATAGTGGACCAGATATGATACTTGGGTTTGTGAGCATGAGAAGGGCTGTAAACAACAAGACCATGCCAGAGGTTCACATTTTATGGTTCTGTTGTCTGGAAAAAATTGCTGTAGTTTATTGTACAGTAAGCAATCCAAAACGTTCTGGTTCCGTACCTGTTCCAACACTAATAATGCAATGTCGAGGAAGTAGAAACAGAGAATCAACGCATAAAAAAAAGACGAATAATGTCAAACAAGTGCTGTTAAGTTTATGTTTCAAATTTTTTATTCTAGTCGCTAGCAAATCTTGACTTAGAGAGACATCACAGAGTAGCTTAGCAGACGGTGCTTTAGAAAAGTTGAACATTTTACAGTATCTTAGCAGGACTTGCTTAGAAAACTTAAGCTCTCTAAGTATGTAACAAGCCAAGTCTAATAATATTTAATATTAGGCTTCATCTCCACCATCAGATCAAGAGATGATGATTTACGCATTGATGTTTTGGACAATGGAGAAATCGGTAGTGTTTGTGGTGCTACTAAGCATGGTGGAGGATGGGTCATGTGTTTGGTAACAGGTGTCCTGCAATAGTGGAAAAGTTATGTCACGAATGTATAAATCTATTGCATGGTGGATGTCTTTATTATGCATGCAACAGGCGCTCAAACATCTATAGTCGAGTTATAGAATAAGTTTGTCCTTGTAGCCTTGCTTGATCTGTAGTGACAGTGGAGCTAGTAAACAGTTGTTTCGTCAGTCAACTTCACCGGCTTCTTTTTTTCTTCAAGGTTGGATAAATATCGAGGGCCTTTTGCTGAAGAATGGCATTATGAAAGTACAAGAAGTGAGAGACTGCCGAACAACTGTGTGAAAGAGGGCCAGGTTATAGAAAATTTGAACGAGAGAAAACAAAAATTGTTCGCCGTTGGAATACAGTTGTTTTCCTCGCTATTTACCAGCATTGGAATGACATTGCTCAAAAACACCAACGGAGTATTAACACAATGCAACCAGAGGTGGCTCCTACACTACTTTTATTCTTGTTGACTCAACCGGAACTTTTGGGGGGCCCTTACTTTACTTTTATTCATGTTAACTCAACCAGAACTTTTGTGAGGCTCCAACTCTACTTTTATGTTGACCCAGAATCTTATACCCAGAATCTTATGCAAAGATGACCCTTTACCAGCAACACTTGTGCTATGTTGTCAGTTTTTGATTTATGGTCATGTTGAGCTTACTTAATATGCCTACAACAGTTGCATCAACTTTCCAACTAATACTTAAAAAAATACTTCTAAAATTAATTACAATTTTTAAAGGTGAGGGGGTTTGTGACACATCTATAATAACATTAATGGTCTATCATACTTGGATCAATCCGATTCCCAACAAATACTGCTATACTAATTCTATACCTCAAGTTGTACATCCTTTTCACCAGTCGTTTCTATCTCACTTTCCTTTCTCTCCTCCTAGTGACATATTTAACAATCAAATATGAATAGTATGCCGAGTATTATCACTTAAATTCATATCAGAAAGTCTTTGAATGTCATGGACCCACAAGTTATCTCACTTGCCCACATACATGCGATCTTTGTGTCAACAGATAATTATTACTCTTAAGCATGAGAGAATGGGTAGTGGCTAGGTATTGGTTAGTGGCATGTGGAATATCAGGAGGTCTTGCTAAATATCGAGCTGGAATATCTGAACATCCATGCTTCAATAACTATTGGATATGTTAGCTCTGACCCATTATTAAACACAAACATAGCATATGTAACAGCTAAAGATGGAGGAGCATTCACACACTCTTACCGCCTGCTCATGTGCTAATTATTCACTGAGAAGTGCTTTCGTGACTTGTGTGTGCATACAAAAGGCTCTGAGCCAGGAATAATAGGGTTGAGTTTACGACCTCTTAGCAACTACAAAGTAAGACAATGGCACTTCCCTTATATGGACTGCCCACTACCAGGCACTCCCTCAAAAGGCAGTTTCCTAGAACATTAATTACTTACTGATATAACAGTTTGCCTAATAGGCAAAAATCTATTAGTTTCCAAATTAAAAACTGAGTGCACAAAAAAGGGAAAGGGGTTGAGGGAAAAGGGAAGTGATCAGTGATGAGCCTTAAAAAAATGGTAATGGTCAAAGGTCATGGGACTGAACCCTACACATGTCCTACAAATATTGCCACCAATGCAAAAATATTTTATCTGCTACTGTACATACAGTGTATAGGTAAATTTATGCATTCCCAAAATGTGTCAATCATCTTCTATTCTCTAGTCTTGCACTCACCATCATATTTGGACTCTGTGCAGAAGTGACATCACCAACTACACAAACTACAATATAAACATACGCATGATATTATTACTGTGTCTGCTGTGCATAGTTATGGCCAAAATTAACTATACCCAGTCATTTAAATATACAAGTGCATGTGTATATGCAGGAGGTGTGTTAGTTAAACAGTACTTGATATATAAAGTTAGATATAGAAATGCATGTGTTAGTTAAACTTTACTTGATATTAAAGTTAAATATAAAAATGCATGTATATGTGTAGGAGGTGTGTTCACATATAAAGTTAAATATATAAGTGCATGTATAATTATATGTAAGAGGTGTGTTAGTTAAACAGTGCTTGATATAATTATTAACTGTACAAGTGCATGTATATATAGTGTTTGTTAAACAGTGCTTGATATATAAAGTTAACTATACAAGTGCATGTATATATGGTGTTAGTTAAACAGTGCCTGATATAAAATGCAAGTGCATGTATATAATATGTAGAAAGTGTGTTAGATAAACTGGGCTTGATATATAAAGTTAAATATTCAAGTGCATGTATAATTTGTAGAAAGTGTGTTAGATAAACAGGGATTGATATATATTCAAGTGCATGTATATATTATGTAGAAGGTGTGTTTAAACTGGGCTTGATATATAAAGTGAGTCCAACTCATCTCACTTGGCCTTAAGGTGGTAAAAATGGCATCACCCATAGACTATGTTGGTGCAGAGAACAAATAAAGGCTCGTGCAGTTCTAAATGAACATGAGCCGTTCATAGGAAAATGCATTAATACTTGTGGGTGATGGTGGGAAGAGGTAAAAAGGGGAAAGAAAGCCTGATGTTGGTAGAAATGTGCAAAACTCGTGTGTTGATGCGTTTGAGGGAATAAAATGTAGGGAAAGGAGGAAAAAAATACAAAAAACAACAACCTAAAGTCATGACTGTAGTCCTACAGAGGGAAATGAACATGAGGGAATAGTAAACTGGCAATAGTACACTGCCTGCTATTTAGCTGTCAACTAAACTCGGCTTATATATATTGTAAAACTTGGCTATTAAGATCAGAATCTGTGCTACTGTTAGACATATTCTCTTTGTTGGTGTACAATCCCTTTGTTTGGAGTGCAATGTAATCTTACTTCACATGTCATCGATGAGCATATTCAGACACAACGACCATTAGATTGTTTATCCATGTCAGGCCCGTACCCAGACTTTCGAAAAGGGGGGTTCCATCACTGGTGTTTTGTAATCTTTACCTAATTACCTGGTAAATTTACAGTATAGCCTCGTATCAGGATTTTGTATGCTACATTATGTTTTCTGACACCAACTATATTGAAGAACATACGTTTCGGTTACGGAACACCCAGTTTCCCAAGTGGTCCATAACTCTGAGGTCCTACTTTTTATATTATATAAGATATTATGTTATTATTACTTTTTAAATCCAAAAATTATTTTGTTAATTTAATAAGATAAACTATAAATTATATACTTAATTAACAAAAATATATACATATTACTATGTATATATACAACAAAGTACTTAAGTGTTGATGGAGTCTGCCACAAACATTAAATTAGAATTAAGTTAATTAAAATACTATAATAATTAGATTAAAAATGAAGTAATAATAATAATAATAATAATAATAATAATAATAATAATAATAATAATAATAATAATAATAATAATAATAATAATAATAATAATAACATTTTCTTTTAATTACAGTATTATAATAATAATTTAAAAAAATAAAAAATAAAATAAAATAAAAATAATAATAATAATAATAATAATAATAATAATAATAATAATAATAATAAAATTTAATTTAAAAAAAATAATAATAATAATAATAATAATAATAATAATAATAATAATAATAATAATAATAATAATAATAATAACTAATAATAATAAAACAAAGAAAACAAATGATGGCCAGTCACAACTACATAATTATATATTTTCTTTCTTTCCTTCTATATATTAATATACAAATAAATTGATCTTGTTCAATATAAATGCATGTAAACAATTATAATGTAGTCTGTTCATATATATGATGTGCATTAAAAACTGTCAATTGCAGAAAGACAATCATCATCATGAAGTTCAGGATGAAAGGCAGAAGCTCAGGTACAAGAGCCTCAGGTAAAATGGCTCAATATAGAGTATATTTATATATAGCTGTGTGGGTAATCTGTGATCAATCCAGAAATACACTGCTCAAGTGCAACCGCCTTGGGTGCAGCTTGGAAAAATTATCCACAACCGGATCTAGATCAATGTGATGCTGGTAATGTATATGCATCAATGCCAGAGATGTCAATCGATCTTTGGTCATACTACATCTCATAAAATTACGTAATCTGCGTAGAGTACTAGCATTTCATTCACATTCACAGGAAGTGACGGGTATGGTGCAAGCAATCTTGAATGTGTATATATACATTGGGGAACAAAAGTTGATCACACTCTTTCAGGGCAGTATATAGCACAAGTACTGGGTCTTTCTGAAGCAGGGTTGCAGACAATACTTTGTTTCCAATGGCCAAGTCCTTGGTCAAAAGGCTCAGGTGATGGCAAATCACTAAAACACTATCAGAAAAATTTACAAGGGACAAGACATAGCAAAGAGGATGAAGTTTTGGATAATGGTGAGAATCGAGTCTCTAAGTCACATATTATATTGTCAACAAAGGGGAGAGCCACATTTATTTTAAGCCACTCCTCAATTATACTTGTCACTACATTAGGCCTGTTTCTCTGCCTTTCGCAGATCCTGGGCTTACATGGCTGTACATTCACTGATGACGCCATTCTTTCAGCATGTATATATATTTTATGAAATTCATTATAGATATTAGTGCTCAATACCTTGTAGTATGATAAAACACTATCAATCTGCTGAAATGCCTGAACTACATCGAATGTTGTACTCTGTAACTTCACTGTAATGCCAGCCACATGTGATAATCAGCAAAACAATAATGAACTCAAATTCTGAGAGCATGCAGAAGAGAAGTGGCTTTGCTTCTTGACTCATAATCCCACACAGCATTACTAAAATTAGCAGTGAATGTATCAATGTGCAATCCAAGCCCTATTCCTTCGAAAGCAGTAACCATAAATTTATAACATCCATAGAAATGTGAATATGCAGTGTCTTCCTGCCCAACGGGGTTCTGTCCTGGTTCACTCCGCTCTTCTTCGACTTCTACCACCCTTTTGAAATATTTCAGAAGCCCACTAGGGTGGCGTAACTTTCTCTTGCTCGCCATTATCAGCTGCCAAATCTGCTCAGAAAAAAACACATGAAGAAACGTACCTTACCAGCCTTTCTGCAATTTTTTTTGTTGTTGTTGTTGTTGAAAGGGGGTTCGATCGAACCCCTCGAACCCTCCCTGCGTACGGGCCTGCATGTGCCAAATGAAGGGCAACACAAGTTCGAGTGTGCACAACTGTGGACACTAGGAAGCTAGGAAGATAACTTCGAGAGAAGAGAGCTTTTCTGTCCAAGATAACTCTCTTGGTACAAATGATGATATCCAGCCCCTTCACAAGGCTTACAGCATGCCCATTGTGATGATTGCCTTCTAGCTTGGAGAGAAGAAGCTTTTCTATGACTAAGGGAAACCAGCAAGTTTATACATGTGATATCCTCTATGAACACTGTCAAGTGTGGCCCACCATAGCTGATGTTAGAGAGGGGTATCGCCAGCTGCTTCGTTCATCATTATCAAGGGAGAACAACCAATGTCTGGCCAAGCATTACTTTATAAATTTAATACACATGGTTGCTTTCTTCCTTTGTTAAGCATTCATTCATTAATAGGCGCTGTTTTATTAGCAGTTTGTGATGTAGGCAGAGGTGCTACAATGTTTTACGTTATATACTATACAGTAAAAAAATGTGTGGGGGGAACCAAAGTAACATACATGGTACTGGACTCCATGGGTTCGACAATGAATACGAGGGACTTTATACTGCCAATGGTACACTGCATGCTACTTAGCTGCTACGTACAATATGCAGTGGCCCAATGTAAGTACTGTCACTACAATGCATATTGATGAAAACAATTATCTATAGAGGCACTACTAAACTTGTCTAGGGATTAAAGGTAGATGTAAACCCATCACATGCAACTGACTAGAGCAAATGAAGTTCTAGGAATGCATACTTATGTGAACAGAGACAAAGCTCCTCAGGCTCACAGACAGACATATGAAAGAAGGGACTTTAATTAACTTCTACACTACATATTTACAGGCACAGCATGTGTTTGTCATCATCATAATTCATAATTATGTGCATGGCATGGATGGGCTGCAACACACTTCATTATGCTCCTAGGTTGCCTCATGATTTTAACCTTTACACTTACACATACACTTAGACATTCAATAATACATTTTCTATATATGGCAACGGCAACAGGTAGTACAACCATCAGAAGGAAAGTGAAGATTGAGAAGAGAGTTGCAGCAATAACTAGTCCATCTCTGTCTGACTCCAGGCAGGCTCGCAGGTGTCTGTAACAAAATTATAACATATGTACCTGTGTTTTTTAATGTTTATATAACGAACTCATGCATGTGCATGTGTGTGTGTGCACCACACTACTGCACATGCAGAATGCAGAGAGCAACATGTAGAAACTGTTAGAAATGCCACATGATTTATGTAAGAGCAAGTATCATTGTTTATAATATTGAGAGAGCGGCACTAGGAAAGAAATATCCAGAGAGAGCACAACAGAGAAAGACACTGACTAGTGAAAGCAGCATTAGCAGATGGTAATATAAGGGTCAGAGAGATCTGAACAGAGAAAGGATGAAACTAGCAAAGCAGATTTAGCATATGAGGAAGGATATGAATGGAGAAAGGTGAATGGTTGAATGGCAGACTAGCGAGAAGAAGTACAAGTGAAAGTTCTAGCAATGCAAACTTCTACCTAGGGCCAATATCCACACAGTGTCAGCATAGCAATAGTTTGTTGTAATATGGATACCCTGAATGGCCTCTGCAAAGGTAAGATTAAGTGAAGTACAAGTGAAAGTTCTAGCAATGCAAACTTCTACCTAGGGCCAATATCCACACAGTGTCAGCATAGCAATAGTTTGTTGTAATATGGATACCCTGAATGGCCTCTGCAAAGGTAAGATTAAGTATCCACAACTGTAAGGACTACTTTTGGAAATTATCAACAAAACATAAGAGTGCCTTCTCCCTCATATCTAACATAGGTATGCACACTATTTGATACATTATTATAGATGGTTTGTCGATTATTATTAGTAGTCTCTATCTTTCACTTTGGGTATTGCCTAGCTATTAACATAATAAAAGTTCTCTGTGTTTTTATACATTAACTACTTAGCATGTGTAGGGCAACACATAGCAACTCAAGAAATGTTGCAGTCCAAGTTAGAGCTATACGGCCGAGAGACAGAGGCGGAGAGACAGAGGTGGAGAGGGGCTGATGAAGATGAAAATATAAATGTAAATATTAATAGGGAACAGGAAGAACAGAATAGTATTATCATATAGGAAGAAAGGTCTGGAGAGAGCAATAGAGAATGGCTGAGACTAGTGAGAGCAGTGACGATGGAAATAGAGAAATGCAGAGACTAGTGGGAGGAACTACAAGTAATTTGTAGTTCTGCAGCTTATTATATGCAACTTATTATAATTATAATGAGTTTAGGGAAATTATTCTTTAAAAAAGTTTTTAAAAGTTAGACTAAAAAATATATATATAACTTGAGGTATGGCATGTTGTTCTCTGTTATATTTATAATTTATCGCAGGTGACAAAAAAAAAGTAACTTCTTAAAAAAAATTTAAAAAAATAATAAAATAAAAAATATAAAATATTTAAAAAAATTATTGAAACAAACCAGAAATAAGGTTTGGCACTCAATCGTCAATTTCTATCATGTACACTTACTATCTTCATTATTTAGAATGATCCCAGCTGCAATCCATAGAGCTAATGAAGTGAATGCAAGTACAGCACCTGCACATATGGCAATGATGATATGATCGCAAAGTTTACAAGATGTTAAGCATCCGGAAGAAATCATAGAAGTATTCTTTTCCATTTATCCTGGAAGAGATATGTAATAATAAAACTTTGTAAATATGTTACTTGAATAAATACTTGCCTCCCTTGTTCTGCCTCAGATAGTGGATTATAATAATGAATAATCCAAATAGAAGAGCTGCAGTCAATAGAGGCACTCCCACCACAGCAAGAAGAATATTAACAGGTGTCCATCTGGCATCAACTACAAATGAAGTATATCACAAAAAAGCAGCCTTTTAAGCATTACCATGATTCTGTATTATAATTTAATTTACACTTGATGTATAATTTATCATACTTATAGATGTGCCAATGCTATGAGCTATATCGTTCTTTAGTGCTCCCTATCAAATCACCATACTTCTAAATATAAATAACTCTATCCGAACATGGTAAATTTTTATTTAGGAATAAAGCAATAACATTTTCACTGTTGTTTGTTCGTTGGTAAGATTTAAATTACTCACAAACAACAGAACACATTATAGTCAGCAATTTAGAAGTTTTTATGGTCATGTCCAGAAATTAATGGGTACAGTTATCATGGACAAGTCCAAGGAGAAGGTGCTGAATGAGAGGGAAGGGGAGGCTCACAGACAAGACCACCAAGCTGCTAACTAGATAGTATGGTAAAGCTATTAGGTCTAATGTTTAATCATTAAATAGACACTAAATAGATAGGTCTATTTTGAGAGTTTGACTGATTCACACAGCTAATCCTTGCTATAATATTTATAGCTATATATTATTGATATATGCACCACTGGTTCGCTGAGTGAGCATGGGTAAATAATAGTGTGGATTCATAATCATTTGCCTACAAATAATTTCAGAAAATTATTTTGATGCTCCGACATGCTATTCAAATTCCAGCTGGGAAGTTTGAAGTTGGAGAAGCTACTAAGAGAAAAAATTATGAGAAACATACTCAATAAGGAGCTTAGGTAAGTGGCACTAAAAATGGAGAAAAATGGAAGATAGCAAATTCCTGAGCAGCGAAAACAAGGTGAGAGCTAACGGCAGTGGGAAGTGAATAACAAAATCTCTAGACCATGAATAATCAAGACAGAATGTGATATTCATGGAGTAAGCATAGAAATGAATTGATATGATAGCGCACCTGACAGCCAAACATCATCAAAACAGGGAGAGGCAGAGAGACATGTCTGGAGATAGCAGGAAAGCTGAGCAGCAATGACATGTCCAAGTCAGGACAGAGCACAATATTTGTAATACTACCAAGACCATAGACCTTATAAAGGTTACCCTCGTGACTTGAATAGCTAAAGCATCTACGAGTACTATTTACAAACACAAAAATGTTTTTATTGAAAAATCATGAATTGACCAGTTACAAGATAACATACTCTACAATTTAAATTTCATATGTAAAGGGTAACCGAAACAAGACCCATGTACATTACATTGACTCAAAAATCATGCATATCTGTTGGTTGGAGGAAAAGATGTGGGAATTGAATTAGCTTTGTTACATCATACGATGTTACCCAATGTATGATCCTTACCAACCGCTAAATTCCAGTCAAGAAGTACTAGTATATTCTGGGTTTTCCGGTAACAATTTTTTTAATGAACAAACCTAGTTATGAGAGTGGTATGATTTCAAAATTATTTAAACAATAGAGTTTACTATAAAATGGGCATCTTCCCACAGATCCCACTACTTTGCCCTTGTCTAAAATTTACAGATGGTAAATACAATTATCCAAACCTGCTTCAGATATATGCAGTATTAATAATGTAAAAATGGACTGGAGTTATCTCACATGGTCCTGTAGTGAAGTTGCCCTGAAACTGAACAGTGTAATTGGCTGTCACATTTATCTGGTAGTAGTACAATGTGTTTGGTTGCATGATAGGTAAGGTGATCATAGTGTCGAGAGAGCCATTGATGGTCGGCTCCACATTCTGGTAGGAGTGGTTCTGGCTATATAGAATGCTACATTTCCCTTTATCTTTGGAGGAATGGCAGAGGACTCTGGTGAAGCAGTTGTCAAAGGTCAGAGAGTAGTTAACTGTCGTCAATCCAACTAATAAATGAAGGACAAAGTGTACGTGTATGCAAGCATGTTCACATAACTGAGGGAAGCAGTGCACCTAAACAACCACATGAGAGCACAACATTTATGCTTCTCATAAATAAATAATTGTAATGAGTCAAGGTTGTAAATTTGATTTTGACTTGAACTAAAGGAGGTGAGCAAACTTTGGGATGATAATGTTTGTTCAATGTGTAGGTCTTCAACAGAAGCCAGTGGCCCATGGAGAGAAGAGGCTACCACTCAGATGGCAGCTATGTTTTCTACTACTCCACCGCATTGATGAGTGCTACCACTCAGATAGCAGTCGTGTGTTAGTTGAAGGAGCCAGTATTACTACAGACAAAGCCAAAACTGAGCAGTAATAATTGTGACTAGATTAGTTCAAGTGGAAACATTAAAAAGGTTTAATAAAAATTAAAAAAAGCTATATTGGATTGACAAGGGCTAAAAAAGAAAAGAAACAATACTGTACCCATGTAGCCAGTTAGATGATCCTTTACCATTTTAATATCATATAATTATGCTAAAATTATACCGATTTTCAGTACAGTTTTATGGAAACTAAGTTTTCTTTTATATATCATAAATTTGTGGATTTCTCGAAGTTCACAAAGTCAAACTTATATCTTTATTGTTGTTGTACACTACTCCTGTCAGCACATGCCATGTCTTTCAGCAAACCTGCCATAAGCAAATCTATTAATTCATGGTCAATAAAAGCACTGACTCTTATTGGAGATATAGTATATTTTGGATTCATGGCAAAAATCTTTCCTGCATTAGATGTATGAGAATTTTACACTGTTTCACAAAACATAGTTATTTGTTCAGTCACAGAGAATTAAAGTCGGAGCCTTGGTACCTGCAGCAGTTCATGCTTTCTTTCTACATGGAGTTAAACATGACTGATCGGAACACAGTTCAAGAAATTCAGCTGATAGTACTTGCAACTATACTAGTAGGTGGAGCCATTATAATGCTAGCAGCTAGAGTACAATGGTCACATAGATTGCAGTGGGCAAATTTGGCCTCTTGGTTGTGGGACAGACCCATCTTTCAGCATAGGTTTATCCAACCCATAAATGACCAAAGCTACCAGGACTGTCCCATGAGATGCAGAACAGTTAGCAGGTATGAGATTGCTACTGTGCACGTCTAACGTCAGCTATAACCTCCTTCAAGGGTTTGGTAACAGTTGCATAGAACAACTACACCAACCAATAAGCTCCATGGTGGATCAGCTAGAGCCTCATTTGGACTAAAATGTTGTAACAATTTCCCACTAGCAAGAAGTCCACAGACTAAACAGCCAAACTAAACAGGCATTCCCTCTGCTTATAATATGACACATACATTAGTTCAAATATAAATTACTAACTAGCTTATGTGTGCTTTATACTGAAAATGGGAAACAGAGTGGTCAAGGAATTGCATTGGAATATTTGGAGTTCTCTGGTCTTAAGTTTTTTTAATGAATATTCACAGTTATTCAAGCGTCAAAACAGAGAGAGAAAGAAACAGAAATCTCCAAAAATTAATTAGTTTTCTGTAATTCAACTGATTTAACCCTTTAAATCCCGTTATAAATTCGAGCATTTTGGGTCAAAATGACCCGTATACAAAAATTCATTTATTTCTCCAAAATTTTCAATTAAACTTATGCTTTATTTTGACACTGTGTAAGCATACATCACATTTGATGATATAATAATGAAAATAACATGCTAATACTTGACCAAAGTATGAAAACGTTGAAAGCATCGACCTCTACATAAATAAGTATCACATTTCACACAGTAATTACCAGTTTTTGTGTCCTTCACTTTGCCTGCAGGTGTTTTTTTCTTTGCACATACAGCACAACGTTTCCTTGGTTGCTGATTGGTAGCAAAATGCTTCCCCTTAAGACGGTCCAAGCTTTTCATGCTAGGAGAACGACGTCCATGACCCTGTACCAGTAGATGCATTGGAGCAGATAAAGCATAAGCTAAGGTAACACGATATTCCTTTTGTGAAAGACGAGTTTTACACCTTTTATCTTGCATTAGATTGTAAAGCACATGGGAGTTCAAGACAACTTGATCCAGTATTCTCCAAGTAATACGCCTCCAATACTTCATGCCCCTGCGGCCACAGCTGTAATACATCATATGCTGGTCAGCCAGATCCACCCCACCCATGAATGCATTGTAATCTTGCACTATTTTAGGGCACGTAACAGACAAGACTGATTGGCCAGAACGACGATCGACTATAACTGTTTCATCTTGAAAGATAGAAGATAGCATCATAACATCTCTTTTGTCAAACCAACGTACTGCAGTAATTGAATCATAATATAATGTTTTTATGTCACCCCTAGCTGCCTTTTCTCGTCTTTGACGCTTCAACTCCTTAGGGAAATTTCGGCGGTTAGTACGTGCAGTTCCAGAACAGTATGTTTCATCTTTGAGAAGATCATGGAACAACTGTGGACTTGTGTAAAAATTGTCCACATAGAGGAAGTGGCCCTTATTCAAACAACCAGCCATAAGTCCATATACCACATTATAAGCCAGGCCTTTAGAAACAGTATTTCCATCCTTACCAGTGTAAATTTTGAAATTGTAAATATAGCCTGTTTTAGAATCACTGAGTATCCACACCTTTACTCCCCACTTCGTAGGCTTCTTAGGCATGTATTGAAGAAAAGAAATTCTGGCTTTTGTTCCAATCATGCTTTCGTCAATAGACACTTCCTTACCAAGGGTAAAATTAGCTTGTGAAATTCGATTGACCTGGTCTATCAAGGGCCTAATTTTCCATAGTTTGTCATAAGCAGGTGATGTACTGTCCAAGGCTGTGGAATTGTCCACTATGTGAAAATAACGAAGAATTTGCTGGAATCTACTCCTTGTCATGACAGTACCAAACCATGGATGGGCAAATAGTGGGTCCTTAGACCAATAATCTCTTATAGATGGGAGGGAAATTATGCCCATGGCTATATTGAGGCCTATAAAGGCTAGAATTTCTTCATAAGTAACATCCGACCAGGGAGAAAGATGATTATGTGTTGAACGTTCCTGACATGCATACCTATTAGTCTCTTCGACAATACGGTCAACCATGTTCTTGTCTATGAACAACTGAAAAAAATCCAAGGGTGTGCTGCAATTTAGGCAGTCACCCTTTGGGCCACGAAGATCAGTATAGAGAACTTTATTATTAGCAACATGCGATTTGTTACGTCTCCATGTCCATGCTGATGATTCTTTATCATTCCTCCTTTCGCTATCTCCCGACTCTGACTGACCATCACTTTCGTCTTCACCCTGGCTCTCAATCTCTCCCTCTTTTCCACTAGCTCGACCCCGTCCTCGACCCCTTCTCCATCCACGACCCCGTCCTCGACCCCTACTCCATCCACGACCCCTCTGTCCATGACCCCTTCCCCGTCCCCTCCCTCTCCCATGAACACCCCTCTCAATTTCATGTTCTGGACTCTCACACCCACTGCTTGCACTATCATCTGGCATGGTTATCTGCTCACTTACATCCAAGCCAGCAACAGAAGAACTAGTGTCACTTTCACCAACATCATCTTCCTCCATCAGTTCAGCATCAAATAGCAGTAATGAGTCCACTTCACATGGCAAAACATCTTCATCGATTCTTCTCAAAGCTGTCATGACACTAGGATGAAGTAAATCAGAGTCTACCAGCACCTGTTTACCATCTTCATCAGTGTAGTCACCAGTCTCGAGCGTTTCGCCATCACTTTCTTGCTCTAGTTCTTCGTCATAGTTATCTAAACCGTCATCCTGAACATCTTCTAACATAGCTAAGACTTCAGCAGCGGCGAACTTCCGAGTAGCCATAGCTTTTAAAAAACCCGATCGAAACCTATACACTTCTATAGTTCATTCGATTCCTTTAAAAGCACACTATCAAATAATGCTTAGTGCGCAATGATTGAACTTACCCGACTTTGGCTGCGCATGCTTAGAAGCGTGACCATTTTTCCGGGTCATTTTGACCCCCCGGCGTATTTAAAGGGTTAATAACTTACCAAAGACATGGTGTGAGTCTTTTGGGAGCTACTATTAGCCAAAAGCACCACTTTGGCAAACAAAAAGCTGTCAAGTGAGTCTTAGCTAAGAAATAAGCTTGGTTTGGGGGGTTTGCTATCCCACCATTATGAAATAGGGGTCAAATCAATAGGGAGTGTTACTGCATATCCTAATAATCCACTAACTCAGATACTTAACTATATTACATAGCAAACATACAAACCTAATGTTTCCGAAACCCAAGTACTGGCAGAAGACTCTCCAAACTCATTTGTTGCAATAATTCTGAAATGGTAGGTTTGATTTGATGGTGAAGGAGTAAGGAAGGTCGTACAGAGACTTCCATTCCCACATAACTCCTTCATTTGGTCCTCCACCTCTCCTGCACTATTCTCGAGTGTAACTGTATAGCTGACTTGTGCACACTCAGAAGCCTGTGATTACAACAAACAATACGGCGTCACGGCTTTAAAAAATAAAATAAAATATAAGCATTTGTCAATAGGCAATAATTTTTATATCAAAAGATAGCTGAATTCATACTCTATTTACACAAAAAATATTACGGCGGTTGAACGGAGGAAAGTTAATGAAATTATATTTAAAACACGAACGATTTTCAGTCGGACGATATCAACGAGACAGTCAATAGCTAAAATTATTTCCCAAGTGACTAGAGCAGCTTGGGACATTTCTGGTGATGAATCAAGTGACGAGGAATGTGAAGGCATCTATTCCTACCTCGGAGATAGTCGTGTGCAATGCAAATACTGCAATGTTCACCTTTGGATTGTGGAGGATCGGAATTGTTTCCATGCTTTACACAACTTGGTTGACTTTTGCCACAGACACTGATTTCACCTCAAACTTCACCCAAAATGTCTTTCGATTACATTAGGTCAAACAATTATATCAAATGTTTACTGAATACTGTATTGACAAAGTTCTTGTTGATAAATAAGGAAATTTTTGTGGTCGATTTATGAAGACCTTATTATGGGTTTGGCATAACTTTTGTATAGTAATGTATTATTCCTACGTTCTTAGATGCAAAAGAAAGGATAAGGATAGAGCTATCTTATGAGCTATATATCGAGTCCATAACATGAATTATGGAGAAGTTATGACACTCCAAATCATGACTATTGTTTGCATAATTATATTCATAGTATGTGGTCAGTTTGTGGTCACACCTTCTGACCACAACTTCTAAAACAATCATGCTATCACATGACGAAATGGTAAATGGTTCAGCTAAATATCTGATTTGATATTAATTTTTTAATGTGGCTGTGTTAAATTTAAAATAATTCTCCACAATGCCGACAGTGAGAGGGTTAATGTCAAACCTCCACCGCAGAGACTCAGTCACTTCCATCAGATGGGGTGGTGAGGTGTGGTGAGGTGTGTGAGGAAGTGGCAAACTTAGCAGGTATGATTGATAGTTTGAAGTACATTTGGTTGGATTTGAAATTTGAACCTTGAACCATATTAAAACTTGGTGGGTATGTACCAGGTTGATGTGGTCAAGGTGTGTTTGGAAGATCTCTCTCTGACAGCTTCCCACAAAAGATAAGATGAGCTCAGTGGCATGAGTTGCTGGCTCATCACATCTGCCTTCTTCTTCCCCCAAATACCCACCAGTTAGGGTTATTATCTTGATTAATTTATATGGAGTAATTAACAACTCAAGGAAATGATTCTATCTTCATCACTTGACAGATCAGCTAGCTGAATGGGGATGGATGGAATCAGATATCAATGCATTGTCTGTTGCCCAGGATGTAACTGATGGGTCATTCCATGTCAAATCAACTGAAAATCGGCCTTCATCTCTCAGATTTTTGTAAAATTTTGGGGAATGATTGGGATCCATGAGTAACGGCCAGACCTAAAATAGTTTTGGTCAAACCCTCTTAATTAGTGAGATACGTGCCGATGAACTTTGGGCTAATTAGCACTACCTCGGAAATTCAAATGCCCGTATCTTTGCTCCTGTAGAGCTGGTTCTGGGGTCATTTTGAAGCTCTTTTCAAGGCCTATAATTTGTCTCTGATAATCTTTCTTTTCAAATCAACCAGAAAAAAGATATCACAATTTATAAACTTCAAACTTGAACCCCCAAAAATTATATCCTTCAAATTTCTTCAATTATCCTGCCCTACTTGCAATATTATACACAATGGAGTTAATACCTTCCTGTTGCTGAAGCATAAATAACACCACAATATGCACTGCCTACATATAATTATGTTGTCATATTATATTGCACGAGACAAAACATCCAGGCTTATCCAGCCAGTTAGCATGGCTGAGGAGTGCTGCTATCTATACTTGCTCCAGCACACCCTTGAAGAAGTCTGGGTGCTCGTAGATTTTACTTGTGTCTTGTGGCATGGTCACAACTCCACGAAGGAAACTCTTTCAGTAAGATGGTCTTGTTAGTTTGGAACAGGACATTTTGCCAGAGAGGACACATTGATGACATCCTCAGTTTGGTTTGGATGAGCTTACTCCATAGTTAGCACACAGAATGCACAATATCAAGTAGAACATCTATGATGATGGAGAATAGAGAATCTGTGATAATGAACCGTTCAGAATCTGTTATGATCAAGGGTAGAGATGATAAAATCTAGAGAATCTGTATTGATGAAGGCAGGAGCATCTATGCCAGAGCTTCAGGAATAATGAAGAAGGTTAAACTGATGAAGGCAAGAACATCTACAATGATGATGGCTAGAACCGTCAATAATGATGATGGATAGAGCATATATAATGATGAAGGCTAGAGCATCTATAAGGATAGAGCATCTATAATATGAAGGCTAGAGCATCTAAAATGATGAAGGATAGAGCAATTATAATGATGTCTATCCATGATGATCATGGCTAGAGCATCTATAATGATGAAGGATAGAGCATCTATAATGATGAAGGCTAGATCATCTATAATGATGAAGTCTAGAGCATCTATGATGGTGAAGGCTAGAGAATCTGTAAAAATTATGGCTAGATAATTTGTTATGATGAAAGCTAGAGAATCTGTAATGATGAAGTCTAGAGAATCTCTATTGATGAAGTGTTAGAACATTATAATGATGACTAAGCATCTATAATGATAGAGTATCTATAATGGTGAAGGCTAGAGCATCTATGATGATGAAGGCTAGAAAATCCGTTACAATGATGGCTAAAGAATATGTTGTGTGAAGGCTAGAGAATTTGTAATGATGATGTCTAGATAATCTCTATTGATGAAGTCTATATCATCTATGCTAGAGCTTCAGGAATAATGAAGAAGGCTAGAGCATCTTAAGAGAATATATGATAGAGTATTAGAAGAATATAAAGCTAGAGTGTCTTTAATGATTGGAACATCTAATTGAAACATTGAGAGAAATATCCAAGTTAATCATTGAACCAAAAGTGAAAGTTTATGTTTGCTACCGGCTATATAGCTAGCTTTGTAGTTTTCAATCAAGACTAGAGCATCTAAAATGATTAAAGCTATAGCACTTAATGAAGAAGGCTAGAGCTCTATAATAATAAAAACTATTACATCTATAAATATTATAATGAAAGCTAGAGAATCTAAAAGCCCTACAGCATCAATAATAATGAAGGCTAGAGAAATGAAGGCTAGAAAGTCTGTCATGATAAAGGCTAGAGAATCTGTAATGATGATGTCTAGAAAAACTCTATTGATGAAGGCTAGAGCATCTTTGCTAGAGCTTCAGTAATAATGAAGACGGCTAGAGCATCTATAATGTAGAAGACTAAAGAATATAAGATAGATCATTGGGAAATTTTAATGCTAGAGCATCTATAATGATTGGAACAAGTAGCCAAAACACTGAGAGAACAATCCATGTTAATCATTGAGCTAATTGAAAGTTTAGGTTTCGGTAGAGTCTACTTAAAAAACTAGTAGCTATCTTTGTAGCTTTCAATCAATAGATTTCCTTCTTTGGTGCTGGCCTAGACCATTGCAGCTGCTATTAATATAGCTGTGGTTTATAGCTATAGCTTTCACACAGCACTATTGAAAACCACAATAATTATTAGTTGTGTATTTAGCCTAGATGTGTGCCTTCTAAAACTTAGTAGCAAATAATCAATATGTGGCTTCCTTCTTTGGACCAAACCTAGACCACTGCAACAGCTATACTGAACATTTTTTATTAGCAGCTACAGGTTGATTAAACTTTAAGAGGCTTATCTTAAGGTGTTTCATCTTTGCTCACAGAAGTTGTAGATCTTGGATGAATAACCCATGCATAAAACTATCCAGCTAGCCACATAGGGACAAGTGAATTGCATTATACAAGTTTTACTTTTGATTTTTTATAATAGTTTTACTTTTGATTTTTTATAATATTAAAAACAGCTTCACTGTGTGGGAGATATATCATGATTGCTCCTTATACTTGGAAAGAATTCAAAATATATCAATAAAGAGGGGGAAGGAAACTAAGTTCTGAATCTTTAGCTTCTACTAAATATAATAATGTAGAGTATGTCATGAAGGTTCCTGCACTAAGCATTATCAGACCCTCCCTTCTCCCAACAAGGAAGGTAAAGGCTCAGTATTATGAGACTACATGTACACCTGATCAAACACCAAAATCATATTGAATGAGATACCACTTGCCTGAACTCTCCACTGCACGTCCACATGACTAAAAAACAAAGTTTCGCTGTCATAAGTAGGTAGCACAGCAACATCTTTTGACACGTCCGGCACTGCAAACAATCATAAAATGATAGTGCAAATTATAGAGTATATAGTTAATAACTACTTGCAAGTCTATTATTAACCTTGTGATCATGAGTGGTCACTGGTATTAATTGCCAAATTAGCTAGTCTCGTGATTATAAACTTCATTGAGGGAGGGGGAGGGGGGCAAAACAACTTTGGTATAATTCAGTCAATCTTTTTAATATGATTTGAAGGCTATTTTAGTGCTCTGTGGCATGAGTGCTTCGGATATCATTTTTACTGCAAGCATGACAAGATTGGAAGGGTTGACCCAATTGCTTTCTGCCTAATTATCACAGCTAAGTGCTTTGACAGATCAAATTAGAGCCCATGTTTACACAGCACTGTGGAAATATTCATGACAAAATGGGGGGATGCAGGTTTTGAGTGATCTTCAGAAACAATTTCAAACCAAAAATACTTGCACAGAAAAAAAAAGGTTATGGCAATTACAAACTTGTTACATTTTTTTTTGTCTGTTTTAACCTAGAGTAGAGTCTCCCCTAAGGCAAATTTCCACAAGTATCTCAGTACACTACTGAAATGACTAACACTAAAAGCAATTAACATTCTCTAATACTAAAATATAGTAGAACTAAAAATATTACCTCTTGCTTTGATGTAAAACAGTTCACTATTCGAAAAACCTTTAAATGAACACTGAATCGTTAATTCTCTGAGGTCAGTCAAGTTTTCTATCAACATAGCCGTGATGTTTATACTCCTATCAGGATCATCGCTTGAAGCATTAAGTACTACCATTTCAACACCAGGAGGGAGGGACGAAGATCGGCATGGCCTAAATGATTGTGGATAAATGTCACCATTTACAAAGGAATAGGTTCCAGCACAACTTCCATTTATCTCCCAGTCAATTGCATGAGGTATGTCTATTCCAATACAAGTAAAGTTGACAGTTCCAGAACAGTACGAGCCATTAGTAGAAGATGAAGACAGGGACAGGTGCTGAGAATCTAAATAACAATTATAATAATATCATGTTACTGATGTTATTGTTCAAAGTCCAAGGACATACACTCAGAACCCCGTGATTCTTGGGACTATCGCAGGAGGTCCCTAGTGAAGGGGACTTGTCTATACAACATTCATCCTAAAATCAGGATCGGGTATAGCGCCAAGGGAATTTTTTTAGGTCTGATGCTAGTATTATAGTCTAAGACAAGAGTTGTTGTCGGGCCAGGCCAAGGACTTAGGGTATTCATTAGTTGTTTGCTAGGGCTGGGGCTAGGAGTTTCCAAAAGAGCATGTACTTATATGAGTTGTATCTTGGGAGCAAGAAGTTTAACTACTTCTAATGAGTGTAGAATTTGAACTCATGTAAATACAATGCAGATATTGTGTTAGCCAGGTGTAAATAGACTATTTCACATGTTACCTACTCAGTTTGTACTGAACACAAAATTTAACATCATATTTTATAGGAAGGACTTTAAAATAGTAAGCACCCATTGCATAGCAAGTAAACACCACTTGGATAATTACAATCTGGGTTAAAAGCCCATCGATATAGTAAGCACTAACCACCAGGGACAACTATGCATACTATGCTGTTTCAGAGATTGCAATTAGGTACGATGATCTTGAAGGCTGAACAGTTGGATATTTCATGGACAGAGCTAAACATAGATGCTAGCTTCTAAACCTTTAGAGAAACTTCATGACATCGTCTTCTTTTTTTAACAAACCTACTCAAAATGAGTGAACACACACCACATGACAATGGGACTGTCTTGAGCTATTACACATTCAAGATTGCACAGTGTCATGTCGGGTAGAAACAGAAAAGTCACACAGTGTCCTTCAAAGTAGAAGTTGTGGAGAAGAAGGGACACAAAATGTGACATTGACTGCTAAGATATTTGGAGTCGACTGAAAAACAGTGAGAGGGTGGAACAAAAAATGTGATATTATATTGATGCCAACATGGGCAGTGGGAAGAAGAATAGGAAACTGCATGGTGGAGCAAAATTCAGCCAACAAGTTGACTCAGAGGTCTTCCACAACCTAGAGCTAGTGTGCTCAGAAGACAGGTTGGTTCGTAACTAGACTCTTCCAATACGAGTTAAAGTGTTCTTAAGGCAGGGTTGTTCGTGACTAGGCTGTCCTCAAACCTAGAGTTGGAGCACTCTGAAAGCAAGGTTGTTAGGCTTCCGTTGTTTCTTTACCCCCACTGGCTGTATGGCTTGAAAAAGTGTGGAATGTGGCTTATAGCAGGTACACAAAACATCTCAAAACATGCCAGAAAGCAATAACCAACAGCTCACCCAGTACTGGAAAACCATTTTCCTATACAGAGACTTTCAGGCTACAAAAAATGTGAGATCCATGGATCCAACAACGTGGAGGTAGGCATTATATCTGCTGATACATTGGATTTACCTTGTTCTTCACCTGGTTTGATTCAGCACCTTCTGCCACAAACAACATTTCGGGAACAAACTGTTACCACTGGTGCCGAAGAAAACAATTTCACAGTAGCTTTGTGTGCAACAGGGGATAGCCCTTGCTGTAGTCCTCTTAAAGGAGAAAAAGGGAAGATTCAGCCTACATGTCGCAGCATGATTTCATGTGTACATGTATGATAATCTTGAGGTTACTGACACCGAAAATGGATGTATGGCTCGGCTCATCCTACATTGCACAGCTAGCTATGTAGAGTTTGTGGGTAGTCATCATATGCCACAGATGATCGACTACTTGTCCTTGATCACCATCACAAATGTGCCAACACAAAAGATGTTGCTGAGGAGTTGGAAACTGATCTTGTATTCATACCAGGTAGGATAAACTGCCAATTATAGACATTGTTCAATTATTGGCACCTCGGTGCACCAATTATAGGATCCTTACATCATGAGAAGCAGTTTCTTGTTGCTTTTCATCATACAAGGCTTCTCGCTTCTTTTTTATTGATTGTTCGCCGAGTTTATTGCACTTTCTGATAAGTTTGCCTCTGCATTCATTTCTGGTTAGATCGCTGTCATAGTAGTGTTGACTTGAGCCATAATGATACAGTACTACCTGCCTGTTTCATGGAGCTGGATGACTACTTACTTTATTCAGCTAGTTCCATATCTTTTTATTTCCATTAGGGTCCCACAGGGTAGGAAGAAGGTCAGGATAGAAGTCTGCTACTCATTTGTTGACCACATCCAGGAGCAAGAAATGAAAAGTAATGGCCAGATAGTCATGTAATTTGCTCCTGCAGCAGTTAAGGATGATTGACCTGTCCAGCATGCAGTCATTGAGCCTTACTCATGGCATGCAATCAAGAGCAACGACTAATTTAACTGCTACTGAGGAGACTGATCTTGGTGGTTTCACATGATGTTACTGTGTAAAAGTTATTAGCAATAATTATTATAGATTTGTTAGGGTCCTGCTAAAAACACAAGTATCAGACAGTGACGTATACAGATTTGTATGTGGTGCAGTTACAGGGTGACAATAATTGGCATTTTAGTCTATAGACTCTAAGTTGCTAGCTGAACATGCTTACTTCCTGGAATTAACTTCTATCTTAGAGGTGTGGATAAGCTCATTTCCACTGCAAGAAACAACTTCCTGGACTACACCTGCAGTGGGTTATATATGTAGGACTGTTTTATCTGTCAATACTGGCAACTTAGACTATTTCAATATTGTCATTCAAATTTTGGCACCCAATTTTGTTCACTTTGTTTAGTGTATCACTGGCCCAGCCAATGGATGGCTGTGAACAAATCATTCAAGGACAAAATGAAGGAATTGTGGATGGAGAAACTCAAACACTTGCAGGACCAAGAAAGGCAATTTAAAGGCCCTTCAAGACAAGATGCCATTAATCGGGTGTACACTGCTTGAAAATTGATTTCTGTAGAATTGATAGCTGGCTCACATCAAAATTCAGATGAGTTGGCACCTGTTATAGTGTCTACCATAGGACAGCACACTTAGATTAGTGTAGTACTCCAAATAACGCACATTAAACTTTGTACTCTGATTTGCAATACATGGCCTGGCACAGCATACACACAAGAATATAACATGGCCTGAACATGGCCTGAAAATGTATTGTTGTGCTAGATTGTATATATTGTTTGTAGCTATCCTACTCTCCTCCCTAATTATCCGATTCTTCTATGCCCTATATTTTTTAGGCTTCTCTGTTTGACAGATCTCCAAGTGGATATGCGCCATTGTCGCTTTTCCAGTCGATATTCTCCGGAATGGTTTCCGTGATATATTGATCTCCTGATTCATATACATTCTTTGAAATATCATAGTAGAGGAAGGACCATGGGGGCTGACTGTATACTCCATGGTGATATTTTTAATATGAAAATTAAGAATGATCAACAACAACAACAACAACAAATGGGTGATTATCACCTATTTATAGACTGTTGGGCTGCACTTAATTTTATTACACAACACTTATACTACATAAATGTAAATTAGAGTCTCAAACATAAGAAGCAAAGGTGAAGGAGAGAGAAAATGTCTTCAGTGGTTACCATCATTTTACCACAGACACCAATATTTATAACTTCAAAATCCATGGGCTAAAACTTGAGGACACTCTATTGACTAACATTCCACAGGCTGGCTACCAATAACTTAGTTACGTGATGCAGAAGTGGTTGTAGTATGTTATAGGCGAATCCCGCAGAGATAAATACATCAACTTCAAGGACATGTCACATTTAGAATAAGCTTCATCTAAACACAGTTATAATTGTTATAAAGGCAAATAACAATACAATGAATGGGTGATGTAGAAATGTTGGATTGCCCATCTTATCTTCTTCTTATATTATATTCTTTTTTATTTTATTGCATATATATTTGTGACCGAATTTGCGAAAACCCACCTAAACGAGAATTTTTAAAAAAGTGAAATTATTTAATAATCGGCACCTATGATACCTAATGATCATATCCTAAAAGTTTGAAACTGTTTGATAATGTTTCCTTCGAGCTATAGCATGAATAGTTGCGCTCCTTCAAGTACAACAATAGGATTATTGCGTTTATAAAGCGTTGTCAGGGTGCGGGCGTAACGAAGCCGTATACTTCCGTAAACGTGTAATTAAGGCTATTACCATGCCCTTGGCGTTCTATTGCCACGCCCAGGGTCTAAAAAATGGAAGGTATAGTGTGGACGACTGGAGTAGGACTCTTTCTAAGCAGCGGTAAGGTACAGATTAGTTAGTTAGGAGTTGTAGAAAGAGTTGATCAGCTATGTTTGGCTAATCTTGCGTAGTTTTGTTCGAGCTATTGCCACGCCCTGGCCTAAAAAGATGGAAGAATAGTATGGACGACTGGAGTAAGGACTCGTTCTAAGCAGCGGTAAGTAGCAGATTAGTTAGTTAGGAGTTGTATATGTTGTAGAATGAGTTGATCAACTATGTTTGACATCTAATCTTATGTAGTTTGCTTCTGTAACAAAGTTGAACTTTATTGATTCTTTAGAAACAAGTTGAGAATAAATTATGGTAAGTTCACCTCTTATTATTGCTAGCTTGCTTCTAGTTAAACATGTTTGCTACATTTTCATGTGACTTATCTGCTAGAAAATAATGTTTGATAGCTAACTAGTTAGGATGTATAAAGTTTATGATATAATAAGAAGCTAGGATGAATAAAGTTGACATCTTCTTTTAGGTGTTCTGAGGAGGCAAGGTGTAGTTGATTGGGAGAGGCATTCTGGTTGCAGGAGTTGAATCAGGACAAACAATATCCTGACAATGAGGAGGACAGAATTCTCGTATTTTTTCGAAAAGGTATTTCTTCCTTTCTGGAGTAAGACCTTCTGGTATAATTGTGGGGGGGAGTTCATTTTTATGTGGCTTCCAGTCTTTATACTGTTCCACTAGAAGAGGCAGCCTTTTCTCTATCGCATCCGTTCCTGTCCTGACCATAGCAACTCCTGGTTCTTTTGATGAGAACTTCAAGTGTTGAAATGTCTTGATCCCAACAAATGCCTGTCTCCTGTAGTACTTTGTGAAGTAGTTTGCCCAGTTGTACTGTGGAACTAAAATAGTTCTGTCTTCCCTCCCCACCAACTGGGCATTGTTCACTTTTGCGGAACTGTTGACAACATCAGCAATGTCTTGTAGGCACCCGACCTTTATCCTTCTGTATTTTTGCTTCAGCAAGCCAAACCTGACTACATTCCTGGTGACAGCCAAGGGCAGTGTGTTGTGAGGTAGCCTTTTGTGGTTGCCATGTTCTCTTGTAGTCAGACCCACAGCAGTGTAGTGGATTTTGAGGGATTTAAATCTGTCCATTCCTGGAGTGTTATGGTACATTGTTGTACTGTAATAATATTTCCCACAGTATAGTACGACATTGTACCTACCAATACTATGCAGCATAAGGAAGGTGACCTTGCAAATCCTCAAACCATGGTGATAGAAGACTATCCTGGACCTCTGCCGTGGTAATGTGGTATGGTGTGATCCTTCCCCTACTGTGTCTTCATTATTAATATTAGCCATAATTTGTCCCAGGATTACCATATCGACCTGTTCCCTGCTCAGTGATGCACATTGGTCTCTCACGTCTTGGTAGTGCTCTGCAGTAAACTGTGAGGAGCATGGTTTTCCTTTAAACATCACACAGCCACACTCCTTCAGCAAGAATGCTGTAAGTTTGGGATCCTAATGGAATAATAGCCATGTTTATTATGCAGATGCCATGTGTTACACCTACAATAAAGGGAAGTGCTGCTGGCTCAAGTGCTATTGATGAAGAAGGCTGTGGTAGTGATGATGGAGTCTGGGATGGGTGTCCGCTCAATGGGTAGAAGAGGTCCTCCTCAAGAGTGGAGAAGAGAGGTGGATCTTCATCACCACAGTCATCATCTTCTGAAGATTCTAAATTTCATTTTAATGTATTTTTTATAGTATTAAGTATTATTTCGTATTATATCATGCTTTGAAAGTTAGCATCAGATTCCATTACTTCATTGAACTCGTTGTCTTCAGTGCCTGTACAGTAAAATTCAATGATCTATTGAGGGTGTAAATATTACCATACTTGGCCCATCCAAGGTGAAGTAATCTGCTAATAGTTCATTGAGGGCGTGTTCGTCAGAGCTTCCTACCAGGTCTCGTCCTTCCCTGGCCCACCTGTTGAGAGCGCTGGCTACGTTCTGTGAACTGGACATCGCTACTACAGGGATAACATGATTGCAACCAAACTTAATGCGCCTAATGCGTGCGAAAAGAGCATAGCAACGCCTCCGTTCACGAACGGTAAGTATCGACCTATCTTATAGTAAAGGCTTATTTCTCCTTCTAGAAATAGCGCCTGGGCTTATGACTGCCACTGGTTTATATATAAAGGATAGTTATAGCCATTGGCACAAACACAAAAAAATCGTCTTTTAAAAATAAATTAATAAAACGGCAATATCTCAATTAATGCTTTCCCCCGTTTAGGTGGGTTTTCGCAAATCCGGTCACATTTTTTAAACTGTACTCTGAATAACACAATATCACCTGATACCCTGCACCCCTGATCACCACCAATCAGCTCTATAACAATAATAAGTATCACCTAAACGCCCACACCAAAGTTCTGCAATATTGGATAGGCCACAGAGGGGTAGGAAGCATTTTGGGACAATGGTCATGCAAAAGTGTGTGTGGGGGAGGGCGATACACGGACCTTATTGAAAAGAAATATCATGGTATATAATTGAAAAGAATATATATACCTGGAATAAACTTAGTTTGAAATAAGTTCACAAGTTCCGGAACACTCTGAGTCTGTGCTCATTGTTCCTCACAAATTCATTTGCAATTGTGACTAGATCAAGGCGCTCCACAGCTTCTTTGTAAATGTTTAGTATCATTAGATGATTAAGTCTATCCTGTTTCATAGTACTTGGTAAGTATTCTTTTCATGCAGGAAAAACATCTTTCACTTGCAGCATTCGTAGCACGCATGACAAGGATTAGACGGAAAACCAAGCACATCTGCTTAAAAAATGCACATTGACCATCAGAAAGATTGCAAAGAAAAGTCAAGATATCTTTCAGTGTTACAGTTCCATCTGACTCAAGTGAACTAAAACTTGAACTAAAAGCTTGAAGTTGAGTTGAGAGCTCACTCTTATTGAAGGCTTCTCCATAAAAAGAAACAACTTCACTAACTCAGCAGTACAATCCTTTTTATTGGACAAGCAATTCTTCAAGATTTTGGTACTCAGCATATCCTGGCTGATCAAAGCGATCTTGAATTGCTGACATGGCCAAGTCTATTGCTTCAAAGTAAAAGCAACGATAATAATCTTCAACTGCAGTGATTCTCCTGTTCCATTCTCAAAACGTTTTGGAGATTTTCAAATTCCGAAAAATGTTATAACATTTCGGGACTCTTGGCATCCATGCCAACCTGGCTTGGTCTAATAATACCTGGACAACTGAGAGTGGTTTTGTTCCATTCCCTGGCCATTATGTACATTAGTAGTTCTTTCCTACGCACTTTCATTCATCTTGCAGTGTAGCAAGATCTCTAAAGGATTGTACTCCACCTATTTTTATAGGTTAGCTATTATTATCTGGTGTTTTTAATCTGGATTATTGTATTAGTATGTAACTCGGAAAAGACTAAAACAAGTTGGATGATTGGATTAAGGCATTGTGCAAACATGGCTCTAGTGTACAGCTCAGTTAAAATAAGTTAAACTAGTTATTTACTTTGAAATTGATCATAAATACATTGTTCTGATAATGCTAAATTGTGAAAAATGCAAAAAATCTCAGGACTGTCCTGGATCATGGATGGTTGGCATGTAGCTATGTTTTAGATTTAAAATAATGTCTTGCTACTTGCTACTATAGCTATATTATAGCTGTGATGCAGTACAGATAAACCTATATAGCTAGCTATAATGCCCAGCTCAGTTTTAATTAATATATACCTCTCATCTTAGCCTTTTCCAAATTTCTGTTTTGGAAACTTGTAGAGCCTATTAGGCTGGAGTTGGTCAGGAATTTTACTGTTTCGAGTCACTCGTGGCCATGATCCGCTAACTATAATAGTAAAATCGTACGCGCAAAAATGTAGCGGCGTGGTTTGGTGGGCTTCATTTGAATTATGAAATAAGACAACTGAAGAGAGAGCTGGACTCTGAGAGTGCTCTCAGTATAGATTAGAAAGTTGCTTGATAACTGGAGGTTGGTATTGAAACTTTGGTCCGGCAGCTGCCGGGTCTGCCAGACCAGTTCCTAACCCCCTGGGCTACCATATAAATACTGGAGGGAGGGTCTGGTAATGAGGTTTATATATTATTATAGAGAGTGTACTACTCTGTCTGATAGGTCACCATATAGAGAACTAATGTGAGAGTATGGTGACTATGGACACCCCACCCCATCCCCATCCCACTACCCTTCCATTCCCTCTTCTCAATCAAACACTGTAAATGTTGCGATTTATAACTTACAGGAGAGCTCCAAGCTTGCCAGCACCACAGATGCCAGCAGTCCAAGGACAACCTATATACATGCACACAGCGAAAATTTTTAATTAATTTCCATTTATGCAGAACAAGAAATCCTATAGGCACACACAAAAATTAACACTAAGTTCATGATTAGCTACTTCACATGTCACACATCTTGATGTATACATTTTTAACAGATCTCCAGCTACAGCATTCCCTCTTTTGAGAGAACAACTTGAAATCCACTCTTAAATAATCTCTCAAAGGAGGTCATCTGTTTCTAGAGGTATATAGGTGGAGCAATGTTTAATCTGTACAGTGCTCATGAATTATGCATATTGTTTAGGACTTGAAGTATAATCATGACTTGCCACTTATCATCATTCCTAAATCACCAACTGCTTGCTTTTCCAAAGTCAGCCATGTTATTTCTTGGTAGACTTGGTGCAGGCACAATTGAAAACTAATCAGTGCACCACTCTCCATACCAAATGCACACACTATATTTATTTTACTATGATTACTCATTGATCAACTTCGAATTTAGTGTCTCGATGTTTCTGCTAGAAGCTTAAGCCTTCATCAGAAATAATTATATATATCCTGATGAAAGCTAGAGCATCAAGCCGAAATGTCGAGAGAGTAAATTTACCTAGAGAGTCATTGTAATTCACTGAGAGTTCATTGTAGTATTGCCCTCAGCTGATATACAGGCATGGCAACCTGGAAGATGCCTTGAGCTGGTATACAGGCATGTTAACCAGCAGGATGCCCTGAGCATACAGGTAAGGTAAAGAGGAGGATCCCGAGAGCATGATTAGGCATTCCTTTGAAGTGGTGGTTTGGGCCTAAGAAAGCAGCATCAATGGTAAAATAGAAAAATTGATTGTGCTTACTAGGCAACTAAGTAAGCAAGCAACTATTATGTTTCAAGTTGACTACAGTATCTGTTAGTTGCACCCATTGACCGAGTTCTCTATTAATAAGCAGTGCCTATATACTTACTACCCGACTCCCCATGTAGCCTGGCATGGGATAATGTCTATTATGGCTACTAATTTTTTTCCTTAAAATTAGTCAACAATGATGCTACCCTCCGCATAAATTTCATTATTCCAGCAACAATGATGTTTTTCTAATAGGGTAGGACTAAAGGCAGCCTTGCTAAGAAACTTGTTACATTATGTGAGCTCTAATCTGTGATGCCTCCTCCATGCTGTGTTATTGCAGTGCTGGGGACACAACACGTGTAGGTATGCCCTTTAAATAAAATGGTTGATGATTGCAAATACTGAATTATTCCAATGGTCTAGTTACACCTAGTTACACCTAATCCACCATGATCATACCTACTCCAACCTGGTGATATATTTTGACCAAGGCCATATTAAAGCTTTGGTGGTGTGGCATGGAAAGGGTTGTGATCTATGGGGAAAATAGTTTGCCTATGTAACTTCCCTGGTCGAATTATCCGTAATCACGTGGCCTCACCTGCCTTGGGTCCTCTGTGTGAGCAACCCCAAAAACACAAAGGGCTGAGAAATTTAAGGTAGAGTAAATAAGACATATTTATAGTTCACCATTATTTATTGAACCTAACTCCATTGTTGGTGTAGGCCATTCATGTTTGAAAATATAGTAGAGCTTCGGAATGACTGGTCCAGCATTTTTGGTAAAAGCAGAAGTAAAAGTTTTGAAGAACTTGGATGACAATAGAATCATAGATACTATAACATGCATCACTCCTATGACCTCATGAATAAAAGGATGCACTCATCTTCAATCTCTTGCACTGTAGCTAGCATTCATGTGATTAATTGCATTCGTCACTGGCAGTGAACTCTGAAAACTCTCTATTTATACAATATGTATTTCTTGTTGGTGCTCATGTGCAAACTATTTCTTTTGCTTGCAAGACTAGGTTCAGATAGAGATAAGATCAGACAAATATATATATGCAGCCCCAAGTTCTTAGTTATCTTGAGCTGAAATCAGGCAATGTTGGTTGAATTGGCTATGCAATAGGTTCCGTTACACACATAATATACACAATATAATGCCAATGACACATTCTCACAGAACAAGATTTAAAATTAAAATTCATTCTTAATCTGGTTCACAGAAAAGTGTCCTTCGTTTAGCATGAGGCAAGTTAAAGTAGGTTGACAATAGCTGTATGTGTATACCGTAAAGTACGCAGCAAGCGCCCTCCACGTAGCAAGCGCCCAAAAGGCTGTTTTCAGCGATCTAGGATTTTGTAGGGTTCATGTAGCAAGCGCCCACTATATAGAAATTTATCGTAATATAAGCTTTTTCTTTCTTCAATTTTTTTAAATTTTCTTTAGTAGACAACAACACAATGACTGAGGTAACAAAGTTAAAGAGTATATAAAATAGACAAAGTTAATGCAGGCATGCCTCGCTTTCTAAATAGATTTATTCAACCGCACCGAGTGTGCAATAATACGCATGCGTTCCGCTGTCGTCTGTTCTGAAATTTTTTAGAACATCCCATGGTAATCTCAAGCAGCCCTCAAGACAACAAGCCATTGATTGGGTCTCTGCTGCCTGGGAGTCAATTCCAGGAAATTTGATAGAGCGTTCCTTTCTCTCTTGTGGCATGTCCAACAGCATTGATGGCTCTGAGGATAGTCTAATTAGAGATTGCATTCCGACGCTGAGTGAAGACAGAGAGGAGATAGATAGCAACGAAGATCCGTTCGCTGATTTGGATGATGATGTGAACGACTTGGCGGTTTTCAGTGAACCTGAGGAATACCACTAGCTAAATGTTAGTTTACAGAACAAAATTACATTTTACCCTAGACTAACTATAGATAGATATTTTTGGCTTGAACCCTTTTACTTTAATTGTTTCAAAACAGCTCGGTGTGCGTTATTAAGAATTGTTTCACCAATATCACGGCAAGCGCCCACTACATGTAGCAAACACCCACACCTACGATTTGGGCTTTGAAAGGTAAGCGCGCATGGGCGCTCGCTGCGTACTTTACGGTATATACTGAATCAACATAACATTGGATTGAGACAGATTGAAATAGGCTGAAAATAGTTCCATGGGAATGTTTGGACCAATGTACACTGGGTTTGAGGCAGGTGGGCTGACAATAGTTCCATGGGGATGCAAACTGGACAACATTCACTGTGTTGAAGCAGGTAGAAGTAGGTTAGCAAGAGCTCTATGAGGAAATGGACACAAACTTCACACAGGGTTGAGGCAGATTGAAGTAGCTTTGTAATAGCTCTCTGGAGACACACACCTGACCAACTTCCCGGGTTGAGGTAGTAGATCAATGGGAGAACATAGTGGCTGAATTTCATGCTGGGTTGAGGCAGTTTGAAGTAGTTTGACAATAGCTCTTTGGGGAGACCAACTGGATAAATATTACGCTGGGTTGAAGCAGGTTGTAGTGAAATTCACTCGATTAATACCTATGTTTGATACATATTGAAGCAGATTGACAATCACTCTTTTGGGACACACATTGGAACATTGAGTTGAAGCAGGTTGAAGTAGATTAACAACAGTTCCGTGGGGAAAAGACAGGACCAACATCACACTGGGTTCAAGCAGGTTGAAGTACAGCTTGCTAATAGCTCTACAAGATCACACACTGGATCAACTTAAGGTTTTCTACCAAGCTCCGTGGATACTTAACTTAGAATGCTTCATTCAAATTCTACTAGAAAAACAATGGATGCAGTTTCTGCTTTGCAAACAAGTCCAAGAAAATGTCCAAAACTTGTGGGAAGTCATTCCAGTATTTGATGCTAATAAAGGTTTTCTGGAACAGAATGTCCAGCTAGGCTGACAAGAAGTTCCTCACTGCTGAATTGATAGACAAAATCCTGAATCAACAGGTTATCATGACAATACCATGAAGGTCTACTCAAAACATCATTCCACCCCCTCCAAACAGATTACGCACATGATAGGACACATATTAATATTATTGTAAAGGCCTTCACAAAGCTAGACTCGAGTTCTATACATAAGTTCATCTGGCTTTTCCTCCTGATGTAGGATGAGCATAGGCATGAGGAACTAATGCTGAAGAATTTGACTCTACATGGAGAGTGAAGTGCAGGTGCTTCCTCCTATGACTGCTATACTAGTGCGAGTAATGAATCACTGTCCATTTTAATATTCATAATAATATGGGGTACATAAGTATTAAGCTAGACAAGTGTGCGATTTGTTTATTTTTCTACTTTTTATGCTAAGTCTATAAAAAAATTTAGAAGGGGACAGCTCTGGGGCAAGTCTGGAAACTTTTATTGTTGTTGTTTTTGTATGTAAGTCACATGATTAAAAGCAATTGTTTGACCACAGGTGATGGGCAGATTCAACAGAGACACGTTAGTAAGGTGAACTCTGCTAATGAGAAGCTGACATGGCTTCTGGCTCCACGAGAGAATGTGGTCATCTACAGATGCAGGCTTCAGATGGACTTAAAGTACAAAGTTGAAGTAGTAACATCACTGGTCATATCACTCACAACCATCCTTACCTTTAATAAAAGGGTCTGGGAACACAAACATACTAAGTGTGTTCTGCTGGATTGTAATTATCGGCTGCTCTAAATGGACGGTGTAGGCGTCAACAGATGGAATTGATACCAATGTGGAAGGAGCATGAGTTGATGTCATAAATGGAGGCAAGAGATGCTTTCTTACCTTTATTTCATACCAAAAGGCATAAGGAAAATGTGTTCTGAAACTTTAGCTTATACTGTAAATTAATGTGAAGCATGCCTTGCTATGCTCACCTGCACAGACCACAACTAAGTAGTGATTAACGTCTGCTCCTATAGTGCAGGCTACAACTTAAATAAGAGACGATACCATTTTATTAAAAGTATTATAAAAACTTCCAACTTTATAGTTCCATTGATTCTGCACACTTCACTTTAATAGAGTTTTTGGATCTCATATATAGAGTAAGTGTTTGCCCAATTTCTCTGGTTCACTCCTTTCCCTCTAGCTAGGTTATTGCAAAAACATCCTAACTTGATCTCAAAAGATCTCATTGTGTGTGCTATTGACTGTTGCATATTTAAAACATAATCACATTACATGTAGTCAAAGTTGGGGCTCCAAACCTCACACCCAATATTTCTGCAGTTCTAGTTCTTAACTGAAAAGTGCAAGACAGTTGAAATTGGTACCAGTGACTAGAGGAAGCCCTACTCTATTCAATGGATGTTTTCATTAGGCGCAAAAACATAAGTACATGTCAAGCATGTGCGATTGAAAAATTAAATTTTGGAAATTGATTTTCAACGAACGTGCATGACCATGTAGTAAAGTTTAAGTGCGTAATCATTGTATAGAGTAGGGCTACCTCTAGCCACTGGAACTAATTTCAACTGCATTGCACTTTCCTATTAGGAGCTAGAAAGATAACACTTTTTTCCTAGATCCCCTTTCTTCCAGGGAGGTAAAGGGTCGGAAAGTAAGTGTAGTATAGGGAGCAATTAAAAAGCATTGACTTGGGGATGTGAAGTTTTATTAGATAGACTCCCAAATGCTCGCTCGTGCACACACATAGAGGGTGTGATCAAATCATATAGAAGGTTTAGTTCTAGCTTGTGCTTCGATTTTGGTGCCACATGAAATTTAACCTGATGTCTCACTTGACCATTATTTGCATGTGGCTGAGCTAATTGACAGAACAAGATTGAAGATAGACAAGACCAACTCTGCCGTCTTTGGCCTAAAAGCTAAAAGTACATCTGGACAATATATTCATTATTACAGGAAAAACAAACAAAGACCATCTAACAATCTGAAAATGTACTCACCACTTAATGACAAAGCTAGCTTATGATTGAGATGCAGCAAGTGTGCTTCATGATGGCATCTATTGAATTTTTTACAGCATTACAGCCAAAGGAATTCAAATCAACTATAGGAAAGTCAGAGCTATACAGACAGCAACATCTCCAAAAGATGTTTCTCAATGCAATTCATTTTGGTGGCTCATAATTAGTAGAGTAAGTCTTTGTCCAATTTCTCCACAGTACACTCTTTTCCCTTTAGCTAGGTTTGTAAAAACATACAAAGTGGCAGTGGACAAAGAGAAACAGTGTGCATTCAATGTAGCTCGGATCAGTGGATCATTAAGTTTTATTATTACCCAAGTAGGTTTCTTGTCTTGGCGTGTGTTGCCACAGCATTGGGCTGGGGGACACCCAGTCTCACCAGTTCGAAGATGCACTACAGCAACCTATTGCATATGTATATTCATGGTCAGTCACATCAGCTGAGAAAATATGTTAACAACTGGAGAAGAAGTGCTTGCAGTAACCTTTGGAATCAAGTGATTTCATCAGTTTCTGTTTGGTCAGAAATTCACAATATTGTCTGACCACAAGCCATTACAAAGTCTTTTCAAAGGAGACAAATTAGTCTGGTTGCCAAACACCTATTCTTTGAAGGACCTGGAATTGTGTGACGCATAATTGTTTTCAGTGGATTTTGAGTCTTTGAAGGGTCCAGATTGATAATCCACCAGGTGCCACTCTGTCACCATTGAGGAATTTTATAAATTCAAGATGGCCGCCAAGATGGCTGACACTCACCTGTAAATCAACATATCAACATGAATTTTTCATATTTTAATCAAAATTTTATCGTTTTCAGGTCAATGTAGGATCAGATGAGTAACTAACCGGTGAACTATGCAACCAGCCATCTATACCAAGCTATACAGTGGAGCATACATATCCCTTTGCTTTTATCTGCCTCTGAAGAGGTGTGAAGGCTATCATGTAATTTGTTTGCAGCACGTGGTTTTGGTTAGGCATGCTCAGGCCTGCAAAAACATGTTGTGTCAAGCTCAAGCCTGCAAGACTTGAATCCTTTGATGTGTGTTTGTGGCTAGTGCAGGTTTCTGCAGGAACTTTTTATGTTAGTATATAAAGACTGTGATGTAAGTTAGTCATGCAGAGTTGAGTAAGTTGAGCTATTCTGAGTCTGTTCCTGTCTTCGTCTTCTTATCTTCATAACTCTATTGGACCTTCATTACTCTACCCAAGCTAGCTGAAAGGCAGCTGTGATTCCATCACACATAGATTGGTGAGAAGCTATTTTAATATCATGGTGATTGGGTGCTGCCATATGGATGCCATTGTAAAATAATTTGACCAAAGAAGTCTTGTATTTATCATCTTATTCTTTCCAGAAACAAGTAGAACATGACATCGGAGTGTTTTTTTAGTGTAGTAATCAATCAGAAAACCTGATTACATCTGGAGCAACAAGGATCAGGAGCATCATTGCTGCCAGTCACCAGCGAAGTGACAACCTTCATGAGGAACTCCAAGTACATTTGGATGAAGATTTAACTTTTACCATCAAGAGCCACAAAAGCTGTGTTTCCTCATACATATCAAGAACCCACATACAACGCCAGGTGGTTGGAGTAAAATGAAGGCTAAAAAGAGAACGTCCACCTCTGAAGAGATTATGCCATTCAGAGTTATCTTCGTTTGTTTTTAAATTGCACTGCATATTCTGTGGAGAAAGATGTAGTCTCAAATCTGACCCACGCAACCCATACAGGTGGCGAGCTGCATATCTTTGTAAAACAGCAAGCCGTGGAAATGTCAAGGATTCTAACCATCTGGTATACCAAACTCCTACTACCATGGCCCAAAAAAGCCTGAAATGCCAGAAGAAGTTTCAAAGAAATGTGTTCTTCCTCTCAAAGTGTTAGCACAACAAATAATCAAAGATCAAAGTTTCATGATTTTGACTTTTTGAGGAGTGTTGCCACAAAGCCTTCTACACCAGAGTTTGGTGGTTTCAACACTAATGTTACGGATGCAGGGACAGGGACTAAAACCTTGTACCAAAGCAATGTATACACCGCTGATTGACACGAATCATTCAGACCCAACTACAATGAAAATTGATATGCTGGAGGTCAAGAGACTAACAAAGAAAGCTGGTCAAGCAACAACTTTATTTACTGCAGATCTTCAACTCTATCGTGTGGGTCTCAATGTACAGTGGGCTTACTCAGAACTTTTTGGTGAGGACTTCATCCTTTGTCTTGACGCAGAGCTAGTCATTGTCATTTTCTGAGCAATTCACCAATTTGTCCGACCAAATCACTACTTGCTCGGCCAGATTGTCCTAACAGCAAATAACAAGCTAAGTGGCTACTACTAGTCAGCTGCTTAGTGTTGCAGCTGCAGTGGTTACCAAGAAGTAAAATTCACTTAGTTGTGAAAAAGAAAAAGGAGGGGAAAAAACATAGTGTGGTTAGCTAATAGCATGCAGTGCTTGCCCTTGGCTAATTACAATGTAGAGGCTGAGGTCTGGTGACAGCTGAGCTAGGTACAAATGATTTCAATGCTGATAGTAGCATTGCGTTATGGTGGGAAAGTACTACTGGACCAAACAAGTGGCCAAGGAGAAAGTACAGGAAGAAAGCCTGCTACTGCTACACCAAGCACCTCAGCATTGGTAGTGAATGAAGATGAAGAGAATGAGTCAGACAGAAGTAGTGAGTCTGGTGACAATCTTCCTTTAGAAGACTGGGATAACTGGATGGAGAACATGCAGTGACATTTTTATCCTACTTAACTTTTCATGCTGTATTGTCATTTGTTTTTGTTTTTATGAATAATACTATTATTATTGCAAGTATACCAACATTTAGTAGAAGTATAATGACTGACCAATATTAGAAAATGACCTAGCAAATCTTATTATGCTAGGACATCATGTCCTACCAACATTAAACCTTATTTCTAGCTCTGTTGGGGGGATGCACTTTTTGCTGAGCTATGTTGGTGCTGTGGGGATTCTGATGGCTGGAAGTGAGCTGGAAGAGCTAATGAAAGCTGCCTTTGTGGGTGTAACGAAAATGCTCACTGGTAAGAATTTTCCCCAAAACACTAGAGCTCTGAGAATTGTAGTAGAGCAAGTTCTACATCAAATTCTGTGTGAAGTCAACACCTTTGATGAACTTATGCAGGAAGCTAGAGCATCAAAGAGTAAAACAGCCAAACACTGGGTGGAAAACCTTATCCTTCCAGTATTACTGATGCTAATGTTTATCAGAGCTGAGCGAGAAGGAGAGTGGGCCCTACATTTGTGGGCAGTAAATGAAATGATACCATATTTCTTTGCTGCAGGGCACATTCACTATGCCAGATATGGCCTAATCTACCTCAGATCAATGCAAAAGCTGCATGGGGAAACCCTAGAAAGATTTCTGAAGGGAGAACATGTCCAACGCCACAGACAAGGATTGTGGAACGGGATATGGACAGACATGTTCATAGAGACAACATTTATGCGTTAGGGGCATGGGCCAGGTGGTCTCGTTGGAATAATACTGAATGTGAAAGGTGTCCATAGATGGGCAATGAGCCTGCACATCTGTAGCATATTGATGAAGGACATGGCCGATTTGAAAGATTCCTCATCAGTGGACATCAACTCCCACCACAAAGAGGAATTGCCATCACGGATCAAATACGATGAAAATGACAGGCAAGTCATTAGGGAAAAGCTGAAACTTTACATTGATCCCTTGAATGCAGCAGGTCAATCATCTGCTCTCGTGAACATAGTTTCTGGACGTATATGCCCAGATGAGGTAAATGTACATGATGCTGTTGACCTGGGCAAAGCACAGATGGAAGAGTATGAAGCTAGCTGTCCAGAGGGATTCCACCAACACCTCAAAAAGAGAGTTCGCACAATGAAAGAGGGCAAGAAGAAAACAAGGACAGATACTGAAGAACAATTTGATTCAGGACTGATATTTGCTAGGGCCCTGGCACTCTGAACTCTCGAGACGTTAAGGTGGAACAGATTCTTATAGCTATGAACTAGCAGCAGTTCCTACCTCGGAAAAAACTAGAGATCTGTGTATTGCCAAGTCCAAGTCAATACTAAAGAACAAACTTCAAGTGGAACAATCAGCTCATGCTACAGGACAACCTGATGCTATTGTCATAGATGGGTGTGCCATCCTGTGGGTTGTTCATTGGCCAAGCAAGGGAAGTGTGCAAGACCTTGTCACAAATTTTGTGAAATATGTCAAAGGGAAACTGAAAGGTGGCACTAGAGTACACGTAATATTTGACCGCTACTGTGAATACAGTATTAAAAGTGGAACTAGATGCTCTCGTAAAGCACAGGTTTCTAGAGAGTATCAGCTATATCTTAGCTCTCCTCTGCTTCCTAAACAAGTTATTCTAACTGTCACAACAAAAAAACACAACTCATCAATATGATTTGTGATGAACTTGTGTCTACAGTAGAGATATCGAATCTTCCCAACAGTCTTGTAGTTACTGGGAAAACACCAATACCTACAGATGTATGTAATGGATTGCAAATCCTGAGACCTGACTTGAAGACCATGCACGAAGAGGCAGATGTTATCATTCCTCACCAAGTAGTATATCTGGCAAGCCTAGGACATTGTAGTATCAAAGTTATCAGTGATGACACAGATGTCTTTGTGCTGTGAGTCCATTACTATGCCGAGAACAAGTTGACATCAACACTTCTCATGGAACCCACAAGTCAAGGACGCTCATCAGCTAACTTGGTTCTACAGTTGCCAAACACAGAAGTATTGCCCCAAAACTGCTTTCAGCTCATGCATTGTCTGGGTGTGATACTGCTGCATCTTACTTTGGTATAGGAAAAACCAAAGTTGTGAAGGTTCTTGAGGCAGGAAATAGGTTGAACCATCTGGGAACCCCCTCAGCCAACCTAGAGGATGTCCTCTGTGAGTCAACAGCATTCATTGCAGCATGCTATGGTCAGAAATGTGAAGCTCGTGAAACCATGACAGATGTATGCTACAAAGTATGGGTTTCCAAAACTGGATGAAAAGGTGCATGCCTGCTGCCCAAACTGAAAGCAATACCACCGACTCTGGAGGCATTCAAGGAAAACATAAAGAGGGCTCACTTTCAGGCATGCATATGGAAAGCTGCTTTGGACGAGAAGCCTCCAAACCTTGACCCATTAAAATTTGGGTGGGTCAAAGATGATCTTGCCAAGTCCCTCTGTACAGTTCCTCTACCACAGGATGTTCCTCTTGCACCGGCAGAATTACTCAAAATGATCCAGTGTATGTGCAGCAGTGATCAGCCTTGCTCGTGTCTCAGATGTGGATGTGTATCTGGTCAGCTTCCTTGCTCCCTATTTTGCAAATGTGGTGGGTCTGACAGTTGCTGTAATCAAATGACAATGAACAATATGGCAAATGATGCTAATGATGATCACGAGCATAGTGATGATGGAGATGATGGAGATGAGGATGATGGTTAGTTATACTCTGTATTCATTGAACATCAATGCTCTATTATTTACAACTAACATTTTAAATGGACAACTAATGTAATATAGCTGTCACAGCCATATTGATTTACAATCACAAGTGTGCCATAACAATTATTGCCAATGCAAACACACGACTAGATACTATATAGTTTCATTAGAATAGATCCGATATAAAGTACTAAATGTTAATATCTGCTGTGTATTTTGGACATGACGCTGCAAATTTAGTTTTTAGGCATGAATAATAACCGATATTGTTTCATCAAAATAGCCCAAACATGAAGCTCAAAATGTTTCATCATTGTGTAGTTGATAGTTCATGGTAATTATACTTACATCTGGCGGCCATCTTGAATTTCTATGAATGTGACATCAGTTACGATAAAAACATGCAAACTTGCTTCTTTGGCATGAAAACCATTTATTTAATTGCCAACTTAAATATTTATCTTGTATTCACAGCTCAATATAATTGAATAGCAGCCATTTTGGCGGCCATCTTGTATTTTTCTAATTCCTCAAGGGTGTCAAGTTGGCACCCGGTGGATTTTCAATCTGGACCCCTTAAAGATTCAAAATCTGCTAAAAACAATTATGCGTCACCAAATGCTTGGTTCAGCCCCCCTTCCACTAGACAAAATGAAATTCCTACACTTGCATTAACCAAAATTCAGTGTTGGGGTTAGGCGCTTGTCGATACAACTATCACATCAAAGACAAGGCAGGAAGGAATAATGTGAATGTAGATCTCCTAGTTCATCAATAGTCACTGCTGCTCACTGGAGTGTGGACAACAAGCCGCCCGTTATCACTGGTCAGTGACAAGGATTTGCAAGGATTGGCAGACACTGCTATGAAGGAATTTGCTCCATTGGGAATTCACCACAATGAGTTGAGTGTACATAATGTTTGTACTTTGAGAGTTAACAGAATGGTTGCTCGACAAAAGAGGAGAGAAAAGATGACTGAGGAGTTTCATGACAGTATTCAGGCATATGCAGAAGGAAAAGCCCAAGTGGTCCTATGTGTGGTGGTCTGGTATGGATCACGCAATTGGAGAGAAAGTGCGTGCATGATTGTTTGTCAACAGAAAATGATACAGTCACTATTACAACTCTGCAAATGTCTACAAAAAATTATATTCACTCAAGTCCCTAGCTACCATATTATATTATGCGATAGCATTATTATTAATAAACCTTGTCCGATTTTTGTGACCACACTATATATCAATATCATTATCTATATTTTAGAATACACAAGTGCTTATTACAAATATCCAGCAATCATTTCTTTGACCAAAAAGCATGTTACTTCTCTCAATATTTAATCTAGACAGTACATTTTTAATGTCCAAAACACGTATCTATGTTTATTATTTACATGTACTCTGTCCTCTTTCAAAACAAACATATATCAGGCGTTAATCTTTGCCACTGGGTACCACACATGTAAATATGACTATTAAAATTTATCTTCTATGACACAGTAATAAAGCTGAATCTATTTTTACATATGCTGTGAGAGAAGATGGGAGCGAGGAGGCATAATAGAGGGTAGTTCTCCACCACCATCATCCTTCATCAAGTCAAAAATTATAAAATGTATTGACTCTGAAATTTCAACAAAATAATCCCAGAATGTATATACCTGGGAAGTCAGCTTTATTTGCGGAAAAAAAGTAGCCTTTGGACAACAAAAACACTAATAGATCCTGTTCACAAACCTCAGAAACCTTGTTCATCCATGCCTTCCTCGTCACAAACCATGTCATCACTTTCGGATGTAGCAACAAGTTTATCGACCCATCTTAGAACAGTTTCATTTGTTGTGGCCAACTTAACCTAAAGCTCTATATTTGCAAGAAGGCTCATTTAGGTAAGTAGAGATATTACAGTCTTCATTCTCTCTAGAGTCATTCTAGTATAACCTGCAACTATAAAAATTACTTCTATTGGACCTTCTTGCCCTATCATTTTTGAGGCGATTGTCAAGAACTGAATGGTATTTGTTACAAGAATCATTTTAGTGGATAAATAAAATTATTTCATGATAATTTCATGATAATTATAATAAGTATATGGTTGCATTGATCAACTAAACCCAGAGCACCATATGTCACTTTGAACCATGAGTAGGTTAATTGAACCGCATCAAGTGCCACCACTGAATATTTATGTTCGCTTTTCAGTATACATGGGTTAACTGAAAGGGTCATAACTTAAAATGGACTGATGTTAAGAATTCAAATAGTATATGTAGTTCAATGCAATTCAACACATCACATTACACCCCATCACCACAAACAAATGGCCATGCTGCATCAAAGGTTTAAGGAAAATCTCAGGAAAAGTAAGGATTTGGTGAAAAAAGCAGATTTACTGATTTTTTGGCTATCATATACCAGCAAATATTTTTGGATAGGGTTCTAAATGGTTAGCAGGCACAATGACCAGTTTTAGTTGTTCAAAGTCTTACTTCAAGTTCCATATGAAGAGACATTAACCATGTTCAAAACAGTGACCTAGTCTGGTGACAGAAGCTAATACTGATGACTGGATTGCCAAATCCTGCTCCACAACCTGCCAAACCTGCAAGAAGTGTTGTTGTTTTTCAATAACTAGAGGACTATATAGTATTCTAGACAGCCTAATTGGTTCAGTGCACCAGTGTCACATTTTTTGTTGGTGGTGAAGAACATGGTGTACACCAATATATCAGGGATGGCTTAGCCGAGTGGGCCATGGCCCATCCTACTTTTCTCAAAATAATATATACCATGTAACAGACAGTCTATTGTCTGTTAAGTGATCAGTAGACACCACAGTGAATGGAATTTTCAATTAGCTGTAATAGCTACACTATAGTTCAAAGGTCAACAGGCTATTGACCTTTCAACTGAAGTAGAGCCAGCTGGATTGATGGCTGTTGGTAAGTGCATTGAACATTTTCATCCAGGGAAAAAGTTCAATTTCCCCATGAACAAGTATGGGTCAAGGTTGAGATCTTATCAAGCACTGTGGTTTCAGAATTATCCATTTCTTCACTTGATGTAGAGAAGGACGCCCATGCTTGTACAAAGTGGCTCAAAAGAATAGTTTAGCTTCAAAAAGACCAGATAGTGCCTTTGTAAGTATATTCTATAGTTAGCAAGTTAGCTATAAATATATATTTACATCTAACATATCTTATTTTATATAGATATCAGCTGGCTTTTCATTGGAAAGATGGAATATCTAAGATAAAGAAACGCCATGAGTCTGAGGAGGCATGTGAAGCCCTTTTTATCTTATCAAACCCAAGCTAAGAGCATGGATGAGCTGCTTGACATCGGTCATGCAAGTAAAAAACCTCAGATAATTGAAAACAATTTTAGAAAATATACAATTCCTAGCAGGCAAGGTATTCCTCTGGGTAAATGGGGAACTTAAATTCAGATTTTATGCAGCTGTTTCTTCTTCGTTCGATTGATAATCCTAACATCTCAAAATGGCTTACTTGTCAAAATTATATGTATGTTTCTAAAGAGATACAGAATGAAATTATAACACTAATGGCACATACTGTTCTTCGTAATATAGAAGCTAATTTGCAGCAAGCAGATTTTTACGTTATTATGGCTGATGAAGCAAATGATGCATCGAACTAGTTTTGTTTTTCCGTTGGGTAGACAATAACCTTGATGTACATGAAGAACTTTTAGGTTTGTATCAGCTTGACAGTGCTGATGCAACAACCATTTACACAGTTATCAAGGATGTATTATTAGTAGATATACACAAGGTAAGAGGCCAGTGCGCTATGATGGGGCCAGCACCATGTCAGGAGCAAAGGGTGGAGTAGCAAAGAAAATCAGAGATGATGAGCCTCATGCTATATATACCCATTGTTACGGGCATGCCTGAAATTTGGCTGCAGGGCACACTATGAAAAGATGTAAATTGCTAAGGAATTCAATGGATACATTATCAAATTTTCACCGAACCGTGATGGATTCTTTAGGAAATTAAAAGAAGAATTGGAACCAGACACACCTGGATTGAAGCAACTTTGTCCTACCCATTGTACGGTGCGTCGAGTCTCACTCAAGAGTGTACTTGACAATTACACTGTTCTTCAGGATCTATGGACTGTTGCTTATGATCAGTCAAAGGATTCTGAAATTAGGGCCTGAATAACTGGAATTTCTTCCCAAGTGATAATTTTTTGGGCATTTCTTTAGCACAGTTGATGTTGAGACATTTAGACAATTTAGGCCGTACACTGCAGCACAAGAATCTGTCTGCAACAGAAGGCCAGCAAGTTGCTACAATGGTCAAGCAAACCTTACAGGGAATGCGTACAGATGATGACAACTTCAAGGGTTTTTGGAAGGTTGTCAAAACGAAGGCAATGTAGGTAGATGTTGGTGATCCTGTTCTACCACGAAAGAGAAAGCTTCTAAGGTGCTATGAAGATGGTGGCAGTGGAGGTGATTTTCCATCACAGCTTGAAGATTACTACAGGAGGATATTTTATGAAGCTTTGGACTTGAGCATACAGTGCATTGAAGACCGTTTTGACCAGCCAGGTTACCAAATCTACTCAAAATTAGAGCAGTTACTCCTCAAAGGATGCCAAGGACATCCTCATGAACAAGAAGTGGAAGCTGTGAGGAGCCATTATCATTACGATATTCATTATGATGACCTTGAGGTGCAGCTTAAGACACTGTCCAATCAGTTGAGTGAAGACATTTCACTATCAAGTATACTGTAGTTTCATACCTTAAGGGACTATCTGAACCCGCTAACCAACTATTTTCGGAAGTCATTGTCATTGCCAGCAATGAATGCAAGGTCATTTAGTGCCCTTAGGTGTCTCAAAACCTATCTCAGATCTACAATGACTCAAATTCGTCTTAACTTTTGTATGTGCATCAGGATAGACTGGACAAAATCAACCTTTTAGATATTGGTAGTCAATTCATGGATGCCAATGAACACAGGCATGCAATATTTGGTAGATTTGATTTGTAATGTGTAATTTCATAACTCAATTGTGACTTAGTTGAATAGACAAAAATCATGAACTTCTAATGGCTATTTGCAAACATTTAAAAAATAAAATTTTTGTGGCCACAAGTGGCCTCATCCTCCTTTTAACCTATCCAGCCTTAAAGTGGCTGAGCCACCCCTGGCCCACCCAACCTTAGAGTGGCTGAGTATATACAGCTGTGTGTTGTTAATATGTATATATAATGCACAAAAATAAACCAAGTTGCAATTAAAAATGCCTGGAAACCGGCATACTTGGTCTATATAGTGCTCCATCTCTATTTGGCTCTTTTTTTTCTATGGGTGTGCACACCTAAGAGAGTGAGAGTAGCTAGCCAGCTTTGCTTAGCTACCTCCAGCAACCCTATACCATGCTTTAACTTACCATAGTCAGCCAAGTCCTTTAACACTTCAACCGCTGCTGGACTAGAGAGTAAGTGGGAGCGTAAGTAATAACTACCTCAGCTCAGACTGAATTGACGCCCGTGTTGAAATTAGATCCATCGGTAGGGGTATTTCCCTGGTGCTTCACCTTCAAGCCCAACGTTCGCGCTCACGTGCGAGAGGTCTGATTAGCACATTTTCTTCTTTATCTATTTGGACTATGTCTGGCTCATCTTAATATTGTAGGGTGAGGTGAAAGAGTTGACACAGTTCTTGTTGTGCTTGGTCATCTCCCTCATTATGCTTCTCATCTGATTCTTCCTCCTGAGCCTATACTGACAGTCATCCTAATCCTAGTCTCAATCTCAGGTTCAGGTTTGATATATAGCTGCTGTATAGAGTTATCCAGACTATGGAGTATTGCAAAAGAGAATCATTCATGCCAGCAGAAACCTACTATCATGTGAGACTCGCTATGCTGTGGTAGGAAATTAATGTTTAGCAATCATAATTTTTTTTTTAATCTCTACCTGGAGGGTGAAAGGTTCATGGTAGAGACAGACCACCTAGCCTTGAAGTATTTGTTCAACATGTGCAATTCAAGTGGAAGACTGACACATTGGAATCTATTCTTGCAGTTGTTTGACTGGAGGTGAAGTATTGTGCTGATGGTATGTCCAGACCTCTGGCAGAATATGTTCCACCTGAAGAAGAAAGTGAAGATGTCAGGGACACACCTGACATGGAAGTGCTACTGAATATAAAGCTTATGTCAAGTTAGAACAAACACTCAACTATCTAACTATTGTTACTTATTATCTAATCTTGTCACTAATTCTGGGTTTAGGACCTTATTAGGTATGCATGTTGTAGCTTGTGTTGTGGCTTGTATTGTGGTGTGTTGGATCATGTGATGGGGGCTCTAGCTAGACTGGCCCACTAAGTTGTTGTCTGTTGTATGTTAACAATTATTCTATTATTAACCTTTATCCAGTAGCATGGTTTCTGCGCTATCTGTACAATTGCCTAGTGCTCTATAAAAACCCTTACCAAATAGAAAGAACCCTCACGTGCCTACACTCAGATGGCACCCATTGCAAAGAACTCAGATGGCAGCCATATGTACCATCACTCAGATGGCAGCCATGTGCGGAAAGCCAGTATTACTCAAGACAATGCTTGAATTGAATATATGTAATTATAACTAGATTTCTGTATCAACATAAATACCCATCATACAATAACAAAAATGTTTGATTTAATAACAAACAACTATATTATATTGATTTATAAAATTCGAAAGTATACCTATATTGAGTATACAGACAGATGATTCTTCACTGTTTAAAATCATATATTTATTTTAAAAGTAGTAGGCATGAATTATGTGATTTAATGATTAAGGCTCATTTAATAAAAATTTTGTGTTAAACATGAGTACCTCTTTTTTCCATTCTCTTTTAACAGGTAAACCAAATACAGCTAAACATTGTTGTTCTTGTTTCAAGTAATTTTTACTTATTTGTTTTGGTTTTTCACCAGTGTTCTACAACAATATTTCACTCGTTCTACAGTATATATAGCTACATATCAGTAAATTGCATGTCTTGTTGATATTGCGTCAACTAAAGACTCTTTTATGGACTTGATAGCTGCTGAACTGGAGAACTACAACCAAATGGAAGATGGTTTTTGTATTTTATAGAGGATCAACTAAAGCCTCTTTTGGAATTCCCCAGAAGCAAGAACCTAACACAGAACTGAGCACGGGTCGCTTATAATAAAGCACATGCATTAGCTTGACTTGTCATCAATTATTATATTTCACAAAAGCTTTATTTGTTATGAATAATTATACTTATGCATGCATTTTCATGTTTGTGATGATAGCAAAACTATGCTAGCTACATTCAACCTCATCCTGTTTGATAGCATGGCTGCTTCGAGCCTTACTGTAAGCGTTAACACTTTTTGTGGAATGTCTTCATTTTTGTTAGGTTGTTACTATGCTGATCTTTTTGGTTCATTTTAGAAATATTTTTCTCAATTACTGATTTTCTGAGCAAAGTTCTTTCAAGTAAGACGATTAGTACAAGACATGAAAAACAAAATATATTTTTAGCTTAAAAGATCTGACAATTGCATTGACCATAATGTGGCATACAATTTACAAGCCAATATTTTGGATAGTTAATGAAGGAAACACAACCCTTAACTCTCTTTTAAATGTTACAGAGTATTTTACAAGGCCATGGTCAAGTTGCAGTAGACCTCCCCAAACCAAAAAGCAAAGAAGAGTCATTAATCAAGCTAGACTAAAGAGCAATGAAATTACTCTGCCAACCTCCCCCCATAGCTACATAATAACCTCTCAATACTAACCATGATATGTATTATCACTGAAGGAAACAGAAGACAAACATTTTGCAAAGATCGCAATATAAATAATATGACATAATTCAGTGGTGTAGGAAGATGCTTTGATAAAGGGGGGCTCTACTTTAGGTTGAGTGTAAAAGTTAGTACTACACAAGAAGAACATTTTAAGCAAAGAAAAACATTCAACACTTTCCAAAACTCAACATTTTCCAAAATATATAATTCGCCTCGAGTTAATAGAAACAAAATCGTTCGCAATCATAGACAAGTCCAGTGCATCGGTTCTGGAAGTGTGCACATATAACAGAAACAGGTTGTTAAGTCTGCAATCACTCATTGAGCTTCTTATATAAGAAAGTCTTAATTCTCCGAAGAGATCAAAACGACCTTTCAGCTGTAGCTGTAGTGACTGGGAATGTCAAGTAGATTTTAAGAAGTTTGTAAACCTCACTTAGCATTGCTTTGAAAATATCATTCTTATTCATGGCTTCTGCATTGGGCAGCATTGAGCTTGAAGCAACAGAAGCTGATATAGATTTCCCTCAAATGATTGCAAATCTTCATTGTGTCCACGAAGCGGCAACCCTTGCCGGGAAAGGTACTTTATGCAAGAAAGTAGATTCATCAACATTTTCCTGTGATGCCTTTGATCAGATTCAAGCTGAGTACATACTCCAGTTGCTGCAGATTTGGTAGCTGCTATTTTTAACACAGCCTCTCTGTGCATGACAATAGCCTCGTGATCACGAAATTTTTCCAGAGCTTTCTTCAAGTTTGTAAAGCCATCATCCCCAAATGCAGATTTATAATGCTTTGGGAAGGTCAAGATACCTAGAGATTTAGCACTGTGACAAGTACTACAATATATTTTAAAGGCTGTAGAACAGACACTTATCCAAGGAAAACTCTTGTACCAACTAGGCTGAATATGTCTTAGATATGATTTCTTGCCACTCCCTTTGCTTTGATGGGCCAGGTCTAAAGGTGTTGTGGAGAAGGATCAGAACAGCATTGGCATTGGCAGCAACTTTCATATGACAACTCCAGGCTATGGCAGGTAGAAGCCTCAGCATTGCCACTTCTATCTGTTGACCTTGCCATACCTGTATTGAAGGGTAAAAAAATATATGCATGGTCACTGAGTAAGACCTTATAGCTAGCTAGCAGAAACCTTGGTGGCTCAGTCAGCAGTAAAGTCTGAGCATAAGCTTACTCTCAATCTTCACAAATAAATCAATATCTCTAGATCCTGAGATATTATCTCATTGACTTAGCTACGCAGCGAACAGCTATTATCGAGTCTATTCTTATTCTTGTATAAAATAGCTATTGTATAGTCACAGATCTGAAAATTCACCTACCTGAAGCATCCATTCTTCTGGGTATAAAGTTTTAGCAGTGTCTGCTGAGAGTGTCTGTGATGCAATCCTTCAGTCCAAGTAAGTACGGTCCACCGATCTGTGCACGCGATGAGGCAATACAGAACCTATTTAACGCACTCCTACTTTACTAATTTCGTGAGCTGATTCTGAGAATATAAAGGGGGGCTGCAGCCCCCCCAGCCCCCCTGGTTCCTACGCCACTGTGTCAGTATAGAAATACAGTGCAGCAGATAGAAGTCTGAGCATGTCAGTATAGAAATACAGTGCAGCAGATAGAAGTCTGAGCATGTCAATAGAAATACAGTGCAGCAGATAGAAGTCTGAGCATGTCAGTATAGAAATACAGTGCAGCAGATAGAAGTCTGAGCATGTCAGTATAGAAATACACTGCAGCAGATAGAAGACTGAGCATGTCAGCATAGAAATACAGTGCAGCAGATAGAAGTCTGAGCATGTCAGTATAGAAATACAGTGCAGCAGATAGAAGTCTGAGCATGTCAGTATAGAAATACAGTGCAGCAGATAGAAGTCTGAGCATGTCAGTATAGAAATACAGTGCAGCAGATAGAAGTCTGAGCATGTCAGTATAGAAATACAGTGCAGCAGATAGAAGTCTGAGCATGTCAGTATAGAAATACAGTGCAGCAGATAGAAGTCTGAGCATGTCAGTATAGAAATACATTGCAGCAGATAGAAGTCTGAGCATGTCAGTATAGAAATACAGTGCAGCAGATAGAAGTCTGAGCACGTCAGTATAGAAATACAGTGCAGCAGATAGAAGTCTGAGCATGTCAGTATAGAAATACAGTGCAGCAGATAGAAGTCTGAGCATGTCAGTATAGAAATACAGTGCAGCAGATAGAAGTCTGAGCATGTCACTATAGAAATACAGTGCAGCAGATAGAAGTCTGAGCAGGAGTATAGAAATACAGTGCAGCAGATAGAAGTCTGAGCATGTCAGTATAGAAATACAGTGCAGCAGATAGAAGTCTGAGCATGTCAGTATAGAAATACAGTGCAACAGATGGAAGTCTGAGCATGTCAGTATAGAAATACGGTGCAGCAGATAGAAATACATTGCAGCAGATAGAAGTCTGAGCATGTCAGTATAGAAATACAGTGCAGCAGATAGAAGTCTGGCATGTCTGAGCATGTCAGTATAGAAATACAGTGCAGCAGATAGAAGTCTGAGCATGTCAGTATAGAAATACAGTGCAGCAGATAGAAGTCTGAGCATGTCAGTATAGAAATACAGTGCAGCAGATAGAAGTCTGAGCATGTCACAGTGGTGTAGGAAGATGCTTTGATAAAGGGGGGCTCTACTTTAGGTTGAGTGTAAAAGTTAGTACTACACAAGAAGAACATTTTAAGCAAAGAAAAACATTCAACATTTTCCAAAACCCAACATTTTCCAAAATATATAATTCGCCTCGAGTTAATAGAAACAAAATCGTTCGCAATCATAGACAAGTCCAGTGCATCGGTTCTGGAAGTGTGCACATATAACAGAAACAGGTTGTTAAGTCTGCAATCACTCATTGAGCTTCTTATATAAGAAAGTCTTAATTCTCCGAAGAGATCAAAACGACCTTTCAGCTGTAGCTGTAGTGACTGGGAATGTCAAGTAGATTTTAAGAAGTTTGTAAACCTCACTTAGCATTGCTTTGAAAATATCATTCTTATTCATGGCTTCTGCATTGGGCAGCATTGAGCTTGAAGCAACAGAAGCTGATATAGATTTCCCTCAAATGATTGCAAATCTTCATTGTGTCCACGAAGCGGCAACCCTTGCCGGGAAAGGTACTTTATGCAAGAAAGTAGATTCATCAACATTTTCCTGTGATGCCTTTGATCAGATTCAAGCTGAGTACATACTCCAGTTGCTGCAGATTTGGTAGCTGCTATTTTTAACACAGCCTCTCTGTGCATGACAATAGCCTCGTGATCACGAAATTTTTCCAGAGCTTTCTTCAAGTTTGTAAAGCCATCATCCCCAAATGCAGATTTATAATGCTTTGGGAAGGTCAAGATACCTAGAGATTTAGCACTGCGACAAGTACTACAATATATTTTAAAGGCTGTAGAACAGACACTTATCCAAGGAAAACTCTTGTACCAACTAGGCTGAATATGTCTTAGATATGATTTCTTGCCACTCCCTTTGCTTTGATGGGCCAGGTCTAAAGGTGTTGTGGAGAAGGATCAGAACAGCATTGGCATTGGCAGCAACTTTCATATGACAACTCCAGGCTATGGCAGGTAGAAGCCTCAGCATTGCCACTTCTATCTGTTGACCTTGCCATACCTGTATTGAAGGGTAAAAAAATATATGCATGGTCACTGAGTAAGACCTTATAGCTAGCTAGCAGAAACCTTGGTGGCTCAGTCAGCAGTAAAGTCTGAGCATAAGCTTACTCTCAATCTTCACAAATAAATCAATATCTCTAGATCCTGAGATATTATCTCATTGACTTAGCTACGCAGCGAACAGCTATTATCGAGTCTATTCTTATTCTTGTATAAAATAGCTATTGTATAGTCACAGATCTGAAAATTCACCTACCTGAAGCTTCCATTCTTCTGGGTATAAAGTTTTAGCAGTGTCTGCTGAGAGTGTCTGTGATGCAATCCTTCAGTCCAAGTAAGTACGGTCCACCGATCTGTGCACGCGATGAGGCAATACAGAACCTATTTAACGCACTCCTACTTTACTAATTTCGTGAGCTGATTCTGAGAATATAAAGGGGGGCTGCAGCCCCCCCAGCCCCCCTGGTTCCTACGCCACTGCATATTCTGACTAGAGCAATTTTAGATTGATATGAGAGTTTGCTTTATGAAGGAGTGATTGGGTGTGAGGGCTGTCAGTCTTATGAAACTAAAATATCTAGCAGGAATACCTGAACAAAGAATACTTAATCAACAACAAAATTAATGTCATTACAATAACCTTCTCAATAATCAACTTAAAATTGTACTCTCTGGATGGATGCTCTAGCCATCATTGATGAAGGCTTATTGTAATGTTATTACGTTAACTGAGAGTTCATTGAGAACAAATGTCATATTGTAATCTTGCCTCAAGGATGTTGGGTCCAGCAGTAAAATCAGAGACACCAAAACAAGAAACAACAACAAGAAATCACTGGTCACCAAAACTTCAAATCTTCTCAAGATATAAAGTCTTTAGGAACATCAAGAATAATTTTTTTTCATTGTACACATCTAAAACCATCGAGTTATTAAGTGAACACTGAGAAATGCTTGACGTAATTTCCAATTCACATCGAGCCAAAAAAAAAATTTCTCTGATTGAAATAGTAACTGGGATAGTGTGAAGAAAATCTTCATTAGTTTAAATACTTCTCTGAAGAATTTGTTCCCAGACAGAGCTTCTAAGATTTAGTTACCTACCCTAACCATTGAAGTATTTTGAAGATATTGTCAGCAAACAAGAAAATTTTGTCTGTGCTAGAGCAAAATGCTTGTATGTAGGCAACTTGGTGCATATTAAGTTCACACCCATTCATCAGCCAAATTTAGGGCTAGGGCTAGGGCTAGGGCTAGGGCTAGAATTACTGCCAAGATGGGAGTGGTTACCAGCAAAATGCTCTTGATGCATCCTGCTCTTTTACAGTAAGATGATCGAACTGTTAAGTGTTGGATAGCCTACTACCTAACTTGCTAGGGCTATTAATTGCCCAACTATATACTACTTCCAGAGGCTCTGATTGATCATCTAAAATAACTTCATTCTTCGTGACAGTCATGATGATTATAAGTAGCTTGCTTTTATAGAATGCTAGTGGATAGTTTTGCTAGTGTTTAAATAGCTAAACCCATTGTTATCTTAATTATATATGTTTTTGATGGCGTCAGATGAGCCCGAAGTAAAGATAGGCAAGCTCAAAATATCATCGTTCATGGAGGACAACTATCAATTCAATGAAGTGTGTATTGACAGGTAGTTTCTAGATATTTGTATGATTTTATCAGTCTTGCTGTGAGCCTCCTCTGGAGATTGCAGTTCATGATTTACCTGAGTAGCTATAGAAAGGAAGAAGCCAGCAAGAGTCAAGCCCATTAAGACCATTCCTGCCACCAACACCAGTAGCGATTGAGGAATGTCAGCTGCCTTGCTAAGGATTGCAACTGTAGTCTAGACTTTTCCCTCATTCTGAGCAATAACATGTTTGAATTCTTGTAGAAATACCTGGTCCTACTTTGATTTATGTATTAATTTGAGTGATCTGGATCAGAGATAGTCTTGAATTCTTGCTTATGTACCATAGTTATCCACTTTCATATACAGGGTGGTAAGATGTACACTATAATTTCAATCGACAGCTGACAAGAAAGATAAGAATCATCAGTGCCTTCTGCCTATTTCATGATTGGCCACATAGGGTGTGTTATGACCGATCCATTTATGAATTTAGTCATACATGTTCTCAGCATTCTGAGGATCTATACTGTGTTGAGAGACCAGAGGAAATATACAATTATTAAAAGATTTCTATCACATGACAGACCCCTTCCAATGAAAACTCTAAGAGGCCAGTTGCAGTACTGATGGGAAGCCAAAGACTCTTGTGTTTGGTGACATCAGACTTGATAGCAAGAGTCTAAAATGACCCAGCATAATGATCTATATAATCTGGTACACAGGTTTTTTGTTATGTTCACAAATATAATAATACAACATACATTACTGGTTGCATCCCTTTCATATAGGGCTAGACCAGAGTGACACTGAGAAATTATGGCAATCATGCAATTACACTATCTCACAAAGTGCTTACAAGGACCTTCCCTAAAGCCTTAGCAAAAAATTAGGGTTTTGTTATTATTGACTATAATGGGAGAGCACTTGCCATTGTGGTAGAGACATAGGTAGTTCTTTTCATACTTGCATAAAACTATAAGAGCTTTTCTTCTGAAATTTCAGTGTATGGGCCGGACATAACAATGGCAGCAAGTATCTCCTCTCTTTACAGCAACACCATAACATGCATATTGCTAGGAAGTGATATAATTTATGTGATCATCCACACTATGTTGCAAATTTGTAAGAATTTTTGTGAGAGATTGATAGCATATTGATCCATATAGTTGATGTGCTTGTTTAGAACATTTCTGATATAGTATTGTTGTCCATGGTGGAGGTTGTAGTTGCTGATTTCTTTCTGCTTTTCAACACATTCTTCCCCCATGCAAACTATTGTTGTGCATCACCCATTTTTTCCTGAGTATATATGTATAGAGGATTTATAAGTTCAGCTGCAGACATCAATAAATCTTACGGTATATGTTTTTTGCACAAGTAAAAATGTGAAAGAGTGAAAAATCTCTAGTGTGAGCATTTTTGGTCAATTGCATGACCTTTCAACCAGAAGCAAGTATTTGCAAATTTGCTAGGGTGAGTCATTCAGTCATGTCGCCAAATTATGACATTATGACAGTAGCTCTGTCTCAAAAATTGTTAGAAATGATTTCGCTGAGCTTTTAGATGGAAGAGTTATGGGTGCAAGTGCTGCACTAGTGGATTTTGAGAAAATCCCTGCGATCATTCTCTGTGGATCTGGATCTGATGTGACTCAAACTACGGACTAACCTATGCAGGATTGCTGAACTACTCAAACAATCTCCATATTAAGTTAAACATGTAAAGTTCTTGAAATATGAAAACTCCAAAGATCCTTGGAGTAATACCACATCATGCAAGAAGCCACCACATTTGAGTTGGACAAATTTGTTCATGGAAAAATTTTTACGTCAGAGTTAATTTGTAGAGAAATGGTTACTGCTTTAAAATAAATAGTGGCTGGCATTGCAGAATTCCAACATGCTTGTAAAGTGGTTAGCCCTGTACTGTGGATGCATTGATGCTGGAAACTGTTGCCTACATCTCTGAAATGAAGTTGATGATCCATTGAAAATATTCTTGGCTGATAATATCTTCACAAAGGAAAACTACCATTTGATCCAACTGCTCATATATAAGCAAGTGGACCTTACAGTGATAGAGCAATCATGTTCAAACAACACCTATATTCAAATGATGGGGTAGATGAAGTGATTGCTGAGAAGCAAATGACTGGAAAAAATGGAAAGAGTTCTGTGTGGACTCTAATTTAGAATAAAGACATGTCTTCATGCTTTGTACAAACAATAACATGTTTTAGTGTGATCGAGTAAAAAAAAAAAGGAAATCTATTTGAATGTGAAACTACTATGTTTCAGGTAATACGACCTCACCTAGACAAGGATCCTACATGAGAGATAACATACTTCACCTACCTCAGTTATGATGGACAGTCCAGTAAAGTCATCCATACCTTTGTCTAACACAACAATCCCAGACATTTCTTAGCAGAAAATGCAGCCAGGTATATTACATACCTCCTAGATCTCTGGAGGCTGTGGAAATGTCAGTTGCAGCTGCATATAAAATTTTGTGGAAAATCAATGGAGGAGCCAAGCTGGAAACTCTGCTGGTCTGACAGAGACACTCGATTTCTAGCAACTACTTTTCAAGGTAGGAACATTTCTGATAGCATGTTATAGACCCTTTAATTATATGAGCATTGCACAATGAGATATTACACCAAAGATCTTGGACTAAATCACACCTACGAATAATAGCACCATTGTATCACATAGAGGATGAAGCAATTGAGGAAAGATTGTATTGGTTGATTATTGGTAACATTTATCAATGTTCTAGTAAGGGATTCTGAAATATGTCCTTAAGATAGTCCATCAGATATTTTCGTCGCTCAGAAAGCAAATTGTAAATCTCATGCAAGTGTGAGTGTTGGACAGGTCACTAAGAAATCTAATTCCACATCTGTAAAGCAGAGTACATCGCATAAAAATACAAAATTGTAATACCTGTTGAACAAGACTTAATGTACTGTTGGCTGAAATAACTCTTGAGGAGCGAAGTGCGGTTATGCGAATGTGACTGAAATACACATGTTGTCATAAAGGACTCTGGGCAGAGCACTAGATGATAGCGCAGCTACGCCTTTGTCGCAGATCACACTGGATATGAATCAGAACCTGTCTTTGACAATGTGTGCATCAACTGAGCATAGTGTGTGTCTGCGCATGCGTACATGTATGAATACGTATAACTGGTAAGGGGTCTACCTATACAAGAGAATACATACATAGCGATCTACTAGACCAATGTCCACTACCTCCCCCCAAGTTGGCACTGGTGCCTGCTGAAGTTAGTAGATCAGTTGTGGCCGTAGCGGTCAATGGGCTTCGGCCCGCGTTTGCTGCGTCGGGGGGGGGGGGGGGGGGGGGTGGTGGCTTCGCGGTCAGGCTGCTCTGAGCAGGCGGATGACGGGGTGACCTGGGAGTAATGATGGACCATGGTGCTGCCGGCCTGTTCAAGGCAGGTGTGGAGGGCGGACTGGTCACCGGTCAGGTGGCTTGGGTAGGCGGTGGAGCCCGGGCGCCGGGGGCGTAGGAGTGTCCCGTGCGTGGGGTGGCCGGGGTGATACTCAAGGGATTGGGGTTGGTTGGAGGTCCCGGGGTGGTGGCTGTGGTGGGCTCTGGCACGGTGTGGGCCTCGGTGTGAGCGTTGGTTGTCCGGTAGTCAATGATCGGCACTGGCTCCGGATGGGTGACGGTCGGCGTGTTGTTGGGGTAGGGTGTGTTGGCAAGTGGGAGTGGTGGTAGTTCCTCGGTTGGGTAGGGGGTGTACCAGCGCAGGAACCGGCGGTTTCGGGTTGTGAGGCGGCCAGAGCCGTCGGTCCGTACGCCTTGCTGATGGTATTGTAACACTTCCACTACCGTCCCCGACTTGTCCCATTTGGTCGGGTGTCGTCCTGTCTGGTTTTGGACGAGCACGGTGTCACCGTTCTTGAGGGGGGAAAGGCCCTTGGTGTGCTCATCCCATCTCTCGCGACCTGCCATGGCTCGCTTGGAGAGAGCTCTCTCCCTGAGGTCGAGCTTGTCTGTCCATTCTGTGTGGGGCAGGTATCTGCCTGGTAGGCCGGCGAGGAGATCATGCGTTGGTCGGCCAAAGACGCATGTCGCTGGGGACATCTTGGTGTCTGCATTCGGGCAGTTGCGATAAATCAGTAGGGCCTTGTGGAAGGCATCGGACAGGGTGCCGTTGGGGCCAGTGTTCCCTGCAATTAGCCTATTCATGGCCTTCACTGCTACTTCGGCTCTGCAGTTAGCGTGAGGGTGGTACGCCGAGGATGTTCGATGCTGTACGCCCCAGTTAGTAAGGAAAGATCTTGTCTTGTGTGCCATAAATTCTGGGCCGCCGTCGGAGGTGAGTGTGTCTGGTATGCCGTATGTCGCAAAGGTATCACGGAGGGTTTCGGTTAATCCAGCTGCACCGTCCCCGCATGAGGTGACGATGGACCAGTTGGAGTACCTGTCGACAAGGACCAGGTATACCAGTCCGAGGTGGTGGAAGAAGTCCCCGCATACATGCTGGAAGGGGTATGCGGGGGTTTCCGGTGTGTCTGAGGGCATGGCCGGCTGGGATAGAGCATTGCCGTTGCAGACACTGCAATTGGCCCATGTTGCAGTGATGTCCTTGGATATGCCAGGCCAGAAGATGGATGATTCCGCTTGGGTGGTCATCTTGCTCGTGCCTTGGTGAGCGGTGTGTAAGGCGTCCAGACAGGTGCGGCGGAGCTTGGTTGGGATGACGATTCGGTCTCCGTACGTTACGACGCCATCTACTGCTGAGAGGGAGTCTCGGTAGGGAAAGAAGTCCCGGGTTGCCAGGGACATCAGGTGCTGTTTGTCCGGTGGCCCTTCCTCTATGGTGAGGGCAAGTCCTGCAGGCTATCGTCCGCTGCAGTGGCGATCTGGATCGCCTCCCAGCTGAGGGGAATGGCAGTGATGGCTGCACAAATGCCCGTGGAAAGGCCCACATCGTCGTCCTCGGGCGGGGGCGCAATCGAGATGCCCGCAAGCAGGGCAGAGGGGATCTTGAGGCCTGTGTGGGGACATCCAGTGTCGGGCGCCGTGCTGTCATCCTACAGAGCCATTCTCGCTGGGCTGGGAATGCCGGTGGGGTAGCGTGACAGGGCGTCGCTGGTTCGGTTGCAAACTCCGGGTATGTGGACCATGGTGAATCGGTACCTTAGCGTTTTCTCCTTAAGGTTTCTGAGACACGTGTTGGGGATATCCTCAAGGGATCGGTCCCCGAACAGTTTCACCAAGGGTTTGTGGTCAACGGCTATGACCAGGTTGGAACATCCGAGAACAAAGTGGCAGGCCTTGTCCAGGGCATCAGCAACCGCTAGGGCCTCTCCCTCGATCGGTGCGTATCTCGACTCCGCTGCATGTGTGAACCTGGAGCCGACCAGGGTAACCTTCCAACCCTCCTGGCAACAGAAGATCTCCTGGGACGGGCACTGGCACTGCATCTGGAATAGCCAGTACCCTACCCCGTCCTTGCTCCAGTCCGTCGCCAGGCAAGTTGGGCGCTCCTTGTCAAAAATTCTCATGCCCTCTTGGATCCGAGTGGTGATCTCCTTCTTCGACACGTCAAAAGCGAGTTGGAGGTCCTGGGTCCATGCAAAGGTGGTGTAGGGTTTGAGTAGGGACCGGAACGGGAACATCACCGACGTCATGGAGAATGCGAAGGCTACCTGGTTCACGAGACCGAACCAGGCGCGAATTTCCGTTATCCCCATGGGTGTTGGGAAGTCAGTGATTGCTCGGATGTACCTCCTGCTGCAGGGCTTGACTTCGTCCATTGTTATGAGGAACCCGACAAATTCCACCTCGTCCTGTGTGAACCGGAACTTGTCCGGGTTCAGCGTGATACCATTCCTGGCGCAGATGTCGAGCCACTCCGTTGCCTGGTGGAAGGCGTCCTCTATGGACTCCGACCACAGGAGGGTGTAGTCTATGCACTTGGTTTTATTTGGTATCTCCGCGACCAGGCTGTCGTATCTGGCCGTGTACGCATCACCAGAGGCGATGTATCCCTGGGGGGCGGAGCAGTATCTATATCGACCCCACGGGGTTATAAATGTGGTGTAGTGACGGTCGGGCTCCGCGAGGGCAACGGAATGGTACCCTTTCCATGCATCGAAAATGGTCTTCTTCGATCGGGTCGAGACAGCTCTGGCTTGATGGAAGGGTGATTGGGTGTGATGAGTTCGCGTGTGGCATGGCGGTTCAATTGCTGGAAATCAATTGTCCTCCTGAGGGACCCGTTCTTTTTGGTGCAAATGACCATCCGATGGCACCAAGTGTCCGGGGTCCCCAGACTTGTTCCAGCACTCCTAGGCGGACGTCGCGGTCCAGTCCAGCCTTCACTTCCTCCTGCCATTGGATGGGGATGGCAATGGGGGTGTGGCAGGGTTGAGGGACAGCATGTGGGTCAATGTTGAGCCAGAGTGGTGGGCCGGACATCATTGGTAATGGCTGGTGCTCACAGGTGTTAAAGCTTCTCACCTTGTACAGGTCCCTGAGGTGTAGTTCCAGCCTACCCCTATTGGCCTCAGTCACCGGGAATGGTAGGCTCTTAGGTCAGGGTGGGGCTTGTGCTCTAGTGGGGCATGAGCAAGTCTTAGAGAGGGTTTGTGGACTCACATGAGGTGGAGGTAATGATGTTGCCTTGAGAGGTCTGGGTGGCACGGTCGCAACCAAGCCGGGCGTGCTGGTTCTGGTCTGCAGTGGCGTTCTGGTCTGCAGGTCTGCATGGTAGGAGAGTTGTGTTGGTCCGGTTTGGGCACCCCGCCCCGTCTTCCCAGTCTTGTTGTTTCCCAGAGGTAGCATAGGCGTGCTGTGGTGGGAGTCCCAGGGGAGCAGCTGCAGGTCGACGCAGGTAGCCAGACTCAGGTAGAGCTTGTTTTCAATGCCTGAAAAGTATACCATCTGCCTGGACTCGAGGCCGGTGATGTTGGCCTTGATTCTCAGAATGGCGGCTCCCAAGATAGGCAGGTTGTTGCCACTTGCAGAGTGCATGACTAGATTGACAGGGATGAGGTCATCTGCTGTCAACCGGAGCTTAGTGGACCAGCCAGGCAACTCTTGCAGCCAGTATCTGCCATAGTGCAGGCTGCGATGCCTAACGTCTCGATTCTCAGGGAATGGCCATGGTGGCGGAAGTCCTCCGAGTGTGCAGAGACGATGACATCAACGTGGGGCTGTGGTTGGGACTTCTCTTGGGTCCAGCGACGGGTGTCTGGGTTCCACTGCTGGTGGTCGAGGGTCCCCTCAACCATTGTGTCTACCTGTTCGGAGATGGCGCTCTCCTGTTCTATGGATCCTTGCCAGCACAGCTGGGCTGTATGATTCTGCCGTACACAGGAGGGGCAGGTGGTTCCGAAGGCCGGGCAATGTATGCTCCTGTGAGCTGTTCGTTCCTGTTCTCCATGACCTGGAAGGCCACAGAAGTTACACACACCTCGCTTGATGGGTGTGTTTCTGGTGGCGCGTTGAGGTGGCAGGCTCTGTCCCCTAGTTGGTGTCGTTCTCTGGTTGGGGTAGCCGGGTTCTCAGTGGGGTGTATGGTTGGGGGGTGGAGCACATTGTCGGGTGGGCATGACTTTGCCTGGTCCCAGCCTCGGTCGTGAGGGGGGGCCTCGCTGCTGGCGCCTGTACGTGCTACTAACCGCCTCCGTACCCTCATCATCATTGATGGCGTTAGTGGAGGTGGGCGTGGTCATTGATACTGCCGACCTTTTACCAGCTGCCCTCACCTCCACAAATCTAATGGTCTCTTCCACCCCCATGTTCGAGTCTGGGTGTTTAAGGAGATCCTCTTGGATTTCTCCATCAGCTAACCCAATACATAACTGTTCCGCCACCCTCTCCTCACCTTGATTGGAGAAGGCCTCGCAGTTAGTACATTTCTTAGTGAAACAGCATACCTCGGCCTGGCCTCGGAGTCTGGCCGCGAAAGCCCTCACTGGTTCGCCCCTGTCCTGAACTATCCGGCACAGAACCACCCTGACCACCTTGGGGTTTTCGTCCTTCATCGATAGGGCTCTCATCGCTCCCAGTAGGTCCCTCTCGCTCATGTCCTCCAGTTTGACCGGGCCGACTGCATTTCGAGTGATGTCACTTCTGAGTTTACTATCACAACACTCGAGGAGTTGCACCGCGATGTCTTGTTCTGTGAGCTGTACTGCCCCAGCGTAGGCCTTCCACCTAGTCAGAAAATACGTCCAATTCTCCGTGGTCCCTCCCGATTTCATCTCCGGTCTCTTCACGGGCGCAGGTTTAGCCTTGGTCGCTCGGCTGTGTCCCATAGCATGGGTGGACAGGACGACTGCTGTTACTGCTGGATCCAGATCAGCCAGTGTGCTGTAGGTACATCCAGGGAAGGACCATCTGACCGCTTCCATCTTGGTGGGCGTTAAATGGGGTTGCCTATTATAGTTTCCTTAGGGATCCTCCACAGTGTTGCAAACGATGCCACAATAGTCAAAGGACACTCTGTGCCGAGTTGATGTACGCATAGATGATAGCACAGCTACGCCTTTGTCACAGATTACACTGGATATGAATCAGAACCTGTCTTTGACAATGTGTGCATCAACTGTGTGTCTGCGCATGCGTACATGTATGAATACGTATAACTGGTAAGGGGTCTACCTATACAAGAGAATACATACATAGCGATCTACTAGACCAATGTCCACTAAGCACAGCATACCTGAAGTTCATGAATGCAGTGAGAGTGCTAAGAAACATGCTCGGAAAGAAGCAGGCATGTCTGGTGATCATGCACATATAATGGTTATTTATCAATCCCGTGATAAGGGTACTGGTCATTTGTGACATTTAGAAATGGTTTAAGTTGCAGGTTAACATTTCCTTCTCCCATAGAGAAAGCACAATTATGTAAGCCTGTTGGTTAGTGTCTTGAAGGCCAGCCAGGAGAAGACTGCATTTGTAACACCCTTGGGCAAATATCGATTCTTGACCATGCCCTTCGGTCTAGTGAACGCCCGCCCTGTCGACGTTTCAGCATCTGATGAACACAGTGTTCGAGGGATCCCAGTCATTCGCAGCAGCATACCTCGACGATTTAATCATTCACAGCGAGACTTGGCAGAAGCACCTCGAACACCTAGCAGACATATTGATGAGATTAAGAACAGGGCTCACGATCAAAGAAGCCAAATGCAAGTTTGCGGTCAATCAGTGTGAATATTTGGGTCATACGGTGGGAAATGGGCAGGTACACCCACTATAGGCGAAGATAACAGCTGTCCAAGGTTTCACACAGCCCATCACAAAAAAAGACGTTCGCGCTTTCTTGGGTCTGTGTGGATATTAACAAAGGTTCATACCTGACTTCTCCATGATGGCCACACCTATGACAGAATTAACCAAGAAGGACCAACCGATCAAAATCATTTGGAATGCGGAAACGCAAGAGTTCCAGCGGTTGAAAAACTACCTGACCAACTACCCGGTACTGACTACACCTATGTGTGAGAAACCCTTCCTACTCCAAACCGATGCGTCAGACATGGGGATAGCATATGTACTCGCACAACGGAACGAAATAGGAGTGGAACACCCCATGGCGTAAGGGTCGAGAAAACTGTTGCCCCGAGAAAGAAAGTATTCAACCATAGAAAAAGAGGCACTGGCTATCGTTGAAGAAATAAGCACTTTCGTGTCTATTTGGAAGGAACCGAAATCACGATCGAGACAGATCACGACCCATTAACACACCTTGCCAAGCTGAAAGACAGCCATGGAAGAATAGGGCGGTGGGCACTTTCCATGCAACCCTATCAATACACCATTATCCACAAACCTGGAAGGTTGAACACTAACGCAGATGAACTGTCCACAGAACATTGTTCTCACTTGACCGGGAGAGGGAGTGTTGGAAAGAGTAGAGCTAGTCCAGGGGAAAGTACACAACAACAACATGACCACTAATGAAAGTATACAAGACCACAAATGTGTGCAAGACCACAACCTTGTGCAAATCCGTGTGAAAGACCACAAACATGTTTGTGTGCAAGACCACAACGTGTGCAAGACCACAACCATGTGCAGTGCAAATCCTTGTGAAAACATGAACCAGTATTTAAGAGACTGTTTAATATCTAGAAAAGAGGAGGGTAGAGAGCTAAGCCAGGTTAGATCAGAGCCAGCGCAGAACAAGCTGGACTGACTAATAGCTTGCTCTAATTAATGTTATTATATGATTCATGATCTGATGATGAGTTAAGTACGAAGGCTCATATGAAAGCCTAAAGGTGGTAGTGTTGGGCTAACAAGGTTGCTTTCAGACTCTAAAAGGTGACAGAGAGGGGCAAGTTAGTCGGCGCAGCAAGTGCTCGGTGACCTTTAGTGAGAAAAGGTTCAACCAGATAGAGGAGCATTGCTGACATTTACCAAGGATAACATCCACAACAACATATATATCACCTATCTCACCTCAGAGAACAGTTATGATGGACATGCCTCTGATGTCATCCATAGCTTTGTCCAACACAGACGTTCCAGACATTTCCTGGCAGCAAAGCCTAATCTGCTCATTATATCCCAGTAACATACATGATACAGACCATGAGAGTGACCATTACCAACCTGAGTAACAAAGGTTGTCCTGATCCACACTGAGAGAGTAATATTCTTCTTGTGCTTTCACTGTTTGGATGATAATATTAAACAGAGAGACTTATTTGCACAGGAAGATCATAGGAGACAAATTCCTCAGTAAATTGTTCAACTTTACCTGAAAGGCCTAAGAAGCTGTTCATATGCCAGAAAACGCTGTTATTCTGTAGTCTGGACCAAAATCCAGGCAGTCAACATCATGGAAGTACATGAAATATGAAGCAGGTACTGAAAAAGAAAAGGAAATATCAAGATAATTTATCACAAACATAGTTGAAACAACAGCGGAACGGATGTCAAAGTGAAGATCAAGGTGCTCTTCTACTCCAAAGCCAAGAAGACATTGATATCCTGAGCAGATACATGGAGGCTGTGGAAATCTATTCAAAACTAAGACCAGAAGCAGATCACTTTCGAGACCAAGGATTCAGTTCAACACTCCTGTTTCTACTGAGTAAGTTCATTGATGTGTGGTACAAAAATATGATGGTGGTACTATGCAGCCAGTACAAACAACTCCTTTCATAATTGGTTGTGGTTCTATTTGGTATCATGGAGGTCATGGTGAACAACATGATGGTAGAGGAGTTAAGCAGTATGTGCTCATCGCATCAATACTTTTTCAACTCATCGCAGCCAGTGATGATCACTCGAGTTTCAGAGCCATGAGCATGCTCTCATTTAGGACATTGGTAAGGAGACATGAACTAGGCTGAGATCAATACTAACCACCATCATATACCTGGTTCCAATGCTGCTAGTGGTTTAATCACAAGCAGTTGAGATTAAATGATCTATAACTCCGGATTGAACATCTGCCAGCTGCATTTCACTTGATAGATGGATTTTAACGTAATGATGCTGCTCTGTACATCCTGAGATTCATTAAAAACATCCTTCCTTCACTATAATTCATTCTCAATTTGACGTTTGCAAGGCTTGAATACATGACAGGCAATAGTGAATAAATAACAAGTCTGTGGTAAAATACTTCTGCCTCTAGGTGCTTAACTTTTAGCTGACTTTTTCATTGGCATTCTTCTGGTTAGGTTGGCTCTGCTGCTCAAGGAATTTGAGAAGGGAGAAGCCTTGTCATCCCCAGAAAGCAGCACCATTGAGGAAAATAGTTGTTGGTGCCAGGAGATTGCACTCTCAAAGAAGGACATCGAGGAACTGGAAAGCTGACTGGAGAATTTCTGTAGCATGTTCTCAGAGAATATACTGAATTACCTTTAGGTATTTCTATCTCCATTAAAGTTCAGGACTTCCTGGTTGGAATTGGCATGTCCCACAATAATAGGTTCAGTCCATCGCCCAAAGATTGGGTTGGAAGAATGGTCTACAGCACCACTAGAACAATGTCTAATGCACTTTGATATGTCTATGGTTCAATATCCCATTCCTTCATGATTAGGAAGATTAGGTCACACGGCAGGGGACATCCTGGTGGTATTTAACCAATGGACAAGTCTACACTTTATCATATTATACCTATCCAACTGGGTGTTGTATGTAATCCAGGGTGCACAAGACTATCAATGTTCTGAAAGTTGTTATAATCAGGAAAGTCAGTACAGTTTAAGGGATCAATGCAAGAATTATAACATGACTTGATGTGATGGTTGCTTCTTCTGAATGGTTAATCCATTTGGGTTATTCCATGATGAATTAACATGCTATCAAGTAATCAAATCCATTAGGAGAAGCATTGTAAGCCAGCACCAGCTCTTTTGTACTCACATATAGAAGAGTGTCCCAACTTGTTGGCCAGTAAACTTTCTTTGCAGCTTGGGAAGATTTGAGTCCAGTAAATCTACCAGGATTGCTTGATCTGCTTATTCAATAAAGTGAACTAGTAGAAAAGTTCAGTAGCAATTTTACTTAAACATTTACTTTGCCATAGCTCTGTAACAATTAGCCCATTGTACTACCTTGATGTTCTCCTCAGTAAGCTGCAATCTATCTATACTGGTCAATGAATATGCCCTCAGTATTCTACACTAAGAAAAGTTAGCCAGTTGAAGACTTCCTTGAATTCATTCAAGTTTCTCAAAGGAATTTATTGTAAGTGAAGCCGGTGAACAAAATATAGTTAGAAACTCCTAGAAATGCCCCAAAAATGCATTGTTCCATTATCTCCGCTGTGAGAATACGCCAAAACGCAATCTGTCGAACTGAACCTTTGTGGGTATTTTTGTAATATATATTTTGAATCTTCTTCTAATTCCAGCTGTAGATATCCTCATGACATATCCAATTTTGAGAAATACTTCTCTTCTTACAAAACTGAAAACAACCCATCTACCCTGATAGGGATCAATCCAATGTGCTTGTTGATAATGACTTTGAATTCTCCATAAATTTTCAACCTTCAATATGGCTTCTTGACTGGCACTATGGGGTATATCCAATTTTCTCAACTTATGTCACTCGTTATCTTATTGAGCATTTCTTCCACTTGAACCTTGAGAGAATAAGAAACTGGTGGAAAATTGTAGAGTTTTGGTCAGAGCTTGGTCAAAATGTAGTTTTACCTCTGATTTTCCCAAATACATTCGTGAATACAGGTAAGACAATTCATCACTTTCTGTAGCTCACACTCAGCCTCAGTACACAGAAAGTGGTGATCAGATCATTAAAGTTAACTTTTAACTTTACCAAAACTGTCTCAGTCCATAAGGTTTGGCCATCCAGGTCTTACTACATTCATTAACATCACATCACAGTTCACATTACTCTTACATCAGATCCTGGCAAGCTTATCTTATTGGTGAAATTAAAAAGCTGGAACATCTTCTTGGATAGGTGCTTTTGCTGAGTTGGATGGTTGAGTGGCAAAAATGTAGACCCCAATCGTATTCTATGTGACTTAGAACATTATCGACCATTACGAGCACTTGAATCGGTGAGCGAGATTTGCTCTGCAAGTTATAAAGTTTTTAAAGTATCTTATTTTCCACATCTTGTTCAACACAGTGGGTCTGAATTTCTTCTTTGGAGTCATTTTAGAGTTGGTTCCTCTTTGTCTGGTTCAGTAGACTTGTGCAATAATTATAGCATTTCTTCTTGCAATAGTGGCACTATGCTTCCTTCAATTTATAAATACTTGCTTTATGATCTCTGCCATGTCTGTAGCATGTAAGTTTAAAGGGAGGAGTATTCCTTCCATTTAGTCCATCAAGTAGGAGTTCCTCGGTTTGTGGGTTAGCCTGGTTTCTGGGAGTCTCTATGTTTATCTCAGCAGCTTTAGAGGTCTAGGCTTGTTCCAAGGAAGTGTCATGTGGTATATTATTCTACTACAAAAGATTCAATGCAGCTTAATCAACACAAACAATTTCACAGAATGTCTGAAAGTTATGTCCCATATGTGCACATTTCTGCCAAATGCTGCAGTGTGGCTACACATTGGATACCAAATTCAACATTTGAACTGGAAAATTTTGGTGTCGAATCCCACTGACACCAAGCTCTTCTATAATTTGTGAACAGTACTGTAAAGCAGGATTACTTGCTTATTTGTGGCTGGGATATTCTATCCATTTTCTCTGTTTAGTGGTGGAGTGAAAGTTTTAAACTAGCAGGAGAGACAACGACAGTTAAGACACTCTGGATTAAGCAGAATCCACCATCACTGAATAGAGAGGAAGAATCCAACATATACTACTGCTAACTGTTGACTGACAGGAAGGATACAGTAAACATTCAGTAGATCCCTTGCAATCACATGATTATCAACTAGAGACTGCTGTCAGCTGATAAAAATTATAATTATGTCAAAAACTCCTGGAAAGCTTCATTATTATAATACCCAAATACAAAACTGACGAGTTGTTCATGTCATTCAATTCGGCTTTTGTGCAGCTGCACTCCCCATCATCAATGAGAGTGTTCCTAAGATCATGTTAGTGACAAAGTATTTGTGGTTATCATAAGGCATAACTATTTTTAAATACTCCATTTGTGTCTTCATGTCTTCCACACACATGATATGAACGATCTTCTTCTTATCTTTACTGCACATCTCATGCGGGGCCACACATAACTTCCACTCCTCCTTGTACAAAAATTTAGCCTCACTTACTTGAACCACACTTTTCTTGGTTGTCTTCAGAGCATTTTCAGCTTCTTCTGCATGTCTCTGCATCTCCATCCTCCATTTGAATTGTTCATTATTCATTATTAACTCTAATGCTAGTGACTCCTGCACAGCCACAATCCTGCTCTGTTTATTTTCTGTGGCACTCTCTGCCTCTGCATTAACTTCTTCCACATGTACGTTCATTAGTAGTGACAACTCCAAATGTTTGCATGGTAGTTGATCTGCTTCATTCTTTAGTTGAGCCTTTTCTTCCTCCAAGGCAAAGATACATTCTACTTTGTCCAACGCCATATTTTCATTGAGTTTCTCATTAATATCTCCTTCAGCCTTCTTCTGCTTCATCACCAGAGATTGATATATTCTTTGTTCCTTTTCCAAGTGAAGTTTGAGATATGTCAGCTCAGCTGTGATGCAGTTATTGATCTTGTTCATGTAGGAATACTTCACTTGCAGCTGTGTGTATGAGATTCGTCAACATTCTTCAATTTCTTCTGCAGTTTGTGCTTGGTAACTTCCAGTTCTTCAATCTTCAGGAAGGATTCTCTTTCGAGTTTGGTCTTCCACAAGGCAGTTTCACTATTAACTGCAGTCAACCTTTCAGAGAGAAAGCTGTTAGTTTCACTCTCCACATCCAGTAAAACCTTGAGTATAGCTATGTTTGCTTCAGCACATTTCAACTTGAACACTGCATCTTTTCTGAGTTTTTGAAGCTTAGCATTTCTTTCCTGCAATGCAGCAATCACATTCTCAAGCCCACATACAGTATTCTCCTGCTCCCTTGGAAGAAATCCATCATAATAATATGTTTCATAGACACATGAATAAAGAATGACAACTCCGAATAAAATTACAAAAATAACCAAAACTTCAGTATCCATTATCAACATCGTCTTGGGTGTGTAAATGGCCAAAGTTGTGCTCTTGATGGTATCTGAATTTGTTGGACGTTCTTCCCTCATTTCGGGGCCAACTTGAGCATAGGTGGTGGCTGACCATTTTTTCACATCCACATGGTTATCCATAGCGAGACACTGGAAGGAGGATTCAGAAAAACTTAAGTTGTAGCTGACACCTGATAAATCAAGGACGGTTGGTTGCCAGTTGGAATTGGGATACCCTTGCTCAGGATCGCCAGCATAGCCAAGTTCAAGTCTTTTGTAGGAAGTGTCCATCCACGGTATTTTTGGTAAAGTTAACAGTTAACTTTAATGATCTGATCACCACTTTCTGTGTAGTGAGGCTGAGTGTGACCTACAGAAAGTGATGAATTGTCTTGCACCTGTATTCACGAATGTATTTGGGAAAATCAGAGGTGAAACTACATTTTGACCAAGCTCTGAGTGGAAGAAATGCTCAATAAGATAACGAGTGACATAAGTTGAGAAAATTGGATGTACCCCATAGTGCCAGTCAAGAAGCCATATTGAAGGTTGAAAATTTGTGGAGAATTCAAAGTCATTATCAACAAACACATTGGATCGATCCCTATCCCTTGCCCAGGGTAGATGGGTTGTTTTCAGTTTAGTAAGTAGAGAAGTACTTCTCAAAATTGGATATGTCACAAGGATATCTACAGCTGGAATTAGAAGAAGACTCAAAATATATATTACAAAAATACCCACAAAGGCATTTTTCAGTTCAACAGATTGCTTTTGGGGGTATTCTCACAGCGGAGATAATGGAACAATGCATTTTTGTGGTTTTATAGGAGTTTCTAACTATATTTTGTTCACCGGCTTCACTTACAATAAACTTCTTTGAGAAACTTGAATGAATTCAAGGAAGTCTTCAACTGGCTAACTCTTCTTAGTGTAGAATACAGAGGGCATATTAATTGACCAGTATACATAGTTTGTTACTGAGGAGAACATCAAGGTAGTACAATGAGCTAATTGTTACAGAGCTATGGCAAAGTAAATGTTTAAGTAAAATTGCTACTGAACTTTTCTACTGGTTCACTTTATTGAATAAGCAATCCTGGTAGATTACTAGACTCAAATCTTCCCAAGCTGCAAAGAAAGGCTACAGGCCAACAAGTTGGGACACTCTTCTATGAGAGTACAAAAGAGCTGGTGCTGGCTTACATTGCTTCTCCTAATGGATTTGATTACTTGTTAGCTTGTCAATTCATCATGGAATAACCATTTTACGGCCAAATGGATTAACCATTCAGAAGCAGCAGCCATCACATCAAGTCATGTTATAGTTCTTACATTGATCCCTTAAACTGTACTGACCTTCCTGATGAGCAACTTTCAGAACATTGATAGTCTTGTGCACCCTGGATTACATACAACACTCAGTTGGATAGGTAAAATATGATAAAGTGGAGACTTGTCCATTGGTTAAATACAACCAGGATGTCCACTGCCATGTGAACTAATCTTCCTAATCATGAAGGAATGGGAAATTGAACTCGAGACATATCAAAGTGCATTAGACATTGTTCTAGTGGTGCTGTAGACCATTCTTCCAACCCAATCTTTGGGCGATGGGTTGAACCTATTATTGTGGGACATGCCAATTCCAACCAGGAAGTCCTGAACATTAATGGAGATAGAAATACCTAAAGGTAAAATTCAGTATATATTCTGAGAACATGCTACAGAAATTCTCCAGTCAGCTTTCCAGTTCCTCAATGTCCTTCTTTGACAGTGCAGTCTCCTGGCACCAACAACTATTTTCAGCAACGGTGCTGCTTTCTGACAAACTAAGTGGATTAAAATGCATTGAGTAGTTAGTAGTCCTCTAGGTATGGTGTTTTCTATCAACAAGGCTTCTCCCTTCTCGAATTCCTTGAGCGGCAGAGCCAACCTAACCAGAAGAATGCTAATGAAAAAGTCAGCTTAAAGTTAAGCACCTAGAGGCAGAAGTAGTTTACCATAGACTTGTTATTTTCACACCATTGCCTGTCATGTATTCAATCTTTGCAAACGTCAAATTGAGAATGAATTATAGTGAAGGAAGGAGGATACAATATTTTTAATGAATCTCTGGATGTACAGAGCAGCACTATGATGTTAAAATCCTTCTATCAAGTGAAATGCAGCTGGCAGATGTTCAATCTGGAGTTATAGGTCATTTACTCAACTGCTTGTGTTGAAATCACTAGCAGCAGGTATATGATGGTGGTTAGTATTGAGCACAGCCTAGTTCATGTCTCCTTACCAATGTCCTAAATGAGAGCATGCTCATGGCTCTGGAACTCGAGTGATCATCACTGGCTGCGATGAGTTGAAAGAGAATTGATGCGATGAGCACATACTGCTTTAGCTCCTCTACCATCTTATTGTTCACCACCACCTCAATGATATCCAAATAGAACCACAACCAATTTATGTAGACAGACCAGGAGATGGTGGAAAAGAGTAGTTGTACATTTGGTGGGTTCTATATTTTGAATAGTCGTCTTTTATGCAAGTTTCTGCATCTCAGAGAAAGAGTACTATCTAAGGGCTCAGATTTGTCATGGAATGGGTTTGATCAATTCCACCAGTTTTTGGCCTTGTAGTATTATAACTGCTTGGCATGATTATTTCAATTTGAATCTTGGAAATGTCTCCCATTGTTGTGCTAATGGCTGCTGTGCTGTGTTAATTATAAAAAATGCCAAGCATGAGAGTGTCATGGAGTTCCTTATTGTTAAGTATGTGCTTGATCAACTGGCCGTAAACAGTTTTAGAAAATACCTAGAGGACTTCTAACTACTGAATGCATCTTCGCCCACTTGTTTGTAATCTTCTACTCTCATTCTGTCCTGTTACCTTGTAACACCATCACATAAGGTGAGTTTGTTGTACCTTGCATCACTTGTATTTATATTTGACCAAACGTCTTTCTATTGCTGTGTCATGCCCTACATTCACAAAAGGTATTTGAAATACTTAGATGAGGTCATCTGTATTTTTTTAACTTCTGTCATGTGCTGTGCAAGATCTGGATAAAAGCTCTGAGCTGGATGGTTTATGGTATTACTTTTTACGAATGAGAGTGTCATGGAGTTCCTTATTGTGAAGTATCCATTGTGCTTGATAGAAAACACCATACCTAGAGGACTACTAACTACTCAATGCATCTTCACCCACTTAGTTTGTAATCTTCTCCTCTCACTCTGTCCTGTTATCTTGTAACACCATCACATAAGGTGAGTGTATTGTACCTAGCAATCACCATTTCTTTCTATTGTTGTAAGGTATTTGACATACTTAGATGAGGTCATCTGTATTTTTTTTTTACTTCTGTCATGTGCTGTGCAAGATCTGGATAAAAGCTCTGAGCTGGATCGTTTATGGTATTAATTTTAATGTGACATGATCATTTATACGTGAAATAAACCAAAAATATGACTATAAGAATTAAAAATTAGTGTACATAAAATAATTAAGGAATGGTATATAGCATTATGGTCAACATGCCTTGGTTCTTCTATATGCAGAAGATCTATTAAAAGATTGTTTGAGTTGAATCCTATAATATAGCAGAAAAACGGTTTGTCAATAAATTACCGGTTCCACGCCGAAAGTCCTAGATTCAGAGAAGTTTCTTGATATTGTCTTCTGCCATATCGCAGTTGCACTGGTGAATGTGTTGGACTTTATGCTATATTTTGTTTTGTCCTCTTAGCAATCTTGAGATTGGTGGCCAGTATCTACCTTTGCCGGCCAGTTCATGTGAGCTGGAGAGCATAATTATTAGCAGAGAATCTGTCGAGTGCCATAGACTCTATTAATCATGTTGGCCATTGCTTTCATGGCACATTGCTGCATAAATAAATATGCTCACATGATCTGAATGAGATGTTGATATGGCGGTACAAGGTTGGTGGAGGTGATAGTGCACAATTTGTCTGTAAAAAGTTACCATTGCAATATCTTTGCTAAACTTGCACCATGTAATCCATTTTCATATAATCTGTGCTAGGGTATACTGGTTAAAAAGATGGGAATATTGATTATGGAACCACCAGCCTAACACAATCTTACTCAGTTTCAGTTGGTTGATATGTTAACCAGGTGGTAGGCTTAATTTACTTTTCACCATAGTTAAAAAAATTGTGACAAATACAACTTATACAAGCTGATTTTAAAATGTTACTATTCTTCGTATTAGTTCTCTATAACAGAGTATTTAAACACAACATCTGAACGTAAAATATTGGTGATGCAAGTCAGGAAGAGCTGTGAAGACATTTTCTGAGTTGAGTAGAATGGAATTAGTGTCATAGCCTACCAACACTAGGAGGAGGATGGTAATCAGAATGAATTTGAAGATGGTGAAGTGTTAAAAATATTGATAAACACGATATATAGATTTTTCCAACTTTTTGAATCATGCTTGGACTGATATTGGACAACATGTTCACTTTTATTCCACTTCTAATTGATCCATAAAAAGAGCACACAGGATGTTTGCTCCTGGAAAAGCCCCTAGTGTTGCACCATGAGCCTTCTTATGTTCATAAAGAGATAGTAATATTTGATTAGCAAGTTTATAGCTTCTACATGTTTTTCCAGCATAATTCCAGATTTCCAAATACAACCTTTTTTCAAAATTATGCTAGCATAATCCTCCTAGGCTTAATTGCATTACATTGTGTCACTAACCAACAGGCTTGCATAATAATTGTGGTTTCTCTATGTGAGAAAGAAATGTTAACCTGCAATTTAACTCTCTGAACGTTAATTGCACTCGCACATGGTGGACATATATGTCCTAAAGGACTAATGCTTTATTGACTCCCAGGACAATGCTACTGATTAGTACAGCCACTCACGAAGCATCTGCTTATTGGTACAGCTGCTCACAGTGTTTAATTCACTTGTACTAACCTGGAATTATCAACTATCTTTGGACAAACCTTGGTTATCTACAGTGGTTATGTACCTTCACTTTAGATCCCACTTTAGATCCTTAGATGATAGTGTATTGTGCTGAATACAAGTGATGGATAGAAAAATATAATAGAGCTGAAGTGATGTGTATGTTAGAAGGAGATTACACTAATGATGATTTTGGTGGATATATTGATGAGAATTATTGTGAAGGTGTGGAGGATGGTAAAGAGGGTTTGGAGATGTTGAAGAGGTTGTGGATAGTGAAGTAGGAGTAGCTCCATGAAAGTTAAAGCAGCTCCAGTGCCATCAGCTCCAGTGCCATCAGCTCCAGTTCCAGTGCCATCAGTTCCATTGCCATCAGCTCCAGTGCCAGCAGCTCCAGTGGTGATATCTCATTCAGTCAGACATCTGGTTGCATGGTTGATATGGAAGGAAAGGCGCCCGTTGACTTTGCTCAGCTTTTTCTCGATGACACTATCCTAAGGAGAATTGTAGGAAACAAATTTGTACGCAGACCAATTTATAGCTTCAAATCAAGACCTACCTCCTCGATCTAGAGTGAGAGATTGGAAAGCTTGCACAGTTAGCGAGATAAAGAGGTTCATTGCCGCTATAGCGTGGACAATAATACCATCTTGGAAGAGAAATTGCCATCGATGAATCAGTGATTGGATTTAAGGAGAGGGTCTGGTTCATCCAGGACTTGTCCATGAAGCCCACAAAGTGGGGCACGAAAGCTTATGTCCTGGCAGACAGCTCTAGTCGATATACCAGCTGTATGTAGGTGAGGAGACTTTAGTATACACACAATAATATGATATATAGACTTGTACTCCCTCTAAAAAAGTAGTGGCTTTGGTGCATGTGGTACAGTTAGGGTGAACAGGAGGGGTGTACCTGCATGTATCAAGGCCAAAGACAATATGAAAAAGGATGAGATCAAGTCTTTAAGTACAAATGATGTCCTTGCCTTGAAATGGATGAACAAGATAGCTGTGACCATTCTTAGTACTCTCCATGATGATAGACTTATAACAAAGAGTAGGAGAACAAGGCTGTCAGCAAATGGCATGGAGGAGGTCATAAAGCCTACAGCCATTGTCAAGTACAATGGTCACATGGATGGGGGTTAAAATCCAATCAGCTGATGAGTTACTATACTTTCCAACATAGGACACAGAAATGGTGGAAACGGGCAGCTTTTCATCTACTCAACCTGGCATTGGTATATCCATACATAATATATAAAGGGACACCTTCGACTGGCCGAAAAGTAACACACCAGTCCTTCTTAGTGAAGGTTGCTGTTGGATTTCTTCAGGCAGGCCTGACATAAGCTCAGCTTGACCAAGTGTCCATCCTTCACAATCACCCATGGCTGAACCAGCCAGACTTGGAGGAAGGCACTTCATAGAGCACCTTCCCCCAAATAGCAATTGCAAAAGATCCCTGTGTTCTTGCTACCAGTGCAGAAACAAAAAAGGAGTCAGAACTTCATTTAGATGTAAGATTTGTGAAGTAGCTTTATGTATTACACCTTGCTTTGAACTATACCACACAAAAGTTTGTCCTTACCATCCATATCATAACTCTTTTTTATTTATTGTCATCATTTTCTTTTTCTTGATTGTTTTTCCCTCCAATAGCTTACCAGTCCTATGTATGCAAACTATGACTATGAAAAATATTTATAGTGGATATGTAATATAAATGCATAGTTGGTAGATCATAGCTAGCTGAGCTGAAATATATACTAGCAGTGGCTATAGAATACCTCTGTTTGCTTGGCAGTCCTAACTACCTCCAGTGCTAGCTATTGCTGGCTATATATCAGCTACAACTGCCTTCTTCAAGCGCTAGCTAATTTGCTTATCTATAAAGATCAAGTAAAACTGCGTATACACTTCAAGCGCTAGCTAATTTGCTAGCTATAATGATCATCTAAAACTGCCAACTTCTAATTTGCTAGCTATAAAGATCAGCTAAAACTGCCAATACACTTCAAGCGCCATCTAATTTGCTAGCTATAATGAACAACAGGATCTGCTATGAACTCTTACTGCCACTTCTTCTACCTATCTTAACATGGATATTCTACCTCTGCATGAAGCAGATGACCATTCACAACTGTTGGAGGGAGAGTTTTCTGAAAACACTTTACAAAGGAAAGGGTGACCGATCCTCTTCAGATATGTACCGAGGGATCAACCTTCTGAACACACTCTTTAAAACATTAACCTCTCTCATCAACCACCGTTTTCACCAGATCATCCCTCTCCCCCCAGCTGAGCAGTATGGCTTCCAACAAGGTAAAAGGACAGGAACCTATTTTCAAACTCATTTCCACAATTGAAGAGAACCTCAAGGAAAAGAAAGGGCACATGTATGCCCTCTTTGTTGACTTCGGGAAAGCTTTCGATCTAGTCAACCGTCCCCTTCTCCTCGAGAAGCTTAAGTCACAGTTCGGGATAAAAGGACGCACCCTTGGGGTCATCAAAAATATCCTTTCTGGAAATAAAATCAGGATCACTGATGGATTTACGACCTCTGAGCCCATCCTCCAGTTACGAGGTATTTTACAGGGAGACTCCCTATCCCCGACTTTATTCATCACTATATTGCAGACCTCGCCACCCTCCTTCGGGATACTGGGGTTGAGTTCTCATTTTATGCAGACGATCTAGTGATATACTCCAGAGATAAGGTGTCAGTAGAAGCAGTACACCATTCTTTGGATGGGTGGTCCACCCAAAACCTGAATATATCAAAGACAAAGGTGATAAAGTTAGGGAAAGGAGGACGTATAATATGCAGTTCTTTTAGAGAGGATCAATTATTGAAGTGACCATTTCACATGAATATCTTGGTGTAACTCTCCAACCAACTCTTACTTTTACCAGGCATGTAGAGAAGAAGAAAAAGAAGGCACTTGCTGTGATAGGAAGTCTTCAGAAGCTTCACCTCGTGAGCATAGTTTGTGCCCTCAAGATATTATATATGACGCTATTTCCTGCTGTGACCTACTGCATGAATGTGATATCCCCTTTCTTAACCTTCCACGAGCTCGACAAAATAAAGGCTGCATTATTCCTTAAGAGGGCCCCTTGCCGTCCACCAGAATGCTTCCTCAACCCTTGTTCATAAACTCATTAGAACGCCTACACTAATGGTAGATTTTTTCTCTCCTTTTTTTCTTTTTTTTGCTTCCAAAAACATGCACTGGCTAATGCAAAGAGCACACAATACACACAACACATGAAATACATTATGAATGTTATGAAATTGTTTGTATGTAATGTTTAAATAAGCTAAGAGAACGGGATTCCTTAATATTTTTTTGGAAGAGCATTCCACTTACGAATGGCAGAAGGGAAAAAAGATACATTAAAAGACCGAGTACGAGGGAAAATGAAAGTAAGGTTGAGGGGCTAATGTTGTAAGTTGGAGGAGGCTGATGTGCAGGCAGTGAGGCTGGAAAGTCAGTGTAATTATGCAAAAGCTTAAAGAGAAGTATGAGTTTAGAGTCGAGATGACGAGAGGAGAGTGTAGGGAGTTTTAGATTAGAACGTAAGAGGGAATAGTCAGAGCACCAGTCTTTAGAACAAATTTTGCATGCAAAGAATTGTATTTTTTGGATAGACATGGAGAGGTTCGCAGATTGTGGGTCTCATAGAAAAGAACAGTATTCAAGGTGAGGTCTTATTAGAGAGGTGTATAGATGCAGAAGAGAAGAGGAGTCACAGTGTGATGATAAAATTGTCGGTATAAGAGGCCTAAGAGACGACGAGACTTACTACAAATGAAGGATATGTGTTTAGACCAGGATAGTGTGGAAGATAAGAGAACACCCAGATACTTAGACTAAATCAAGAGAGGAACCAAGTAGGTAGAGTGAGGGCAAAGTTTTGAAGATAGGAGAGACTTTGTAAGTTATAAACATCCATTTAGATTTTGAAGAGTTTAATGTAAGAAAGTTGGATGAGATCCAAGAGGAGAAGTATCAAGATTTTGTTGAAATAGGGAGAAATCAGAAAGGGAGTTAACAGGTTGGAAAAGTAGGATATCATCAGCATACAGAATAATCTTGCAGGAAGAAGACAGAGGGACTTTACATACTTATTAATATAAATGATAAAGAGAAGGGGCCCAAGGATTGAACCTTGAGGGACACCAGAAGAAACTGGAAGAGGGGAGGAGGTGGACCCAGAAATGACCACCTGTTGAGAGCGGCATGAAAGATAAGAATGGAGCCATTGAGGAGCCAAGGGGGACATTGGAGAGTTGAGAGAAGGTGTAGTAGGGGTGCATGAGGGACAATCAAAGGCTTTTTTTAGGTCAAGGAAGCAGGCACACACAGCTTTATTATGTTGAAGAAGCGTATGGAAAGAATGGACAGCAAAGAGGAGGGCAGATGAAGTAGAGCGGTGAGGGAGAAAACCAAACTGAGACGGAGAGATGAGATTGGAATCAAGACAGAAGTTGTAAAGAAGACGGTGCACATGTTTTTCAAGTAATTTAATTACAATAGAGAGAAGAGAGATAGGTCTGTAGTTTGAGGGAGATCTGAGATTTGAAGTGGACTTTGGAATGGGAACAATGTTGGATAATTTCCAATCATTGGGGACATAACCAGCACTAGAGAAAAATTAAATATGTGGGTGAGGGGAGAAGAAATGTTGAGAGCAGTCGCTTTCAACATGCGAGAAGATATAAGATCAGGTCCAGAGGCAGTGACAGATGGTAGCAGGTAAAGCACTTGATCCTCAGAACATAATTATAAAGTCAGAGGGCTAATAATAATTATTAGCAAATATGATCTACAACTGCCTACTTCGAGCGCTACTACCTCGAGCGCTATATACAACTATCTAGCTATAAAAATGACCTAGCTATAAACTATCAACTTCGAGCACACTATGTAACAAACTGGCTAGCTCATCCACATACTTGGAGTCTTGCTTCACTTCTCTTGCCATCTAAAAAGGCTCTTCTAGCCTCGTGTTAGGTAGAAGGTTAGGAGATAGTCTGAATAATAACTTATACACCTCCACAAACAAAACGAACACAATTTCAAAAACGCTACCGCGTATGGGAAATTACCTGGGTAACTCCCTTCGCGTTCACTCCTAGATGTCTCTAATTAATTAACCTTATCACGGGATAGATATATATAATTATAATTATGCATGATCACCAGACATGCCTGCTTCTTTCCAAGCATGTTTCTTAGCACTCTCACTGCATTCATGAACTCCAGGTATGTTGGGTGAACTTCAGGTATGCTGTGCTCTGCACAGAGTCCTTTATGACGATGTGCATTTCATACAAAATTAATAATCTTACATCTTACATAACCTCACTTTGCTCCTCAAGAGTTATTTCAACCAACAGCACAATTAAGTCTTGTTCAACTGGTCTTACAATTTTGTATTTTTATGTGACATACTCTGCTTTACATACGTGGAATTAGATTTCTTAGTGACCTGACCAACACTCACACCAGCATTAACTATTTACAATTTACCAATAATCAACCAATACATTAATTTCCTCAATTCATTCATCCTCTATGTGATATTATAATAGTGCTATTATTCATAGGTGTGATTTAGTCCAAGATCTTTGGTGTAATATCTCATTGTGCAATGCTCATAATAATAATTAAAGGGTCTATAACATGCTATCAGAAATGTTCCTATCTTGAAAAGTAGTTGCTAGAAATCGAGAGCCTCTGTCAGACCTGCAGCTTAGCTTCCTCCCAACAAAATGGTTACTTGCTGCAACTAACTTGATTACCAGTTTTGTGCTAACTGAAAGCAGAACTCCACTATGACTGGTATGCTATGTCAGGTCATATAAATAGAAAGAATGCATCATACAATCGTTGACATTGGACCTCAGGTGTACTCAATCCACCTTATCACAGCACTTTCTGTAATACACTAGACATTGTGCAATATCACACCGAGTAACACAAATGCTGGTTATTTGAAACTACATGCAGGGTGAATCCAGGATTTCACTTCTGGTTGAATTTAAAAATGAGTATTTGCATGTTAAATTGCATGCAGGAGGAGTTTGCATGATCACCCACACTTTCTCATGATCGCTCTTTCAGTTGAATGATATATAATATACTGTATATTTACTCCACAGATATGTCTAACCTCAGTCCTGTGCCCTCAAAAGCCCTCTAAAACCTACCGACTGTCAGTGGCCTACCACGTCATATTCAGTATATTGACCATTATGTCATTATGTATAGCATTATAGCAGGAGGGTAAATGTACACACATATTTACCATTAAAACATTATGTATTGTAGATGGTAAATTTTAACATTATTATTACCATCATGTAGTATTGAGGGTGGATATAATCAGATGATTAAAAAAATGTTTCGTTGAATAGAGGGTAATGTAACAATAAGTGCAGAGAAACAGAAGTTTGATGCTATAAAGCGGTTTATAATACCAATATTTTGCGAGTTTGACTCAAGACAAATTCTTCAACCACTCCTTCTTGTGTAATACTAATCTTTTTGTGGTGTTGTAGCATTGCAAGTGCATTTAGTTGCTCATGTGACATCGTACTTCTAAGAGAAGTCTTGAGAAAACGTAACACACCGATAGACCTTTTGCACTCACATTAATTTTTGTATTTCAATTATTTACCATGACTGTGTCTTGGTGATTTCTAATGCACTCACAAACCTATAAAATCAAAAAATAATCAAACAAAAAAAATTTCAGTTTGTTTTAGAGTTTAACAAAAAGGAGTGTTTAACAAAAAGGTCATAATTTGTCTCCTGGTTTACACCCAGACTGGTGGCATGTAGCAAAAATAGCATGTTTAAAAAAACCAAAACAACAACACACATAACCTAGCACAATTATACATCATTTACAGATGCCCTCCTCCAGGATGGCCGACATTAATAATTATAATTATGCATCTCTGGAATGGTCTATTAATAGATGCACTCCTATGGGATGGCCTGTGTCAGGCAAATACTTCTACTATCTCTAAGGTGTCTAGTATCCTGCAACGCCTAAACAACAAAAGTCTGTCTAATCAGCTCTCCTGCTGTCTGCCACTCACGAAGAGTATAATTAAAAACTGTAGTAGGTTTAAATACTTTATCAATTAAATGCAATATAAACATAAATAAATAGTACTAAATAATCATACACACTAGTCTCAAACCAAATTATGTATGTCTCAAAACTAAACTAGCTCAGTTTACGCTATACATTTAAAACTCGCTATCTCTGTCACTCACTCAAAACTACCCTGTTCTGTTTCTCATAGTTACTCTTTACACCTGCATGGGCACGGACTTGCTCAACCAATCAGTACTCCCGTATTCGACTCTGAAGGCTTCTGTCTTCTCTGGTAAGTCTTGGATATCTTTGTCATACATATAGAGTCAATGTCTCTAGCTCCAGGCAGTATTAGGTGGGCACAGACTTTAAATATCCACAGCTGTCTGAATGGCCCATGGCATCACAGGAGGGTACTATAATACTTGTGTCTGCAAACATAGAATCTGATATATACTTACAAAGAATTAATAGTTAACAAGGTAAATATTGTATACATGATGAAGATATAATATATATTCATTGATTTAAAGTATATTCCCATCATCTTCAGTTTACACCTGCTGAATGCCTAATTCAGAACTTGTTTGTATTCCATACATTCCAGACAAGTAGCTGTAATGTATTGCCATTTGGAACTGGTTTAACTGTTGTAACAATTCTTACACATCCACACTTCCATGACCAAAGACTGGTGCTTTCTTAATTGACAGCACTTTTAACCTATTTTCATATAGTTTTAAGTTTGTGTGTTGTAGGAATTTAGGGCTCAATAAATTATGCTCGAAATTCTTCCCATAATGCTATTCTCGAATTCTCATGCAACTGCCTATAATGCTTGTGAATTTGATATCTACTTATAATGACTGAAATTCATAATGCCTGAAATTCAGCCCAAATATTTTTTTCAACTGAAAATTCTTTAATTGGTACACACAATAAATTGGTATATACAATAAAAGTTTATGAATCTGTTTCTGTAATTATAATTATTGTAGCATAACAGATGCTTCAATAGTCTCTCCAATGCAGTGGTTTGTCGTTGGGGAAAACTATTAGACCAAATGGAGAAAACCCGCTCTGCTGCTGCAGAGGATGGCTACACTACAACACTAATTTGCAAGCAGCAGACCAGTGGGAGAGTTCATTTGTGTACTTCTTCCACCACTCCAACTTATCCACCTCAGGAGAAACACCATCCACTTTTGCCAGGTAACTAGGAAGCTCTTTTTTTTAATCTTCAATTCGAACACTGAGGAAAGGAAAGGCTTTCAAGTGGTCAACATCAGTTGAGCATGGTTTAAGTTGAGATCTTGACTCAATCTAAAAATCTAGCAAATTTTTTAAAGCTGTAATAATTGGTTTAAGATCACCTTCAAATTTCTGCTTGAAATAAGTGATAGCAGGCTTGATACATTCATTTGCATAACTAATTAGCTGCTGCTTATTAGTTGGCCTGTTTGAAGATAACTTGGTGGCAACAGCATTAGTATTAGGGAAATGTTGAGTAGCATGAAGTGCAGCGATTTCTTCATATGCATTAAGAGCAAGTGGCCCTTCACCTTACAGTCGATAGGTTGCTTTCAGTCACGAATGGCTCACCAAAGTCAATTGTGATTGCAAGTTCCATTTGCAACTTTCGATTCTTAGGAGGGTCATTGAGAATATCCAAAAGCTTTTGTTTGGTAGGTGGGAGACCATTATTTTCAAGGAAGGGATGAATTTCCCCAAAAGCATCAAGCATGTGCTTCATTACCTCCCATTTCGACCACCATCGAGTGCTTGAATAAGTAGGGACTGGCAGACCTGTAGTTTCTCTCAAGCCAGTTTTGTCTTTGGACTTCGTGTAAAAAGTCCAACCCAGCCTTTAACAATATGTTTGTACATATATTATATCTAACATGATCAAGAGTATGTGAGAATCACCCCACATATAGAATACAACGGTAAACAATTCATAGAGTTTGAATTGGTATATACATTGTTAACTGAAGCACGATCACGCATATATAGCTGATTTGAGACAATACCAAGTTGATTAGATAGGCACATAATCAACTGTCTGGCCACTATATACTTCGCCTTTAACCCTCTCTCCGGCATAGGCGCAAAACGGTATAACCGTTACTAAAATAATAATAATAAATCAACTGTTTGTCAAAAAAAAAGAAATAATCATATTTATGCATGGTCAAAGCTTTAGTCTACGAAGATTTAAAATATAACGAATGTATGACGTGGGTAACCATGGAAAACGTGACGTCAAACTTCACTTCTGGTTTTGGAATAAAGATGTCTGTTCAATATAATCGAGATGAAGTTATCGGTCTGCTTTTTGACGATGATTTTGGCCTCTCTGAGAGTGATAGCTCTGAAGAAGATGAAGAAAATACACCTGCTTACTTTGGAAGCCACGAGGTTGATATATGAAGTTTTGTGCAGCATGCATTTGTTATTTTTTGTCATATTCATCTCATGTAATGATTTTTATATGGTTGATGCTAGCTAGCTTCATATAATTATTGTTGCCAAAAATATATTCTTCAATTGTCAGTTACTAACCTGTCACTGACCTGTCACTCAATGAGCAATGGTAAACTGTTGAACATTCTTAGTGAACATAATAAAGAAAGCTAGAAACACAGTTCCTGTTTTCATAATGAGATTCACGATGTTGTGGTTTATTGCTAGGCAACCAATTTTTGTTACAATATTCGTCAACTCATTATCTACCACCTGACATATGGTTGCTAGGTACTTTACATTATGTATCTTTAAATATAATAAATAATAAGAAAATCATTCATTTTGAGGAAAATACCTCTGTAAAGTTACCGGTGGGAGGGAGGGCTTTTATAATACAGCTAGCAACATTAGCCTGACAACACCTTGCTGTAGTTGCCACTTCACATCCACAAAACGAACCACTATAACCATTGCTACACAAACATGGGTTGTTCCATCAAAGATTATAGCTACTTCTTTTCCATTAATGTTATATTTGATGCTGGCAAACTCAATTAATTGGCGTAAATTATTACTGTGAGAGAGTCTGAAGGCAATTTCTTCAAATACTTCTCTAAAACACTCAATCTTGCTTAGAGGTACTCCAGCTTTCAAAAACGATTTCACATCTTTAACTCAAAAGACTCTGACTTCATCTGAAAGATTTTCTCCAACTGGGTGTTTGTCTACACCATACTTCTTTAACATGTCAGCTACATTTTGATCTTGCACTTTCTTCGAAGCTTTTAGCTTTTTACCACTAGTATGCTTAGCTGATTTAATATGTTGAAGCAATACACTCTTTTTAACAGACATAATCTCTGCTACAGCACACACAAAATAATTTTCTTGATACCACAGAGAGATATTCGTTGGAAAATTCCTTGATCCTTGTTGAAGTGAGAACAGAGGGCTCAGTAGCCACACCACGCTTACCCCGCTTCAAGCCAGTGGTAGGATTATTGTATAATTTCCTCTTTCTTTACAGGTCTGTTGGTGCAGGACTTCTCAGTTTACTCAAAAGACTGGGAACATCAATGTTAACACTACTGCTGGTGTTCGGTGTAACAGGAGCTTCAGGCTCAGGCTGAGTTTCTTGAGTCTCAGAAAATCTATCACCTGCCATTTTTCAGTCCTTGGGAGTGAGCTGTCAGACTAGTCTAGTTAGTCACATGTCAGACTAGTCTAGTTAGTCATCACGTGGTCGCACCACTATAATTAGTCTCGTGGTCAGCTGCTCATAGTTGTCGGCTACTGTGACTGTGTAATATTGAAGAACAAAGTGAAACTACCAAACAAACTACTCGTCAGCCAATGTATTTTCACCTTCCTAGTCGTTCTTTTGGTAACAAGGGAGAAAAATGCTGTTTCAAACTACAAAGAAGCAAAGGTAAATGAGAGGAACTTGCTGCCTAGTGGACTATAGCTATAACAGAAGAGATCTAGCTTTTATTACCAAAGGCTATAATACACTAACTGGAAGGATGCTCGTGCTGCGCTAGCTAAATTTATTATATCTCTTACCATTTCTATCTCACCATTGTAGGAGCTCCATTTTTATAAGTACATGTATTATCAAGATGCTGAATGTGAAAATTTCAAGTTCAGTCATTCATATTATTGTATTAAATTGCCTATATAAGTGTGGGAAAGGTACAGGGTATGGTTATACAAAATTGGGCATGGCCAGGCTATATATTTGCCTGCACTATTATATTTGCCTTACCAATGCAAAATATACTGCTATGCCTATGATCTATCATATATATAGCTGTGTGCTAAGTAATAGATGTATATATATATATACATACACTACATTTTGTGTGCATAGATAATTACTGTATAAAAATTATAACTTGTGATCCAGTCTGCTTTTTTGGCATCATGTATTCAAAATCCGGCCTATAATGCTTAGAATCAGTAAAAATTCTGCTTATAATGCTGGCATTATCTCAATGCTTCAACACACTCCAAAAAAATGCTAGCATAATTTATTGAGCCCCAGTAGGAAACCATAATCCCATATGTCTCTTTTTCAAACACAAACAACTTTTGTGGTCAAAAGATGGATTTCTCTGTGTAATAAAATGCTATTTGCGAAATGTCTTTTTTGACTCTGCTAGGTAACAAAATGCCTAATTATGAGCATAATAGGCAACTAGACCAGCTTAAGGGGGACTATGCGTCAAAACCACAAAATAATTGTACCTATTTCTAATTGCCATCACTTTTTTACTCTTTCGTCTACACAAGTATTTATCATACCAAAGTCTTTATTATTCTGTACTTGTTTTTATAATGTGGTAAATATCTCTATATACAAATTTTCTCAGAAGATACATGAGAAACATCGAGGTAACTCCAAGATATTTGTGGCAGACCTAGCTGCCTAACAATTTGAAGTCATTTACTCATAATTGGTGTGTGGCTTGCTAAGGAGTGTCTCAGTGATATCCATGGACCAAAGTTACGTCATGTTGATTAGTTACACACTACAGAGTCTGAAAAACTGATAAAAACTAGAGGCCACCTCTTCTAACCACCATCTCTTGGCAATCCTTGCAGTCTTTTTTTTTTACTTCCGTGACTCTTGAGTTTTCTGTGCCTATATCTACATGTAACAAAGAAAAATATGATGAAAATTGTTAGATGTATATGTGGAATTTTCCTTTACAGCTGAATGTTTGTGCACATCAAAGAAATGTATGATGAAGTAGATCCACCATAACTTTGAAAAGAAGCATCCTATGTCTCTAAAACTTTAGAAAATAGCAAGTGGATAGATGCAACAACATTAAAATATAATAATCATAAAATAAATAAAAATTTCATGTGTAGCCCCCCGGGGTGTGTGTGTGTGGGGGGGGGGGACTGTACGTCAGCACCACTAAAGTATTATAAATTGCCATAACTTTTGTTGTATATACAGGTCATTTTATTCCCTATTTCCTTATACTAATGATAATATGTTGAATGTCCCTGCAGACATATTTTCTCGGAAGATACATCAAGATCCCTTAATAAGTTTATCTATCTTGCAGTACAATTCATAACTGCCCTAATTATCAAGACCAAAGTCCTAGATTTGATCAGCTGATAGAGAAGGCCCTAATCTACAATATGTGAACAGATTATCGTGGTTTTTGTGTAGCAGGCCACCGCTTTGGCAAATGGAAAACACCAGGAAAAATCCAAAACCTCACCACTTCAAATCAACATAACTTGATAATACTTAGACTACTTAAAAATTTGGCATGTACAAAAGACAGATAATTAGAAGGGCTATATATCCAGTGATATAAATAAAAATTATAATTTTTTAGTAAAGTGTAGAAAAGTTATGAGCTTTACGGCCAAAAAACAATTTTTTGGTGAAAAAATGAGAAAAATACACATGCAAGATGTGTTCTCTTTGTAGTTTATTGATCTGTTAGCTACATGAATAAAAAAATTGTTTGCAAGAAGAAGGAAAAAAAGAAGGGAAAAAAAGAAATCTCTAATTTTTGACGCATAGTTCCCCCTTAATAGGTAGGAATTGCGGGAATAGTTATATATAAAGCAGACGTCCCAAGGTCAAACCACATGCAGATTTGCCTCCTTCTCTGTAGGCTTGTTTGTTACACCCCTGCAGCTATGACAAAATAAAATAAGATTAGTCACCTTGTTCCATTTCACATAACTGCACTTCGACCCTGCCAGAGACATTTCAGCCAACCAAGCACTTAAACAGTGAGGACACATTTTGTCTTTTTATGCGACTTCCTCCGTTTTACAGTTGTGAAATTTTTGATTTCTTAGTGGCCTAGGTGACACACACACTTGCATTAGCAGAAGATTAAGATCTACAATTTGCTTTTGAGTGATGTCATCCGAAGAACCATCCTTATAGCAAACTTCACAAATTGTTACTGGAACAATGTAGATGAGCAATGTGTAAACAATAATCATCCATTAAGACCTCTGCTCTATTCCTGCATCCTTTATGTGATATAATAGTGCTATTATTTCATAGGTGTTGTTTAGTCCATGGTTATGATGCAATATCTCTTTGTGCAATGCTAATATAATTAAAGGACCTATTACATGCTATCACAAACCTTCCAATCTTGAAAAGTAGTTGCTAGAAATCAAGTGCCTCTTTTTGCACTGATAGAAAGCTGCATTACACTCCCACTGGTATACTTCATTAAGACAAAAAAATTAAAGAATTTGTGTGCACCATATAATCACTGGAAATCGGCCTAGCATTGTAATTAATGATTCTATTTGCAGTACTTTCTATGCACTAGACATCTGTATGGTAGTGCCCTCAGCATCAGAAATGCTGGTTGTTTGAATCGACATGCACCTGTCAGTTAGCTATACTGAGATCATCATCAATTACTATAATATAGCAGCCTAGTTTACCAAAACCAAAAAAAAAAGAAAGAGGAGGGACATCCCCACCAACATGTGCATAAATTCATTGATGAAGGACTACGAATAAGTATTAATTATTGCCAGGTATAGTTGTAGCTCTTTAAAGAAAATAATAATAATAAAAAATCTCAGAATTAAATATAATAATAATAATTATATGTCAAACAAAATAGATAAAATAATCTAATAGCAGCAGCAGTAGTAGCAGCAGCAGTAGTATCAACAATAAGCTTCCATAATTAATTATTAGCAAGGTTTGCTTACATCAGCATTTGTGGTGGTCTCCCATGAGCGATACTCTATATTGGTCATAAGATTTTTGCACTATTTTACAAGCGGATTTGTGACAACACCACTCAAAACTGCCGTGTGTATATAAGGTGATGTTAGAAGGGCACCAAGACTGGAATGTACTCAGTAAAAAATGCTCTACTTTCAATGTGCCAGTAAATTATCCTCCAAAGACCCCATGTAAAAAAAAGGTAAAGGTTTGAGTACATTCATGGTATCATTATTAACTGTTTGCAGTATATACCAACCGTTTGACACAGAGTTTTTGGCTGCCTACTTAGACATGCTACCAATTGATATCTCAGGCAATGACTTCCAGAGCTATGTGAGAGGACATTTTTGTAGAGCAACAGATATTAAGCAGACACTTCACTGAATATGCATCTACCAGTGGCAATCCATTGACCTTTCAAAGAACAAACTACCTCTCCTTAATATTTTTTAGCGTCGCCTTTGTTCAGCCTCTCCCCACACTCACTTTCAACTCCTCTTACTCCAATTCGATTTGTTCCTAATTTCACAGCCTGATATTCTTGTATATCAAGACATGTAAACATTAATTAATGATGATCTGGCTTTCGAGACAAATTGAAAATTAAACAGTTCATCACGTAATCTATTCTCTCAACTAACTTTCACTTTGACATATACAGTTGACATATATAAATAAGATCCCTTTGCACTAATTCTAAATTTTTCTGATAGAAGAATGGGTGTGACCTTAATATGTACCAAGTTGCGAGCATTTTACTCTAGCACAGACAACATTTTCTTGTTTTCTGACAATATCTTCAATGGGTAAGGTAAGCAACTAAAGCCTAGAAGCTCTGTTATCTGTTAGTTACTGCATAGCTAGTGATTTCTAACTGTTGATATAGCAAACTTATTTAGTGTTTAAAACTTAGACATTCTTTTAGGGTGTAGAAACGCTTAGGTTATCAGATATCCTCTGCAATATGATGTAGCTGAATCATCCTAACTTCTATGATTTAGCTTATCCATTAACCAATTCACCGTCGGATTTAGGCAGCATTTTTTTTAATCGGACTCGTGGAAAAATAAAAATCAATATTAAATCAGGAGTAACCATGGTTGATGGGATAGCATTGGTGCGACGAACATTGTGGTCAACTTTAGGTTGCTAAGCAACTGACCACGAATGATGAATATCATTATGTAATTACAGCTTATAACCCTCTCACTGTCAGCATTGTGGAGAATTATTTAAAATTTAACACAGCCACATTAAAAAATTAATATCAAATCAGATATTTAGCTCAACCATTTACAATTTGGTCATGTGATAGCATGATTGTTTTAGAAGTTGTGGTCAAAAGATGTGAACACAAACTGACCACATAATATGAATATAATTATGCAAACAATGGTCATGATTAGGAGTGTCATAACTTCTCCATAGTTCATGTTATGGACTCGATATATAGCTCATAAGATAGCTCTATCCATATCCTTTCTTTTGCTTATAAGAACCTAGGAATATACATTACTATACAAAAGTTATGCCAACACATAATAAAGTCTTCATAAATCGACCACAAAAATGTCCTTATTTATCAACAAGAACTTTGTCAATACAACATTCAGTAAACATTTGATATAATTGTTTGACATAATGTAATCGAAAGAAATTTTGGGTGGAGTTTGAGGTGAAATCAGTGTCTGTGGCAAAAGTCAACCAAGTTGTGGAAAGCATGACAATTCCGATCCTCCATAATGCAAAGGTGAACATTGCAGTATTTGCATTGCACACGACTATCTCCGAGGTAGGAATGGATGCCTTCACATTCTTCGTCACTTGATTCATCACCAGAAATGTCCCAAGCTGCCCTAGTCACTTGGGAAATAATTTCAGCTATTGACAGTCTCTTCTCCATCGTTGATATCGTCCGACTGAAAATCGTTCGTGTTTTAAATATAATTTCATTAACTTTCCTCCGTCCAACAGCCGTAATATTTTTGTATAAATAGAGTTTGAATTCAGCTATCTTTTGATATAAAAATTATTGCCTATTGACAAATGCTTATATATTATTTTATTTTTCAAAGCCGTGGCGCCGTATGGCGCCATTGACAGTGAGAGGAACAATTATTTATTACATTTTCCCATAACAGGACAACAATAGCAACCAAAAAATGCATACACAAAACAACAGCCATCTAGCACACACAAACACACATAGAACAGATAGAGAAATGGAAATACCATAGAAAGTAAAATTTAAAAAAGTGAAGCAAAAAATAGGACTTGGTGAAGTCTACCATGGTGTGATACTAAAAAAACAGTCCCCACACAGTGGTACTTTGCAGTGACGGCAAATATACTTGGTCTCATGGCGATTTGAGATTCCAGACATGTTTCCAACTGCTACACAGACAACACACCTCTGCTGTTTGTCAGTTAGTGCTTACCAATGCCCAAGCGTGGTGTTCAGCTGCTCTAGACGCTCGTTATGAACTGAGCGAGGGCGGCCAGCACGCTGATGTGAGCAGAAACATCCCACTAGTTTCTTAGCTAGCTCCAACCTGAAGGTCAAAAAATCTCTCTTCCTGTAACCTCTGGCAAGGTGATCTGCTCTGCGGATATGAGAGTCTAGAACATAGCTGTTCAGAATGCATGCCTCAACCATATATGCAAACACCCTCTTCCACCACTTCTTACTCCTCCTCCCTATATTATAATAACCAGTCATCTGGTCCCCAACATCCACACCTCTCATATACTTCTGGTAATCCACAAGTAGGGGTGGTCAAGACACATCCACCTGAGTTCCATCAAGGCGACGCATGACAAATACTCCTAGTGCTACGAATAAGCTGAACAACTGGTCGTGAAGGAGAGTGCGATGGTAAAAATATAGGAGGGAATGACAATGGAAAAGACAATGATGACGATGGAAATAGTATAGGAGTGACTACAGACATCACATAAGTCATAGATACTGATGCATAAGTCACACAACCTACAGTTGCAGATACTGGTAGGAACAATGGAGAAGGTGATGAAGCATCCATCACAGCAATAGGAGGGCTAGCATCAATAGTTTGGGCCATAGGGTTGATGAATTGTTAGCTGCCCAATCCATCGCTTCATGTATCAAACCTGAAGGGGATAAAAGAAATTGGCATCAAATAATTTTACTGCAGACTACAATTAACAAGAAAACTAAAAGAGCATTGCAGTTCTATGCGCTGCATTGCTAACAGCTATAGCTAACCTGTAGCTAAACTGACTGTAAATACCTTCTTCATCGCTGGTATTCTCATCTCCATCTAGATCGGCACCTCGAGTGAAAGCGCTACGCTTCCGGTCCTCAGCGACTATTCTGCCAAGCGATAGCAGAGCTTCAGGGTCAACACGGCTCTGGCCAAGGTAGAATGAGATGCCATCGCCTTCTTCATCACTGCTTTCATACTCAGAAAATCCAAAATCATCGCCCAAAACCTGGGCCTAGTATACTAGCTCTGACCTCAGCTAGCATGGCCTAGTATACTAGCTCTGACCTCAGCTAGCATGGCCAGTTACCGAACGTCTATTGCCTTTATATTCGGTACGATCGTACGATTTTTTATGTTTTTTTAATATTTGATAAATAACTTTTTGCGTATATATACGCTTGTGACTGTGAGTGGGTTAATTACCTTAGATACATCAGTTCTACAACTGGAGTTGTTTTAGACCATATTGGTAAGAGAAAGTTGGAATTCCCACCTGAACTTCGTAGTTTGGGCATTTGTTAGCTTACTATATTGTCAGCTATCTAAATACTAAACAGCAACCATCTTTGATGGCTCTGCTTACATAGATAGACAAGAGGCAAGAAGGAACAGGAACTTGGTCACCTATCAGTGACCACAACCGAAGCGCACCTTCTATTTTGATGACAAAACCTATACTAAGCACAATGAATCCTACTATACAGTTTACGCCAGAAAACAGAAGGTACGTAGCTAAAGCTTAGAAGCGCCGTTTGATCGCAAACGAGCAATTTCTGTACATAGCTCTACGGCAAACAACCGAAGGATTTAAAACTGCTTCTGGACCTTAGAAAGGATTAGACTGACAAATGTCCTCTAGTGTGCCTTGGGGGGGTATCGAGCTACATTTTACCAACCACCAATAAAATATTCACCCGCAGATCGACAAGATACATAAAGACGCTAACGATTGTCCTACCACTCCAAACCAGCGACCACAGTTTCCCAATGTATAACTATGCCCTAATTGTTTAAACATAGGAACAAAGGGAAAAATCTGAAATACACTGAACATTTTCTGTGTGTTTATTATCTGCGTCATTAAGATTTTGATCGCGTATCTACTCTGCGCATGAGGGGACGGTCAGACTCTGCGCATGCCATGTAGGTAGCGTACGCTAACTAACGCGTCACTTTTTCTAATGTTCTGAAAAAGTAAAACCAGACAGCTCATTGATCTGATAAATGTCTATTACTACACTAACCTTGCTGTTTACAGCATTTCTACTAATGAGTAGCCTATTTCAAAGTGATATACCGTGGATGGACACTTCCAAAAGACTTGAACTTGGCTATGCTGGCGATCCTGAGCAAGGGCATCCCAATTCCAACTGGCAACCAACCGTCCTTGATTTATCAGGTGTCAGCTACAACTTAAGTTTTTCTGAATCCACCTTCCAGTGTCTAGCTATATATGTATAACCATGTGGATGTGAAAAAATGGTCAGCCACCACCTATAATGCCCCCGACATGAGGGAAGAACGTCCAACAAATTTAGATACCATCAAGAGCACAACTTTGGCCATTTACACACCCAAGCCGATTTTGATAATGGTTACTGAAGTTTTGATTATTTTTGTAATTTTATTCGGAGTTGTCATTCTTTATTCATGTGTCTATGAAACATATGACTTGGTCCATCATGGATTTCTCCCAAGGAAACAGGAGAATACTGTATGTGGGCTTGAGAATGTGATTGCTGTATTGCAGGAAAGAAATGCTAAGTTTGAAATACTCGGAAAAGATGCAGTGTCCAAGTTGAAATGTGCTGAAGCAAACATAGCTATACTCAAGGTTTTACTGGATGTGGAGAGTGAAACTAACAGCTTTCTCTCTGAAAGGTTGACTGCAGCTAATAGTGAAACTGCTTTGTGGAAGACCAAACTCGAAAGAGAATCCTTCTTGAAGATTGAAGAACTGGAAGTTACAAAGCACAAACTGCAGAACAAATTGAAGAATGTTGATGAATCATACACACAGCTGCAAGTGAAGTATTCCTACATGAACAAGATCAATAACTGAATCACAGCTGAGCTGACATATCTCAAACTTCACTTGGAAAAGGAACAAAGAATATATCAATCTCTGGTGTTGAAGCAGAAGAAGGCTGAAGGAGATATCAATGAGAAAATCAATGAAAATATGGCATTGGACAAAGTAGAATGCATCTTTGCCTTGGAGGAAGAAAAGGCTCAACTAAAGAATGAAGCAGATCAACTACTGTGCAAACATTTGGAGTTGTCACTAATAATGAACGTACATGTCAAAGAAGTTAACGCAGAGGCAGAGAGTGCCACAGAAAATAAACAGAGCAGGATTGTGGCTGTGCAGGAGTCACTAGCATTAGAGTTAATAATGAATAATGAACAATTCAAATGGAGGATGGAGATGCAGAGACATGCAGAAGAAGCTGAAAATGCTCTGAAGACAACCAAGAAAAGTGTGGTTCAAGTAAGTGAGGCTAACTTTGTGTACAAGGAGGAGTGGAAGTTATGTGTGGCCCCGCATGAGATGTGCAGTAAAGATAAGAAGAAGATCGCTCATATCATGTGTGTGGAAGACATGAAGACACAAATGGAGTATTTAAAAACAGTGATAACCACAAATACTTTGTCACTAACATGATCTTAGGAGCACTCTCATTGCTGATGGGGAGTGCAGCTGCACAAAAGCCGAATTGAATGACATGAACAACTCGTCAGTTTTGTATTTGGGTATTATAATAATGAAGCTTTCCAGGAGTTTTTGACATAATTATAATTGTTATCAGCTGACAGCAGTCTCCTGTTGATAATCATGTGACTGCAAGGGATCTACTGAATGTTTACTGCATCCTTCCTTTCAGGCAACAGTTACTAGTAGTATAATTATGTTGGATTCTTCCTCTCTATTCGGTGATGATGGATTCTGCTTATCCAGAGTGTCATAACTGTCGTTGACTCTCCTGCTAGTTTAAAACTTTCACTCCCCGACTAAACAGAGAAAATGGATAGAATATCCCAGCCACAAATAAGCAAGCAATCCTGCTTTACAGTACTGTTCACAAATTACAGAAGAGCTTGGTATCAGTGGGATTCGACACCAAAAAATTTCCAGTTCAAATGTTGAATTTGGTATCCAATGTGTAGCCACACTGCAGCATTTGGCAGAAATGTGCACATATGGAACATAACTTTCAGACATTCTGTGAAATTGTTTGTGTGGATTAAGCCACAATGAATCTTTTGTAGTAGAACAATATCCCACATGAAACTTTCCTTGGAACCAGCCAAGACCTCTAAAGCTGCTGAGATAAACATAGAGACTACCAGAAACCAGGCCAATCCACAAACCGAGGAACTCCTACTTGATGGACTACATGGAAGGAATACTCCTCCCTTTAAACTTACATGCTACAGACATGGCAGAGATCATAAAGCAAGTATTTATAAATTGAAGGAATCAATTGCAATAAGAAATGCTATATTGCACAAGTCTACTGAACCAGACAAAGAAGAACCAACTCTAAAATGACTCCAAAGAAGAAGTTAAGACCCACTGTTTTGAACAAGATGTAGCAAATAAGTTACAACATAAATAACTTTATAACTTGCAGAGCTAATCTCGCTCACCGATTCAAGTGCTCGTAATGGTCGATAATGTTCTAAGTCACATAGAATACGATTGGGGTCTACATTTTTGCCACTCAACCATCCAACTCAGCAAAAGCACCTATCCAAGAAGATGTTCCAGCTTTTTAATTTCACCGATAAGATAAGCTTGTCAGGATCTGATGTAAGAGTAATGTGAACTGTGATGTGATGTTAATGAATGTAGTAAGACCTGGATGGCCAAACCTTATGGGCTGAGACAGTCTTGGAAAGTTAACAGTTAACTTTAATGATCTGATCATCACTTTCTGTGTAGTGAGGCTGAGTGTGAGCTACAGAAAGTGATGAATTGTCTTGCACCTGTATTCACGAATGTATTTGGGAAAATCAGAAGTGAAACTACATTTTGACCAAGCTTTGACCAAAACTCTACAATTTGCTTATTCTCTCAAGGTTCAAGTGGAAGAAATGCTCAATAAGATAACGAGTGACATAAGTTGAGAAAATTGGATGTACCCCATAGTGCCAGTCAAGAAGCCATACTGAAGGTTGAAAATTTGTGGAGAATTCAAAGTCATTATCAACAAGCACATTGGATTGATCCCTATCCCTTGCCCAGGGTAGATGGGTTGTTTTCAGTTTTGTAAGTAGAGAAGTACTTCTCAAAATTGGATATGTCACAAGTATATCTACAGCTGGAATTAGAAGAAGACTCAAAATATATATATGTATTACAAAACTACACACAAAGTTATTTTTCAGTTCGACAGATTGCTTTTGGGGTATTCTCACAGCGGAGATAATGGAACAATGGATTTTTGGAGCATTTCTAGGAGTTTCTAACTATATTTTGTTCACCGGCTTCACTTACAATAAACTCCTTTGAGAAACTTGAATGAATTCAAGGAAGTCTTCAACTGGCTAACTCTTCTTAGTGTAGAATACAGACGGCATATTAATTGACCAGTATACATAGATTGCAGCTTACTGAGGAGAACATCATGGTAGTACAATGAGCTAATTGTTACAGAGCTATGGCAAAGTAAATGTTTATGTAAAATTGCTACTGAACTTTTCTACTGGTTCACTTTATTGAATAAGCAATCCTGGTAGATTACTAGACTCAAATCTTCCCAAGCTGCAAAGAAAGGCTACAGGCCAACAAGTTGGGACACTCTTCTATGAGAGTACAAAAGAGCTGGTGCTGGCCTACATTGCTTCTCCTAATGGATTTGATTACTTGTTAGCTTGTCAATTCATCATGGAATAACCTTTTTACGGCCAAATGGATTAACCATTCAGAAGAAGCAGCCATCACATCAAGTCATGTTATAGTTCTTACATTGATCCCTTAAACTGTACTGACCTTCCTGTTGAGCAACTTTCAGAACATTGATAGTCTTCTGCACCCTGGATTACATACTACACCCAGTTGGATAGGTAAAATATAATAAAGTGGAGACTTGTCCATTGGTTAAAACCACCAGGATGTCCACTGCCATGTGACCTAATCTTCCTAATCATAAAGGAATGGGAAATTGAACCAGAGACATATCAAAGTGCATTAGACATTGTTCTAGTGGTGCTGTAGACCATTCTTCCAACCCAATCTTTGGGCGATGGGCTGAACCTATTATTGTGGGACATGCCAATTCCAACCAGGAAGTCCTGAACATTAATGGAGATAGAAATACCTAAAGGTAATTCAGTATATATTCTGAGAACATGCTATAGAAATTCTCCAGTCAGCTTTCCAGTTCCTCAATGTCCTTCTTTGATAGTGCAGTCTCCTGGCACCAACAACTATTTTCAGCAATGGTGCTATATACTTTCTGGGGATGACAAGGCTTCTCCCTTCTCAAATTCCTTGAGCAGCAGAGACAACCTAACCAGAAGAATGCCAATGAAAAAGTCAGCTTAAAGTTAAGCACCTAGGGACAGAATTATTTTACCACAGACTTGTTATTTTCACACCATTGCCTGTCATGTATTCAAGCCTTGCAAACGTCAAATTGAGAATGAATTATAGTGAAGGAAGGAGGATACATTATTTTTAATGAATCTCAGGATGTACAGAGCAGCACTATGATGTTAAAATCCTTCTATCAAGTGAAATGCAGCTGGCAGATGTTCAATCTGGAGTTATAGGTCATTTACTCAACTGCTTGTGTTGAAATCACTAGCAGCAGGTATATGATGGTGGTTAGTATTGAGTACAGCCTAGTAGGCCCTAGTTCATGTCTCCTCCTAAATGAGAGCATGCTCATGGCTCTGGAACTGGAGTGATCATCATTGGCTGCGATGAGTTGAAAGAGAATTGATGCGATGAGCACATACTGCTTTAGCTCCTGTACCATCTTATTGTTCACCACCACCTCCATGATATCCAAATAGAACCACAACCAATTTATGTAGACAGACCAGGAGATGGTGGAAAATAGTACATGTACTTGAAATTTGTGACCGAATTTGCGGGGGAAAGCATTAATTGAGATATTGCCGTTTTATTAATTTATTTTTAAAAGACGATTTTTTGGTGTTTGTGCCAATGGCTATAACTATCCTTTATATATAAACCAGTGGCAGTCATAAGCCCAGGCGCTATTTCTAGAAGGAGAAATAAGACTTTACTGTAAGATAGGTCGATACTTACCGTTCGTGAACGGAGGCGTTGCTATGCTCTTTTCGCGCGCATTAGGCGCGCTAAGTTTGGTTGCTAGTAGCGATGTCCAGTTCACAGAACGTAGCCAGCGCTCTCAACAGGTGGGCCAGGGAAGGACGAGACCTGGTAGGAAGCTCTGACGAACACGCCCTCAATGAACTATTAGCAGATTACTTCACCTTGGATGGGCCAAGTATGGTAATATTTACACTCTCAATAGATCATTGAATTTTACTGTACCACAGGCACTGAAGACAACGAGTTCAATGAAGTAATGGAATCTGATGGTAACTTTCAAAGCATGATATAATACGAAATAATACTTAATACTATAAAAAATACATTAAAATGAAATTTAGAATCTTCAGAAGATGATGACTGTGGTGATGAAGATCCACCTCTCTTCTCCACTCTTGAGGAGGACCTCTTCTCACCATTGAGCGGACACCCATCCCAGACTCCATCATCACTACCACAGCCTTCTTCATCAATAGCACTTGAGCCAGCAGCACTTCCCTTTATTGTAGGTGTAACACATGGCATCTGCATAATAAACATGGCTATTATTCCATTAGGATCCCAAACTTACAGCATTCTTGCTGAAGGGGTGTGGCTGTGTGATGTTTAAAGGAAAACCATGCTCCTCACAGTTTACTGCAGAGCACTACCAAGACGTGAGAGACCAATGTGCATCACTGAGCAGGGAACAGGTCGATATGGTAATCCTGGGACAAATTATGGCAAATATTAATAATGAAGACACAGTAGGGGAAGGATCACACCATACCACATTACCACGGCAGAGGTCCAGGATAGTCTTCTATCACCATGGTTTGAGGATTTGCAAGGTCACCTTCCTTATGCTGCATAGTATTGGTAGGTACAATGTCATACTATACTGTGGGAAATATTATTACAGTACAACAATGTACCATAACACTCCAGGAATAGACAGATTTAAATCCCTCAAAACCCACTACACTGCTGTGGGTCTGACTACAAGAGAACATGGCAACCACAAAAGGCTACCTCACAACAGACTGCCCTTGGCTGTCACCAGGAATGTAGTCAGGTTTGGCTTGCTGAAGCAAAAATACAGAAGGACAAAGGTCGGGTGCCTACAAGACATTGCTGATGTTGTCAACAGTTCCGCAAAAGCGAACAATGCCCAGTTGGTGGGGAGGGAAGACGGAACTATTTTAGTTCCACAGTATATACAACGGGGCAAACTACTTCACAAAGTACTACAGGAGACAGGCATTTGTTGGGATCAAGACATTTCACCGCTTGAAGTTCTCATCAAAAGAACCAGGAGTTGCTATGGTCAGGACAGGGACGGATGCGATAGAGAAAAGGCTGCCTCTTCTAGTGGAACAGTATAAAGACTGGAAGCCACATAAAAATGAACTCCCCCCACAATTATACCAGAAGGTCTTACTCCAGAAAGGAAGAAATACCTTTTCGAAAAAATACGAGAATTCTGTCACCCTCATTGTCAGGATATTGTTTGTCCTGATCCAAGTCCTGCAACCAGAATGCCTCTCCCAATCAACTGCACCTTGCCTCCTCAGAACATAACCCCATCACCTCAAAGAAGATGTCAACTTTATTCATCATAGCTTCTTATTAATATTATCATAAACTTTGTACATCATAACTAGTTAGCTATCAAACATTATTTTCTAGCAGATAAGTCACATGAAAATGTAGCAAACATGTTTAACTAGAAGCAAGCTAGCAATAATAAGAGGTGAACTTACCATAATTTATTCTCAACTTGTTTCTAAAGAATCAATAAAGTTCAACTTTGTTACAGAAGCAAACTACATAAGATTAGATGTCAAACATAGTTGATCAACTCATTCTACAACATATACAACTCCTAACTAACTAATCTGCTACTTACCGCTGCTTAGAACGAGTCCTTACTCCAGTCGTCCATACTATTCTTCCATCTTTTTAGGCCGAGGGCGTGGCAATAGCTCGAACAAAACTACGCAAGATTAGCCAAACATAGCTGATCAACTCTTTCTACAACTCCTAACTAACTAATCTGTACCTTACCGCTGCTTAGAAAGAGTCCTACTCCAGTCGTCCATACTATCCTTCCATTTTTTAGACCCTGGGCGTGGCAATAGAACGCCAAGGGCGTGGTAATAGCTCTAATTACACGTTTACGGAAGTATACGGCTTCGTTACGCCCGCCGCACCCTGACAACGCGCAATAATCCTATTGTTGTATACTTGAAGGAGCGCAACTATTCATGCTATAGCTCGAAGGAAACATTATCAAATAGTTTCAAACTTTTAGGATATGATCATTAGGTATCATAGGTGCCGATTATTAAATAATTTCACTTTTTTTAAACCCCCCCCCCCCCCCCCCGTTTAGGTGGGTTTTCGCAAATTCGGTCACATTTGGTGGGTTCTATATTTTGAATAGTCGTCTTTTGTGCAAGCTTCTGCATCTCAGAGAAAGAATACTATCTATGGGCTCAGATTTGTCATGGAATGGGTTTGATCAATTCCACCAGTTTTTGGCCTTGTAGTATTATAACTGCTTAGCATGATTATTTCAATTTGAATCTTGGAAATGTCTCCCATTGTTGTGCTAATGGCTGCTGTGCTGTGTTAATTATAAAAAATGCCAAGCATGAGAGTGTCATGGAGTTCCTTATTGTTAAGTATGTGCTCGATCAACTGGCCGTAAACAGTTTTAGAAAATACCTAGAGGACTTCTAACTACTGAATGCATCTTCGCCCACTTGTTTGTAATCTTCTACTCTCATTCTGTCCTGTTACTGTTACCTTGTAACACCATCACATAAGGTGAGTTTGTTGTACCTTGCATCACTTGTATTTATATTTGACCAAACGTCTTTCTATTGCTGTTTCATGCCCTACACTCACATAAGGTATTTGAAATACTTAGATGAGGTCATCTGTATTTTTTTAACTTCTGTCATGTGCTGTGCAAGATCTGGACAAAAGCTCTGAGCTGGATGGTTTATGGTATTACTTTTTACGAATGAGAGTGTCATGGAGTTCCTTATTGTGAAGTATCCATTGTGCTTGATAGAAAATACCATACCTAGAGGACTACTAACTACTCAATGCATCTTCACCCACTTAGTTTGTAATCTTCTCCTCTCACTCTGTCCTGTTATCTTGTAACACCATCACATAAGGTGAGTGTATTGTACCTAGCAATCACCATTTCTTTCTATTGTTGTGTCATACCCTACATTCACATAAGGTATTTGACATACTTAGATGAGGTCATCTGTATATTTTTTTTACTTCTGTCATGTGCTGTGCAAGATCTGGATAAAAGCTCTGAGCTGGATGGTTTATGGTATTAATTTTTATGTGACATGATCATTTATACGTGAAATAAACTAAAAATATGAATATAAGAATTAAAAATTAGTGTACATAAAATAATTAAGGAATGGTATATAGCATTTTGGTCAGGTTCTTCTATATGAAGAAGATCTATTAAAAGATTGTTTGAGTTGAATCCTATAATATAGCAGAAAAATGGTTTGTCAATAAATTACCGGTTCCACGCCGAAAGTCCTAGATTCAGAGAAGTTTCTTGATATTGTCTTCTGCCATATCGCAGTTGCACTGGTGAATGTGTTGGACTTTATGCTATATTTTGTTTTGTCCTCTTAGCAATCTTGAGGTTGGTGGCCAGTATCTACCTTTGCCGGCCAGTTCATGTGAGCTGGAGAGCATATTAGCAGAGAATCTGTCGAGTGCCATAGACTCTATTATTCATGTTGGCCATTGCTTTCATGGCACATTGCTGAATAAATAAATATGCTCATATGATCTGAATGTGATGTTGATATGGCGGTACAAGGTTGGTGGAGGTGATAGTGCACAATTTGTCTGTAAAAAGTTACCATTGCAATATCTTTGCTAAACTTGCACCATGTAATCCATTTTCATATAATCTGTGCTAGGGTATACTGGTTAAAAAGATGGGAGTATTGATTATGGAACCACCAGCCTAACACAATCTTACTCAGTTTCAGTTGGTTTATATGTTAACCAGGTGGTAGGCTATAATTCAGTAATTTACTGTTCACCATAGTTAAAAAAATTGTGACAAATACTACTTATACAAGCTGATTTTAAAATGTTTCTATTCTTCGTATTATAACAGAGTATTTAAACACATCTGAACGTAAAATATTGGTGATGCAAGTGAGGAAGAGCTGTGAAGACATTTTCTGAGTTGAGTAGAATGGAATTAGTGTCATAGCCTACCCACACTAGGAGGAGGATGGTAATCAGAATGAATTTGAAGACAGTGAAGTGTTAAAAATATTGATAAACACGATCTATAGATTTTTCCAACTTTTTGGATCATGCTTGGACTGATATTGGACAACATGTGCTTAATAGTCACTTTTATTCCACTTCTAATTGATCCATAAAATGAGCACACAGGATGTTTGCTCCCCCTAGTGTTGCACCAGAAAAGTTGAGCCTTCTTACGTTCATAAAGAGATAGTAATATTTGAATAGATAGTTTATAGCTTCTACATGTTTTTCCAGCATAATTCCAGATTTCCCAAAACAAGCTTTTTCCAAAATTATGCTAGCATAATCCTCCTAGGCTTAATTGCATTACATTGTGTCACTAACCAACAGGCTTGCATAATAATTGTGGTTTCTCTATGTGAGAAAGAAATGTTAACCTACAACTTAACTCTTTGAATGCTAATTATATTATGTCCAACAAAAATTGCACTCTACATGGTGGACATAATATGTCCTAAAGGACTAATGCTTTATTGACTCCCAGGACAATGCTGCTGATTAGTACAGCCAATCACGAAGCATCTGCTTATTGGTACAGCTGCTCAAGGTGTTTAATTCACTTGTACTAACCTGGAATTATCAACTATCTTTGGACAAACCTTGGTTATCTACAGTGGTTATGTACCTTCACTTTAGATCCCACTTTAGATCCTTAGATGATAGTGTATTGTGCTGAATACAAGTGATGGATAGAAAAATATAATAGAGCTGAAGTGATTTGTATGTTAGAAGGAGATGACAGTGATGATGATTTTGTTGGATATATTGATGAGAATTATTGTGAAGGTGTGGAGGATGGTAAAGAGGGTGTGGAGATGGTGAAGAGGTTGTGGATAGTTAAGTAGGAGTAGCTCCAGTGAAAGTTAAAGCAGCTCCAGTGCCATCAGCTCCAGTGCCATCAGCTCCAGTGCCATCAGCTCCAGTGCCATCAGCTCCAGTGCCATCAGCTCCAGTGCCATCAGCTCCAGTGCCAGCAGCTCCAGTGGTGATATCTCATTCAGTCAGACATATGGTTGCACGGTTGATATGGAAGGAAAGGCGCCCGTTGACTTCGCTCAGCTTTTTCTCGGATGATACTATCCTAAGGAGAATTGTAGGAAACAAATTTGTACGCAGACCAATTTATAGCTTCAAATCAAGAACTACCTCCTCGATCTAGAGTGAGAGATTGGAAAGCTTGCGAGATAAAGAGGTTCATTGCCCTCATTATTGCTATAGCATGGACAATAATACCAGCTTGGAAGAGAAATTGCCATCGATGAATCAGTGATTGGATTTAAGGAGAGGGTCTGGTTCATCCAGGACTTGTCCATGAAGCCCACAAAGTGGGGCACGAAAGCTTATGTCCTGGCAGACAGCTCTAGTGGATATACCAGCTGTATGTAGGTGAGGAGACTTTAGTATACACACAATAATATGATATATAGACTTGTACTCCCTCTAAAAAAGTTTTGGTGCATGTGGTACAGTTCGGGTGAACCTGCATTTATCAAGGCCAAAGACAATATGAAAAAGGGTGAGATCAAGTTACAAATGATGTCCTTGCCTTGAAATGGATGGACAAGAGAGCTGTGACCATTCTTAGTATACTCTCCACGATGATAGACTTATAACAAAGAGTAGGAGAACAAGGCTGTCAGCAAATGGCATGGAGGAGGTCATAAAGCCTACAGCCATTGTCAAGTACAATGGTCACATGGGTGGGGGTGAAAATCCAATTAGCTGATGAGTTACTATACTTTCCAACATAGGACACAGAAATGGTGGAAACAGGCAGCTTTTCATCTCCTCAACCTGGCATTGGTATATGCATACATAATATATAAAGGGACACCTTCGACTGGCCGAAAAGTAACACACCAGTCCTTCTTAGTGAAGGTTGCTGTTGGATTTCTTCAGGCAGGCCTGACAGAAGCTCAGCTTAACCAAGTGTCCATCCTTCACAATCACCCATGGCTGAACCAGCCAGACTTAGAGGAAGGCACTTCATGGAGCACCTTCCCCCAAATAGCAATTACAAAAGATCCCTGTGTTCTTGCTACCTGTACAGCAACAAAAAAGGAGTCACAACTTCATTTAGATGTAAGATTTGTGAAGTAGCTTTATGTATTACACCTTGCTTTGAACTATACCACACAAAAGTTAGTCCATACAATCCATATCATAACTCTTTTTTTATTTATTGTCATTATTTTCTTTTTCTTGATTGTTTTTCCTTCCAATAGCACAACTTTTACCAGTCCTATGTATGCAAACTAAGACTATGAAAAATATTTATAGTGGATATGAAATATAAATGCATAGTTGGTAGATCATAGCTAGCTGAGCTGAAATATATACTAGCACTGGCTATTGGTTTGCTTGGCAGTCCTATCTACCTCCAGTGCTAGCTATTGTGGGCTATATATCAGCTACAACTGCCTTCTTCAAGCGCTAGCTAATTTGCTAGCTATAATGATCATCTAAATCTGCCAACTTCAAGCGCTAGCGATTTTTCTATCTATTAAGACCAAGTAAAACTGCCTATACACTTCAATCGCTAGCTAATTTGCTAGCTATAATGATCATCTAAAACTGCAAACTTCTAATTTGCTAGCATAAAGATCAGCCTATACACTTCAAGCACCATCTAATTTGCTAGCTATAATGATCAACAGGATCTTCTATGAACATCTACAACTCTTACTGCCACTTCTTCTCCCTATCTTAACATGGATATTCAACCTCTGCATGAAGCAGATGACCATTCACAACTGCTGGAGGGAGAGTTTTCTGAAAACACTTTACAAAGGAAAGGGTGACCGATCCTCTCCAGATATGTACGAGGGATCGCCCTTCTGAACACACTCTTTAAAACATTAACCTTTCTCATCAACCACCGTTTTCACCAGATCATCCCTCTACTCCCAGCTGAGCAGTATGGCTTCCAACAAGGTAAAAGGACAGGAACCTATTTTCAAACTCATTTCCACAATTGAAGAGAACCTCAAGGAAAAGAAAGGGCACATGTATGCCCTCTTTGTTGACTTCGGGAAAGCTTTCGATCTAGTCAACCGTCCCCTTCTCCTCGAGAAGCTTAAGTCACAGTTCGGGATAAAAGGACGCACCCTTGGGGTCATCAAAAATATCCTTTCTGGAAATAAAATCAGGATCACTGATGGATTTACGACCTCTGAGCCCATCCTCCAGTTACGAGGTATTTTACAGGGAGACTCCCTATCCCCGACTTTATTCATCACTATATTGCAGACCTCGCCACCCTCCTTCGGGATACTGGGGTTGAGTTCTCATTTTATGCAGACGATCTAGTGATATACTCCAGAGATAAGGTGTCAGTAGAAGCAGTACACCATTCTTTGGATGGGTGGTCCACCCAAAACCTGAATATATCAAAGACAAAGGTGATAAAGTTAGGGAAAGGAGGACGTATAATATGCAGTTCTTTTAGAGAGGATCAATTATTGAAGTGACCATTTCACATGAATATCTTGGTGTAACTCTCCAACCAACTCTTACTTTTACCAGGCATGTAGAGAAGAAGAAAAAGAAGGCACTTGCTGTGATAGGAAGTCTTCAGAAGCTTCACCTCGTGAGCATAGTTTGTGCCCTCAAGATATTATATATGACGCTATTTCCTGCTGTGACCTACTGCATGAATGTGATATCCCCTTTCTTAACCTTCCACGAGCTCGACAAAATAAAGGCTGCATTATTCCTTAAGAGGGCCCCTTGCCGTCCACCAGAATGCTTCCTCAACCCTTGTTCATAAACTCATTAGAACGCCTACACTAATGGTAGATTTTTTCTCTCCTTTTTTTCTTTTTTTTGCTTCCAAAAACATGCACTGGCTAATGCAAAGAGCACACAATACACACAACACATGAAATACATTATGAATGTTATGAAATTGTTTGTATGTAATGTTTAAATAAGCTAAGAGAACGGGATTCCTTAATATTTTTTTGGAAGAGCATTCCACTTACGAATGGCAGAAGGGAAAAAAGATACATTAAAAGACCGAGTACGAGGGAAAATGAAAGTAAGGTTGAGGGGCTAATGTTGTAAGTTGGAGGAGGCTGATGTGCAGGCAGTGAGGCTGGAAAGTCAGTGTAATTATGCAAAAGCTTAAAGAGAAGTATGAGTTTAGAGTCGAGATGACGAGAGGAGAGTGTAGGGAGTTTTAGATTAGAACGTAAGAGGGAATAGTCAGAGCACCAGTCTTTAGAACAAATTTTGCATGCAAAGAATTGTATTTTTTGGATAGACATGGAGAGGTTCGCAGATTGTGGGTCTCATAGAAAAGAACAGTATTCAAGGTGAGGTCTTATTAGAGAGGTGTATAGATGCAGAAGAGAAGAGGAGTCACAGTGTGATGATAAAATTGTCGGTATAAGAGGCCTAAGAGACGACGAGACTTACTACAAATGAAGGATATGTGTTTAGACCAGGATAGTGTGGAAGATAAGAGAACACCCAGATACTTAGACTAAATCAAGAGAGGAACCAAGTAGGTAGAGTGAGGGCAAAGTTTTGAAGATAGGAGAGACTTTGTAAGTTATAAACATCCATTTAGATTTTGAAGAGTTTAATGTAAGAAAGTTGGATGAGATCCAAGAGGAGAAGTATCAAGATTTTGTTGAAATAGGGAGAAATCAGAAAGGGAGTTAACAGGTTGGAAAAGTAGGATATCATCAGCATACAGAATAATCTTGCAGGAAGAAGACAGAAGGACTCCATTAATATAAATGATAAAGAGAAGGGGCCCAAGGATTGAACCTTGAGGGACACCAGAAGAAACTGGAAGAGGGGAGGAGGTGGACCCAGAAATGACCACCTGTTGAGAGTGGCATGAAAGATAAGAATGGAGCCATTTAAGGAGCCAAGGGGGACATTGGAGAGTTGAGAGAAGGTGTAGTAGGGGTGCATGAGGGACAGAATCAAAGGCTTTTTTTAGGTCAAGGAAGCAGGCACACACAGCTTTATTATGTTGAAGAAGCGTATGGAAAGAATGGACAGCAAAGAGGAGGGCAGATGAAGTAGAGCGGTGAGGGAGAAAACCAAACTGAGACGGAGAGATGAGATTGGAATCAAGACATAAGTTGTAAAGAAGACGGTGCACATGTTTTTCAAGTAATTTACTTACAATAGAGAGAAGAGAGACAGGTCTGTAGTTTGAGGGAGAGCTGAGATTTGAAGTGGACTTTGGAATGGGAACAATGTTGGTTCCAATCATTGGGGACATAACTAGCACGTAGAGAAAGATTAAATATGTGGGTGAGGGGAGAAGAAATGTTGAGAGCAGTCGCTTTCAAGATGCGAGAAGAGATAAGATCAGATCCAGAGGCAGTGACAGATGGTAGCAGGTAAAGCACTTGATCCTCAGAACATATAAAGTCAGAGGGCTAATAATAATTATTAGCAAATATGATCTACAACTGCCTACTTCGAGTGCTAGCTGTAAGGTGACCTACAGCTAGCTACCTCGAGCGCTATATACAACTATCTAGCTATAAAAATTACCTAGCTAAAACTATCAACTTCGAGCACACTATGTGGCTAGCTCATCCTCATACTTGGAGTCTTGCTTCACTTCTCTTGCCATCTCAAAAGGTTCTTCCAGCCTCGTGTTAGGTAGAAAGTTAGGAGATAGTCTGAATAATAACTGATAGACCAGTGGCTGGATACTGAAAAGGTCCCCCCCCCAGTCTATATAACCTGCACTCTGATTTTATGTTAGTTCAAACATAGTTATTTACAAAATAACTTGATATACATGCATTATCCGGTTGCATGTATGGTATATCAGCAATTCAAAATGGCCGATGTACGCCATTGGCCAAAATGTTTTCTTTTGATCAAATTGATTAAAAAACCATGTGCAATATCAATTTTAACTAATTTTGGGTCAAGGAATTCATTAGAAACACAATTTATCCATTTTAAAGTCATCTTCATTGTAAAATTACAATATGAATTATGATGTGGTCATGGATGCATTCAAACTTAGTCTGATTCGTAGTAAGTATCCTCATAGCTACATATTAGGACTCTTCATCTTCATTTTGGTTTGACTGCTGGCAGCTAACCAGGATTTCTTCTAGGTCAGTTGGCATCATCTCATTGTGAGTTCATTGGAAACACAGTGAGCCTTGCTCTAAGACCCAACCATGTTTCAATGGAGATGGAATTTGTGGAGATTTGATCAGTGCTCTCCACCAAATGTATGTTTGAATGTGTATTTTGAGACTAGATTGGCGAGGTGGGAGTAGGATGATATCTATGCCAATGTCAGTGCTCAGTAGTCCTTTAGATTTCCTTGTTGAAAAGCGTTGGAAGAAAATATTAAACCTGCAGCTATTGATAAAAGATGTGGTCTTCAAGCCGTATATACCACATGTAAATTTCTCCAACACCTTATGATCCTCTTCAGTGACAATTTCATGCATGCCCAGCTGGCCAAAAGTGCTACCAAAAGTGCTAATGAATGCAGGATAACTCAGCATTTTCTTGTAAGGCTTGACCTTCCCCTTTCCCATAAATGCACTAGTAGTGTCACAGTCGGTGAATGCATGAAAGCCTAGGACTGCTTCACTAACACTGGCACCAATGTAATGTCGCACTGCATTGATATCGATCCTCCTCCTTTTTTTAACCTGATTGCTGATAAGACCATCGTAGGTCAGTGAGTACAACTCAACACCATCACTCGTCAATTCCCAGCACTCTTTACCTAGACTAAACATGACCTGGCGACCCTCTAGCCTAGAGGCATATTTTGGAGACTGCCATTCCTTCAAGATAAACTTTGAGAGCTTGCTCTTGTTCAGATTGTTCGACAAGAAGCTTTTGAAATCTCAACGGATGCCTGAATGTAGGTGTCATTTACAAAATTGACACGGTGAGTTTTAGGCAAGGTATTCCACAATTGCTCTGCTAGTTCCTCAAAGGTTCTTGGAATGATTGATTGAGCCTGGATGTGTGCTGCAACATCAATGATGGTAGCAACATTATGTGGTCTCTCACTTATCTGGAAGTCCCCTTCAAGATGATGCAGGAGTGTTGATTTGTCTGTTTTCAGTGGGCATCCGCCTGCAGTTGCCATACTCCAAGGAATCACTCCAAGTTCAATTGACAATGCTTTCTCCAAACTGATGTTATTTTGAGCAGATAAAAGGACGAGCTGCCGAAACAAATTGCGCTGAGCTTGTATAGAAATACATTTGTTCTTGGCCTTGATAGTCTTTCTCTCTGCTTGCTTTGGAATGTCAGACGGTTCCTCTTCTTGATTGGCTCATGAAATTTTACAAAGCCTCCAGATATTCGCAGTTCCAGGAAGTCTTTCAATGCACGCTCTCCAGGTGTATCATCAGAGAGGTCGACGACTAGTTCTTGAGATGCAGGAATTCCAGAGGAAAGGCATACAATAACGTTTTGTCTCTCAGTGTCAAATGGATTGATATAGCTTTTGATCGTGTTCATATATAGTCCTTAACTGCCTCTTCAGACTTCCTAATTTATGCTGCCCTAACATCTTTGTGGACTCTTTTTTTCATGCATTTCAGCAATCTCCAACAATGTCAAGAATCCTTGAATCGGAAGCAGCAGCTTCAAATCCAACTTCGTTTGCAGCACCTTGTGGAACATGACTGGAATACATATACTAGTTCACCGAGGTAGTTTGGTTGCCAGAATTTGATGGTATGGCCGAAGTGTTTCATTAGTTTAGCCTTGAGTTTGTATGTTTTGTAGTCCTGACTATAGAATCTAGGTTGATAACATAGCAAATATTCAAGGTATCTCTCCCTCAACATTGTGATACGTTATACGTGTGCTCCCTTGATGATTTCATTATCCACATGTTCACATACATGGTGAGTTTAGGATCTTGATTTAACTCTTTAATTTCAGACTCACGTGACTTAGAAGCTAACTTGATCTGTTTATCAAACTTTTGGTTATGCTTTTTCACCCTCTTACAACACAAGAAGCAATGATCCTGAGGAAGTAGAGTTGATGTGTTGGATTTTCTTTTTTTGCGAGGATTTTTAACCTCATCACATTCAATCTTCAATCTCACTATGTTTTCGTTTAGTAATTCTTGAAGTTGATATGAAACGCTGATAACACTTACGATGGTAGCCATGCGTATGATTTACAATGCTATCAGGGATGCCTTCAGATAATACTGCCACACTGCTCAGACTCTTTTTGCCAATTAACTGACGTGTCCTTGCAGCTTTTTGTATTGATTCAAAGATTGCTTTGCTAACTGAATCCTTGCATCCTGGTGTATGACAGATAATACAATCTGGTTTCTCATCAGCCATTATTACCCACCTGGAACAATTAAAAATTACACAAACTCTAGTAGCTAGTCTACAACAGCTAATTAATGGCTGCCTCACCTTGCTTTCAAGTTTCAATGAATTCTGAAGATTATAATGTGCAACATCAATTATACAAATTATCTGTATATTTGAACCTTTATATACAACTAGTCCACAGAGAAGGGCCCTGGTAACACAATAAGCTGGCTAACAATGAACAGGCTATATACTAGCCAAACAAAGGTAGCTAACAGACAAAAGACTACGCAAGATTGAATACAGGGATGCAGTTAATTAATTAGTAAAACAAAACCAAGTCTATTCATAAGTTACTACTAATAAAAAGAAACGTACATGAAAAAAACATAAATCAAGTTGATACTACTATCCAATTGACACTGCCTAATTAATTACGAATCTATGCAAACTTAATCAACTGCTATTTTTAACCTCATCAGTGGCCATATTTTTTTTACAATGAAGACCTCAAAATGGACAAATTGTGTCTCCAATGAATTTCTCCAATCCCAAATTATATTACACATATTTACACATATTTTACATCAATTGGATATAAAAAAAAGTATTTGTATCAAATTTAGCCAGCAGTGCACAGAGGCCATCTTGGATTGCTCATTTACCATACTTGCAACCAAGAATTTCATGTATATCAAGCATTTTTGTAAACACCAGGGCTTAAACTAACATAAAATCACAGTGGCAGTTATATAGACTGGGGGGGGAGGGGGGGTTTCGGCAGCCCTTGGACTAATACGCTCACCTCCACAAGCCTCAAACAAACAAAACAAACACAATTAAAACATCAGGTAATTATTTGCTACCACGTAGGGGAAATTACCTGGGTAACTCCCTTCGTGTTCAAAGAGACCACTCCTAGATGTCTCAATTAATTAAGCTTATCACGGGATAGATATATATAACCATTATATATATATGCATGATCACCAGACATGCCTGCTTCTTTCCAAACATGGTTCTTAGCACTCCCACTGCATTCATGAACTTCAGGTATGTTGGGTGAACTTCAGGTATGCTGTGCTCTGCACAGAGTCCTTTATGACAATGTGCATTTCATACAAAATTAATTATCTTACATCTTACATAACCTCACTTTGCTCCTCAAGAGTTATTTCAGCCAACAGCACAATTAAGTCTTGTTCAACTGGTATTACAATTTTGTATTTTTATGTGACATACTCTGCTTTACATACGTGGAATTAGATTTCTTAGTGACCTGACCAACACTCACAACAGCATTAGCTATTTACAATTTGCTTTGTGAGTGATGAAAATATCTGATGGACTAACTTAAGGACATAACTTAAGGACATATTTCAGAATCCCTTACTAGAACATTGATAAATGTTACCAATAATCAACCAATACAATAATTTCCTCAATTGCTTCATCCTCTATGTGATATAATAGTGCTATTATTCATAGGTGTGATTTAGTCCATAATGCTATTCTCGAATTCTCACGCAACTGCCTATAATGCTTTTGAATTTGATATCTACTTATAATGCCTGAAATTCATAATGCCTGAAATTCAGCCCAAAATTCTTTCTTTTTTTCAACTGAAAATTCTTTAATGGGTACACACAATAAATTGGTATATACAATAAAAGTTTATGAATATGTTTCTGTAATTATAATTATTGTAGCATAACAGATGCTTCAATAGTCTCTTCCAATGCAGTGGTTTGTCGTTGGGAAAAACTATTAGACCAAATGGAGAAAACCCGCTCTGCTGCTGCAGAGGATGGCTACACTACAACACTAATTTGCAAGCAGCAGACCAGTGGGAGAGTTCACTTGTGTACTTCTCCCACCACTCCAACTTATCCACCTCAGGAGAAACACCATCCACTTTTGCCAGGTAACTATATAGGAAGCTCTTTTTTAAAATCTTCAATTCGATCAGTGAGGAAAGGAAAGGCTTTCAAGTGGTCATCAGTTGAGCATGGTTTAAGTTCAGAGATCTTGACTCAATCTAAAAATCTAGCATATTTAAAAGCTGTAATAATTGGTTTAAGATCACCTTCAAATTTCTGCTTGAAATAAGTGATAGCAGGCTTGATACATTCAGTTGCATAACCAATTAGCTGCTGCTTATTAGTTGGCCTGTTTGAAGATAACTTGGTGGCAACAGCATCAGTATTAGGGAAATGTTGAGTAGAAATAGTAGCATGAAGTGCAGCGATTTCTTCATATGCATTAAGAGCAAGTGGCCCTTCACCTTACAGTCGATAGGTTGCTTTCAGTCACGAATGGCTCACCAAAGTCAATTGTGATTGCAAGTTCCATTTGTAACTTTCGATTCTAAGGAGTGTCATTGAGAATATCCAAAAGCTTTTGTTTGGTCGGTGGGAGACCATTATTTTCAAGGAAGGGATGAACTTCCCCAAAAGCATCAAGCATGTGCTTCATTACCTCCCATTTCGACCACCATCGAGTGCTTGAATAAGTAGGGACTGGCAGACCTGTAGTTTCTCTCAAGCCAGTTTTGTCTTTGGACTTCGTGTAAAAAGTCCAACCCAGCCTTTAAAAATATGTTTGTACATATATTCTCTCTAACATGATCAAGAGTATGTGAGAATCACCCCACATAATTATAGAATACAAGGGTAAACAATTTATAGAGTTTGAATTGGTATATACATTGTTAACCGAAGCACGATCACGCATAGCTGATTTGAGACAATACCAAGTTGATTAGATAGGCACTTAATCAACTGTCTGGCCACTTCTTCGCCTTTAAAGCTTTTATATAGCTAGCAACATTAGCCTGACAACATGTTGCTGTAGTTGCCACTTCTCATCCACAAAACGAACCACTATAACCATTGCTACACAAACATGGGTTGTTCCATCAAAGATTACAGCTACTTCTTTTCCATTAATGTTATTTTTGATGCTGGCAAACTCAATTAATTGGCGTAAATTATTACTGTGAGAGAGTCTGAAGGCAATTTCTGCAAATACTTCTCTAAAACACTCAATCTTGCTTAGAGGTACTCCAGCTTTCAAAAACGATTTCACATCTTTAACTCGAAAGACTGACTTCATCTGAAAGATTTTCTACAACTGGGTGTTTGTCTGCACCATACTTCTTTAACATGTCAGCTACATTTTGATCTTGCACTTTCTTTGAAGCTTTTAGCTTTTTACCACTAGTATGCTTAGCTGATTTAATATGTTGAAGCAATACACTCTTTTTAACAGAGATAATCTCTCTACAGCACTCACAAAATAATTTTCTTGATACCACAGAGAGATATTCGTTGGAAAATTCTTTGATCCTTGTTGAAGTGAGAACAGAGGGCTCAGTAGCCACACCACCCTTACCCCGCTTGAAGCCAGTGGTAGGATTATTGTATAATTTCCTCTTTCTTGACAGGTCTGTTGGTGCAGGACTTCTCAGTTTACTCAAAAGACTGGGAACATCAATGGTAACACTACTGCTGGTGTTCGGTGTACATGAGTTAGTGGTCAAGTCATGCATCTACATAGGCGTATCACTGGGTCTGGCAGCTCAGGCAATTGCCTGGCCAATACTTTCACTAAACCACACCCACTCACGGAGACCACGCCCATATCACGTGGTCGCACCGTGATAATTAGTCTCGTGGTCAGCTGCTCATAGTTGTCGGCTACTGTGACTGTTTAACATTGAAGAACAAAGTGAAACTACCAAACAAACTACTCATCAGCCAATGATTTTTCACTTTCCTAGTCGTTCTTTTGGTAACAAGGGTGAAAAATGCTGTTTCAAACTACAAAAGCAAAGGTAAATGAGAGGAACTTGCTGCCTAGTGGACTATAGCTATAACAGAAGAGATCTAGCTTTTATTACCATAAAGGCTACACTAACTGGAAGGATGCTCGTGCTGCGCTAGCTAAATTTATTATATCTCTTACCATTTCTATCTCACCATTGTAGGAGCTCCATTTTTATAAGTACATGTATTATCGAGATGCTGAATGTGATAATTTCAAGTTCAGTCATTCATATTATTGTATTAAATTGCCTATATAAGTGTGGGAAAGGTACAGGGTATGGTTATACAAAATTGGGCATGGCTAGGCCGCCTGCACTATATATTTGCCTGCACTATATATTTGCCTTACCAATGCAAAATATACTGCTATGCCTATGATCTATCACTTAGCAAGTATATAGCTGTGTGATAAGTAATAGATGTATATATATATACATACACTACATTTTGTGTGCATAGATAACTACTGTATAAAAATTAGAACTTGTGAGATCCAGTCTGCTTTTTTGGCATCATGTATTCAAAATCCGGCCTATAATGCTTAAAAATTCTGCCTATAATGCTGGCATTATTCTCAATGCTTCAACACACTCCAAAAAATGCTAGCATAATTTATTGAGACCCAGTAGGAAACCATAATCATATATCTCTCTTTTTCAAACACAAACAACTTTTGTGGTCAAAAGATGGATTTCTCTGTGTAATAAAATGCTATTTGCGAAATGTCTTTTTTGACTCTGCTAGGTAACAAAATGCCTAATTATGAGCATAATAGGCAACTAGACCAGCTTAAGGGGGACTATGCGTCAAAACCACAAAATAATTGTACCTATTTCTAATTGCCATCACTTTTTTACTCTTTCGTCTACACAAGTATTTATCGTACCAAAGTCTTTATTATTCTGTGCTTGTTTTTATAATGTGTTAAATATCTCTATATACAAATTTTCTCAGAAGATACATGAGAAACATCGAGGTAACTCCAAAATATTTGTGGCAGACCTAGTTGACTAACAATTTGAAGTCATTTACTCATAATTGGTGTGTGGCTTGCTAAGGAGTAACTCAGTGATATCCATGGACCAAAGTTACGTCATGTTGATTAGTTACACACTACAGAGTCTGAAAAACTGATAAAAACTAGAGGCCACCTCTTCTAACCACCATCTCTTGGCAATCCTTGCAGTAAACAAAAATCTGATTCATGGATATCACTGAGTACTAAAAGAGCTCTCAAATGACATACATAGCCCAAAAAATTAGCAAACGGTTTTAAAGTTATTCTCGCCACAAGAATTATTTCCATTAATTGTGGGAATAAGCATTCCAAGTTTGGAAAACGAAATGTTTGAGTTAGCACTGAAATAACTCGACAAAATATGTTCTTTTACAAGTTTTAGCAATTCCTTGATCTTTTTTTTTTTACTTCCGTGACTCTTGAGTTTTCTGTGCCTATATCTACATCTAACAAAGAAAAATAAATTATGATGAAAATTGTTAGATGTATAAATTATGTGGAATTTTCCTTTACAGCTGAATGTTTGTGCATATCAAAGAAATGTATGATGAAGTAGATCCACCATAACTTTGAAAAGAAGCATCCTATGTCTCTAAAACTTTGGAAAATAGCAAGTAGATAGATGCAACAACATTAAAATATAATAATCATAAAATAAATAAAAATTTCATGTGTAGTCCCCCGGGGTGTGTGTGTATGTGTGTGTGTGGGGGGGGGACTGTACGTCAGCACCACTAAAGTATTATAAATTTCCATAACTTTTGTTGTATATGCAGGTCATTTTATTCCCTATTTCCTTATACTAATGATAATAATTATGTTGAATGTCCCTGCAGACATATTTTCTCGGAAGATACATCAAGATCCCTAAATAAGTTGATCTATCTTGCAGTACAATACATAACTGCCCTAATTATCAAGACCAAAGTCCTAGATTTAGTCAGCTGATAGAGAGGGCCCTATTCTGCAATATGTGAACAGATTATCGTGGTTTTTGTGTATCAGGCCACCGCTTTGGCAAATGGAAAACACCAGGAAAAATCCCAAACCTCACCACTTCAAATCAACATAACTTGCTAATACTTAGAGTACTTAAAAATTTGGCATGTACAAAAGACAGATAATTAGAAGGGCTATCCAGTGATATAATTAAAAATTATCATTTTTTAGTAAAGTGTAGAAAAGTTATGAGCTTTACGGCAAAAAAAACAAGTTTTTTGGGGAAAAATGAGAAAAATACACATGCAAGATGTGTTCTCTTTGTAGTTTCTTGATCTGTTACATGAACAAAAAAATTGTTTGCAAGAAGATTTAAAAAAAAAGGGAAAAAAAGAAATCTCTAATTTTTGACGCATAGTTCCCCCTTAATAGGTAGGAATTGCGAGAATAGTTATATATAAAGCAGACATCCCAAGGTCAAACCACATGCAGATTTGCCTCCTTCTCTGTAGGCTTGTTTGTTTCACCCCTGCAGCTATGACAAAATGTACGTTTCAATAAAATAAGATTAGTCACCTTGTTCCATTTCACATAACTGCACTTCGACCCTGACAGAGACATTTCAGCACTTAAACAGTGAGGACACATTTTGTCTTTTTATGCGACTTCCTCCGTTTTACAGTTGTGAAATTTTTGGTTTCTTAGTGGCCTAGGTGACACTCACACTTGCATTAGCAGAAGATTAAGATCTACAATTTGCTTTTGAGTGATGTCATCCGAAGAACCATCCTTATAGCAAACTTCATAAATTGTTACTGGAACAATGCAGATGAGCAATGTGTAAACAATAATCATCCATTAAGACCTCTACTCTATTCCTGCATCCTTTATGTGATATAATAGTGCTATTATTTCATAGGTGTTGTTTAGTCCATGGTCATGATGCAATATCTCTTTGTGCAATGCTAATATAATTAAAGGACCTATTACATGCTATCACAAACCTTCCAATCTTGAAAAGTAGTTGCTAGAAATCAAGTGCCTCTTTTTGCACTGATAGAAAGCTGCATTACACTCCCACTGGTATAATTCATTAAGACAAAAAAATTAAAGAATTTGTGTGCACCATATAATCACTGAAAATCGGCCTAGCATTGTAATTAATGATTCTATTTGCAGTACTTTCTATGCACTAGACATCTGTATGGTAGTGCCCTCAGCATCAGAAATGCTGGTTGTTTGAAACGACATGCACCTGTCAGTTAGCTACACTGAGAGCATTATCAATTACTATAATATAGCAGCAACTATGGACTAGTTTACCAAAACCAAAAAAAATACACGAGGAGAGACATCCCCACCAACATGTGCATAAATTCATTGATGAAGGACTACGAATAAGTATTAATTATTGCCAGGTATAGTTGTAGCTCTTTAAAGAAAATAATAATAATAAAAAATCTCAGAATTAAATATAATAATAATATATGTCAAAGAAAATAGATAAAATAATCTAATAGCAGCAGCAGTAGTAGCAGCAGCAGTAGTATCAACAATAAGCTTCCATAATTAATTATTAGCAAGGTTTGCTTACATCAGCATTTGTGGTGGTCTCCCATGAGCGATACTCTATATTGGTCATAAGATTTTTGCACTATTTTACAAGCGGATTTGTGACAACACCACTCAAAACTGCCGTGTGTATATAAGGTGATGTTAGAAGGGCACCAAGACTGGAATGTACTCAGTAAAAAAATGCTCTACTTTCAATGTGCCAGTAAATTATCCTCCAAAGACCCCATGTAAAAAAAAGGTAAGGGTTTGAGTACATTCATGGTATCATTATTAACTGTTTGCAGTACCAACCGTTTGACACAGATTTTTTGGCTGCCTACTTAGACATGCTACCAATTGATATCTCAGGCAATGACTTCCAGAGCTACGTGAGAGGACATTTTTGTAGAGGAACCGATATTAAGCAGACACTTCACTGAATATGCATCTACCAGTGGCAATCCATTGACCTTTCAAAGAACAAACTACCGCTTCTTAACATTTTTTAGCGTCGCCTTTGTTCAGCCTCTCCCCACACTCACTTTCAACTCCTCTTACTCCAATTCGATTTGTTCCTAATTTCACAGGATATTCTTGTATATCAAGACATGTAAACACTAATTAATGATGATCTGGATTTCGAGACAAATTGAAAATTAAACAGTTCATCACGTAATCTATTCTCTCAACTAACTTTCACTTTGACATATACAGTTGACATATATAAATAAGATCCCTTTGCACTAATTCTAAATTTTTCTGATAGAAGAATGGGTGTGACCTTAATATGTACCAAGTTGCGAGCATTTTACTCTAGCACAGACAACATTTTCTTGTTTTCTGACAATATCTTCAATGGGTAGGGTAAGCAACTAAAGCCTAGAAGCTCTGTTATCTGTTAGTTACTGCATAGCTAGTGATTTCTAACTGTTTATATAGCAAACTTATTTAGTGTTTAAAACTTAGACATTCTTTTAGGGTGTAGAAACGCTTAGGTTATCAGATATCCTCAGCAATATGATGTAGCTGAATCATCCTAACTTCTATGATTTAGCTCAATCCATTAACCAATTCACTGTCTGATTTAGGCAGCATTTTTTTTTATTGGACTCGTGGAAAAATAAAAATCAATATTAAATCAGGAGTAACTAGAGAATACTGGACATTTAGGAACTCTATTCATGCCTAATTACAGTCAATTAGGATAATGACTATGCATGCACACGCCAATTTATATCATGTCATGTCATTAGTGTATTGTACGAATGCGCATGCGCAGACTGAATAATGCCAGTCTGCGTGTGCATTGTTATACTTGAATACTATTCGACGTTGAGTTTGATCTTGTGCAAATAGGGAGAGCCCCTTATTCTTTATGCACACGCAGACTGGCTGGCAGTCACTCAGGAAGACCAGGAAGACTTGACAGGGTCGAACAAGAGTCGAAGCAGCTGCAAACAGCAACGCTCCATTTAGAGCCCACTTTCTCATGGCTGGGATCGAATGTCCTCACGAAGGCTGCACCTATATGGTGCCTGAGGGCTACGGTGATGCAACAACGGGAGCACTCATCATGGCACACTCCAAGACCCACGATAGCAGGAGAGCGACTGGAGAGAAGGCTGAGAAAGTCAGAAGGCCCACCATTTCGTCAGAAGGCACGACAGAGTCCTGGACCTACTTCTTGTCCAGATGGGGGGGCACTACATCAAGGCCACCAAAATTGCAGCCGAGGAGCAAGTGCTTCAGCTACTGGAGTGTTGCGATGAACGACTCCGACACGACCTCACCCGCAACGCGAGGGTGGACCTCTCTGAGGAGACAGTAGAGATTGTGCTGGCCGCCATCAAGAAACTAGCGGTCAGAGGCGAGAACGTGAAAGTCGCCAGGGTGACACTTCACGGCATGTGTCAGGAACATGAGGAGTCTGTACGGGCGTTTGGAGCCAGACTGAGAGGCCATGCAAGCATATGTAAATACAATGTGAGCCAGACGTGCGTATGTGGCCTCGAAGTGACCATAGACTACTCCGAACACAACGTATCCGACCTCCTGTGCATCGGACTGGCGGACCCGACCATCAAGCAGGCGCTCCTGAGCGACGAAAATCAGGACAGGGACATGGAACAGACCCTCACGTTCGTGGAGGCCAGAGAAGAGGGGCGGAGGTCAGCACCAAAGCTATCTACCACCCAGGCAGTCGAGGCAGTTAACATCAGTTATCGCAGACTCAAGAAGCCCACACAGCAGCGAGATCACTCATACAGGAATGAGCCTGCACAGAGAGACCACACCTCCAAGGACGACAAATGCTCATATTGTGGGGGCACTGGGCATGGCCGAAGTGCCCCAGCCAGAATTCGGAGGACCAGGTGCCCCGCGTTCGGAAAGGAATGCAAGCACTGTGGCAGAGAGAACCACCTGGCAAAGGTGTGCAGGAGTGAGGCGATACAGGACGACACTCAGCAGGAGAACGCGGTGTTCAACGAGGCCTGCACGCTCACAGCACTCGGCGACCATGACACCTCGACCATGAGCCACCACGTGTACGATCGGTCCACCAGAGCGCTGGTTCGTCGCCCGTCACAGCCTCAGCCGTTCGTACGGTTGCAGGCGGAGATCAACCCAGTCGACTATGCCTCAGCGGGTTATCAACTGAACGGAGGCCCTCGCCAGATCTCCACCCAAGCCTTGGCCGACACAGGATGCCAAAGCTGCCTCGCGGGCACCGCAATCCTGGCCGAGCTACGCCTACCCGTTACTGACCTGATCCCGGTCAACCAGAAGATGCGGACAGCCAACGGGGGCCAGATCAACGTCCAGGGAGCCATCATCGTTCGGCTCACCAAGCCACGGACGACAAGGACCACGACGCAGATGGTCTATGTTACCGCCAACGTCGACGCCCACAAGCTGTACATCAGTCGAGAAGCTTGTGCTGACTTGGGGATCGTCGAGCCCTCCTTCCCTGACTCGGCAGCCGCCATCAGCAACACAGGAGGCACACCCAGGGCCACCCCTGACCAGGGCATCGCGCGCACGAAGAAGTGCAGCTGCCCGAAACGTGAGAAGCCGCCATCAAGGCCCACACCCCCACCGTTCCCCATCACCGAGGAGAACAGAGAAAAGCTGGAGGAGCACCTCCTCCACGTCTACGGCACTAGCACGTTTAACACGTGCGAGCACCAGCCGCTCCTAATCATGACCGGAAAACCTCTCCGGCTGATGATCGCCCCCGACGCCATCCCTGCCGTACACCACAAGCCCATCCCGGTGCCCTTGCACTGGCAAGAGGAGGTCAAGGCGGGACTGGACAGAGATGTCAGGCTGGGCGTGCTGGAGCAGGTGCCCGTCGGAACCGCAGTCACGTGGTGCCATCGCATGATAGTGTGCCCCAAGAAGAACGGCTCACTCCGACGGACCATCGATTTTCAGGCCCTCAACTGGCACGCCACCAGGGAGACTCATCACATGCAGTCTCCCTTCCACCAGGCGAGATCGGTCCCGCACTACACCAAGAAAACGATCTTTGATGCGTGGAATGGATACCACTCTGTCGCTCTCGACCCAGCTGACCGCCACTACACCACATTCATCACTCCATGGGGGAGATATCGATACTGCTCCGCCCCCCAGGGATACATCGCGTCAGGAGACGGGTACACCAGTCGATACGATGACATCGTGGCTCATATACAACACAAGACGAAATGCATCGACGACACCCTGCTGTGGTCGCAGTCCGTGGAGGACGCCTACAGTCAGGCTGTCGAGTGGCTCGACAGCTGTGGCAACAACGGCATCACGCTCAATCCTACCAAATTCAGATTTGCCAGAGACGAGGTGGAGTTCGCGGGTTTCGTCATCACCCCCACCACCGTGAGACCGTGCGAGAAATACGTGAGGGCCATCTCTGACTTCCCCACCCCCAGGAACTTGACAGACGTCAGATCCTGGTTCGGCCTGGTCAACCAGGTCGCCTACACTTTCAGCATGACTGAAGCCATGGCCCCATTCCGGGAGCTACTGAAGCCAACCCGGAAATTCGAGTAGACTGCGTCCCACGACGCCGCATTCCAAGAGTCCAGGCTGAGGATCGCCCAGGAGATCAAGCACGGGGTCGAGATCTTTGACAAGTCGAAGCCCACCTGCCTCGCCACGGATTGGTCTAGGGTCGTTGTGGGCTACTGGCTGTTTCAAAAACACTGTGGCTGCCCGTCCAGGGACATCTTCTGTTGCAAAACAGGCTGGAGGGTCACACTCGTGGGGTCTCGATTTACACACTCTGCAGAATCTCGCTACGCCCCCATCGAGGGGGAAGCACTGGCAGTGGCTGACGCCCTCGACAAGGCTCGCCACTTTGTCCTCGGATGCAAGGACCTCACGATCGCAGTCGATCACAAACCCTTGCTAAAGGTATTCGGCGATCGCGCCATCGACCAGATCGGGAACACCCGACTGCGAAATCTCAAGGAGAGGACACTCCGGTATCGGTTCAGGATGCTCCACATCCCCGGTGTCCGTAACAAGACACCGGATGCCCTGTCCCGATACCCCACTGGTACCTCTACCCCAGCCAAAATGGTGCTACCGGATGACGTCCACGCCATCACCAGCCACCAGACTCAGATCCGGCCGTTCATCCCATCCATGCTCATGTCCGGCGTCTCCACAGACGACTGCGATGAGGAGGCAGACATGATGGAGCAGGTCATCCAGGACTCCCTGATCCACGCACTGTCATCCACCCAGCCAACCACCTGGGAGAAAATACAGACGGCCACAGCTGCCGACGCAGACATGCAGATCCTCCTGGAGGCCATTGATGAGGGATTCCCGGATCAGCGGTGCTCCTTCAAACCGTGCCTCAAGGCATACCACACTCACCGGTGTCACCTGTCCACCACGGACGGGGTGGCAGTGTATAAGGACCGGATCATCGTCCCTCAGGCATTGAGGAGGACATGCCTATCCTCCTTACACGCAGCCCACCAGGGCACCTCACAAATGACAGCCAGGGCTGAATCCTCCATATTTTGGCCTGGTATCATGGCAGACATCCACGCCACCAGAGCTGCCTGCGAACACTGCAACAGGATGGCTCCTTCACAGGCTGCCATGCCTCCAGTCCCACCGACCATGGCTGACTACCCATTCCAATGCCTGTGCGCGGATTGCTTCCACCACCAGGGCAGGCAATACCTTGTTATGGTAGACCGATACTCAAACTGGCCGATTGTGCACCACGCAGAAGACGGCGCCAAGGGAGTGGTCAAGGAATTGAGGCGCATCTTCTCCACATTCGGCATCCCCGACGAGCTGGCGACGGACGGCGGACCAGAGTTCACATCCTCTACAACGACACAGTTCTTGCGAGACTGGGGAGTTCACCACCGCCTCAGCTCGGTGGCCTTCCCCCACAGTAACTGCCGGGCCGAGGTGGGAGTCAAGACGATGAAGCGCCTGATTACAGGCAACGTCACAGCAAGCGGCAACCTGGATTCGGACGCCTTTCAGAGGGCTGTTCTACAATACCGAAACACCCCTGACCCAGTCACACGGATGTCGCCTGCCATGTGTGTGTTCAGTAGACCAGTGAAAGACCTGATCCCAAACCTACCGGACAGATTTGATCTCCACACCATGTGGAAGCAGAATTTGGACATCCGGGAGAGGGCACTCCGCTCCAAGCACGCCATGGCTGACAAGCGCTGGAGAGAGCACACCAAGCTTCTCCCTCCACTGACGGTTGGCACCAGGGTACACATTCAAAATCAGACAGGGCCTCGCCCCAACAAATGGGACAGGACGGGAGTCGTGGTGGAGGTCCTAAAGTTCTACCAGTACTCCATCAGAGTAGACGGCTCGGGCAGGCGGACCCTACGCAACCGCCGCTTCCTCAGAAGCTATGTCCCGACCAGGCAGCCGCAGCCCAGACACACAGCACGGGAGGACATGCAGACCCGGACACCAGTCACGGCAGTGCCATCAGGATCTCTCACATCCACCCACGTCATGGCTCACCCGCTGCCACCACTTCCCCCAGCAATACCAGACCCGACAGCTACAGCGACATGCAGCCCGACACACTCGAGCGGTTTGGATGCTGCCAACATCCCCACCCCACCTCGGATCAGAAGATCCACCTGCACCAGATGCAGGCCAAACAGGCTAGGCTTCCGTACTGCCCCGACCTTGTCCTCTGCATCGTCTACTCCGAGTTACGAAACGTCCTCTTCTCAGTCTTCGACGGAGTCATAGACTTGGGGGGAGGTAGAGAATACTGGACATTTAGGAACTCTATTCATGCCTAATTACAGTCAATTAGGATAATGACTATGCATGCACACGCCAATTTATATCATGTCATGTCATTAGTGTATTGTACGAATGCGCATGCGCAGACTGAATAATGCCAGTCTGCGTGTGCATTGTTATACTTGAATACTATTCGACGTTGAGTTTGATCTTGTGCAAATAGGGAGAGCCCCTTATTCTTTAGTAACCATGGTTGATGGGATAGCATGTGTTCGACGAACATCGTGGTCAACTATAGGTTGCTAAGCAACCGACCACAAACGATGAATATCATTATGTAATTACAGCTTACTGAAAGCTCTTACTTCTGACTATGCTAGACAATGCAACATGTGATTATATATAATTATATATATATATATGCTCACACTTATTGCATTCCCAAAACTTATTCCCAAAACTTGCATAACATATATTTTTGATTTTTTAATATTTAATTTCTGATGAAGATATTGTTATCATGTTGGTGTTATAATTATGAATAATTATTTATTACATCTTCCCATAACAGGACAACAATAGCAACAAAAAAATGCATACACAAAACAACAGCCATCTAGCACACACAAACACACATAGAACAGATAGAGAAATGGAAATACCATAGAAAGTAAAATTTAAAAAAGTGAAGCAAAAACTAGGAAACTACTTGGTGAAGTCTACCATGGTGTGATACAAAAAAAAAAGTCCCTCTTTGTGACACACAGTGGTACTTTGCAGTGACGGCAAATATACTTGGTCTCATGGTGATTTGAGATTCCAGACATGTTTCCAACTGCTACACAGACAACACACCTCTGCTGTTTGTCAGTTAGTGCTTACCAATGCCCAAGCGTGGTGTTCAGCCGCTCTAGACGCTCGTTATGAACTGAGCGAGGATGGCCAGCACGCTGATATGAGCAGAAACATCCCACTAGTTTCTTAGCTAGCTCCAACCTGAAGGTCAAAAAATCTCTCTTCCTGTAACCTCTGGCAAGGTGATCTGCTCTGCGGACATGAGAGTCTAGAACATAGCTGTTCAGAATGCATGCCTCAACCATATATGCAAACACCCTCTTCCACCACTTCTTACTCCTCCTCCCTATATTATAATAACCAGTCATCTGGTCCCCAACATCCACACCTCTCATATACTTCTGGTAGTCCACAAGTAGGGGTGGGCAAGACACATCCACCTGAGCTCCATCAAGGCGACGCCTCTTCACTGTGGTGGCAGGCTCAGCAGCATGGAAAGTGGACAAAATATTATTGTCCACCCAAACTACAGCAAATATTGGGCCATTGGACCTGAAGTCATAATGCCCATGTTATCTTTGGTTGCCTTCAAAAGCAAATCCTTTGGATAGGATCTGCGATTGCTTTGCACAGTACCGCAGGCATTGATTCCTCTGTTGAACAGAGTAAGGTAGAGGATGGGGCTGGTATAGAAGTTGTCTGTGTAGAGCTCATGTCCACTACCTTCCAAACCTTCCATGAGCTCCAGAACAACCCTTGTGCTCAGCCCGACATCTGTATTACTACCTAGTACCTTACCAGTGTAAACCTGAAGCTTGTGGATATAGCCATTAGTGGAATCAGCCAGTACAAATGCCTTGATGCCCCATATGGTAGGCTAGTCTTTCATGTACTGTTTGAACCATAAGCGTCCCTAACATTTGATCATGGCTTCATCAATTGAAATTTGCTGGTAAAGGTTATACTCCTCAGAAAACTTCGGAACAATCAAGTCCAAAAGTGGTCGCACCTTACTAAGGCGATCGTGCCCAGGCTGGCTAGGTAATGTGGTCACAAGCAAACTAGTTGGGTGAAAAAAACGAAAAATTTGCTGAAACCTCACTTGGCATAACCCCTGAAATTCCAGGAGCTGAAATATGGTGATCTAGTGTGGACCAATACAAGTTCAATCGAGGCAACTTCAAAATCCCCATGTAAATAAGGAGCCCAAGAAAAGCTTTCTGGAACAGTAACAGTTACCCAGTCGCGGGGACGTGGTGTGTGACTATGTGTCCTCTTTGCATAGCGATTAGTCTCTGTTACAAGCAGGGTACACACCTCCTCAGCAAAAAACTTAAAACATATATCACACGCTGAAGAGGAGGAGGTTACATCTGGAGAAGTAGGTCCAGGCACAACTGAATAAGAGAAGTGGGTAGATGATGACTCCTCCTTTCTCCAACTTCCAACTACCACAGCCAAATTGTCGGTTACTGAGCTACCAGATGGAGGTGCTCGAGCAGATTGGGCTGCTGGAGAATTAGAGGAGGGACTATCAAAGGTACTAGCTGAGGAAACAGTAGAAGAAGCAAGAGACAGAGCTAAAGAAATGCTGGTAGGTGAAGTCCCAGAAAGAAAGAGAGGACTAGCTAAAGGCAGAGCAGAACTTGAAGCACTAGCAGCTATTTCACTACCACTACTCTGGCAAACTCGAGCATGACAAATACTCCTAGTACTACGACTAAGCTGAACAACTGGTCGTGAAGGAGAGTGCGAGGGTAAAAATATAGGAGGGCATGACGATGGAAAAGACAATGATGCCAATGGAAATAGTATAAGAGTGACTACAGACATCACATAAGTCATAGAACCTGATGCATAGGTCACACAACCTACAGTTGCAGATACTGGTAGGAACAATGGAGAAGGTGATGAAGCAGCCATCACAGCAATAGGAGGGCTAGCAACAATAGTTTTGGCCATAGGGTTGATGAAGCTCTGTTAGCTGCCCAATCCATCGCTTCATGCATCAAACCTGAAGGGGATAAAAGAAATTGGCATCAAATAATTTTACTGCGGACTACAAGTAACAAGGAAACTAAAAGAGCATTGAAGTTCTATGCGCTGCATTGCTAACAGCTATAGCTAACCTGTAGCTAAACTGACTTTAAATACCTTCTTCATCGCTGGTATTCTCATCTCCATCTAGATCGGCACCTCGAGTGAAAGCGCTACGCTTCCTTGAAGGTAGGTCATCAGCGACTATTCTGCCAAGCGATAGCAGAGCTTCAGGGTCAACACGGCTCTGGCTAAGGTAGAATGAGATGCCATCGCCTTCTTCATCACTGCTTTCATACTCAGAAAATCCAAAATCATCGCCCAAAACCTGAGAAATAACGACAGTCGAACGGCCATCTCTACCTAGTTACCGAACGTCTATTGTCGGTACGATCGTACGATTTTTTATGTTTTTTTAATATTTTGATAAACAACTTTTTGCGTATATATACCCTTGTGACAGTGAGTGGGTTAATTACCTTAGATACATCAGTTCTACAACTGGAGTTGTTTTAGACCATATTGGTAAGGAATTCCCACCTGAACTTTGTAGTTTGGGCATTTGTTAGCTTACTATAATTATTGTCAGCTATCTAAATACTAAACAGCAATCATCTTTGATGGCTCTGCTTACATAGAGAGACAAGAGGCAAGAAGGAACAGGAACTTGGTCACCTATCAGTGGCCACATCCGAAGCGCACCTTCTATTTTGATGACAAAACCTATACTAAGCACAATGAATCCTACTATACAGTTTACGCCAGAAAACAGAAGTTGTCAACTGGAAGCTGTTCTCTGGCTATCTAATTGATAAGCTACCAAGGTACGTAGATAAAGCTTAGAAGCGCCATTTGATCGCAAACGAGCAATTTCTGTACATAGCTCTACGGCAAACAACCGAAGGATTTAAAACTGCTTCTGGACCTTAGAAAGGATTAGACTGACAAATGTCCTCTAGTGTGCTTTGGGGTATCGAGCTACATTTTACCAACCACCAATAAATATTCACCCGCAGATCGACAAGATACATAAAGACGCTAACGATTGTCCTACCACTCCAAACCAGCGACCACAGTTTCCCAATGTATACCTATGCCCTAATTGTTTAAACATAGGAACAAAGGGAAAAATCTGTAATACACTGAACATTTTCTGTGTGTTTATTATCTGCGTCATTAAGATTTTGATCGCGTGTCTACTCTGTGCCTTAGGGGACGGTCAGACTCTGCGCATGCCATGTAGGTAACGTATGCTAATTAACGCGTCACTTTTTCTAATGTTCTGAAAAAGTAAAACCAGACTGCTCATTGATCTGATAAAATTAATGTCTATTACAACACTAACCTTGCTGTTTACAGCATTTCTACTAATGAGTAGCCTATTTCAAAGTGATATACCGTGGATGGACACTTCCAAAAGACTTGAACTTGGCTATGCTGGCAATCCTGAGCAAGGGCATCCCAATTCCAACTGGCAACCAACCGTCCTCGATTTATCAGGTGTCAGCTACAACTTAAGTTTTTCTGAATCCACCTTCCAATGTCTAGCTATGAATAACCATGTGGATGTGAAAAAATGGTCAGCCACCACCTATGCCAAAGTTGGCCCCGACATGAGGGAAGAACGTCCAACAAATTCAGATGCCATCAAGAGCACAACTTTGGCCATTTACACACCCAAGCTGATGTTGATAATGGATACTGAAGTTTTGTTTATTTTTGTAATTTTATTCGGAGTTGTCATTCTTTATTCATGTGTCTATGAAACATATGACTTGGTCCATCATGGATTTCTCCCAAGGAAACAGGAGAATACTGTATGTGGGCTTGAGAATGTGATTGCTGTATTGCAGGAAAGAAATGCTAAGCTTGAAAAACTCGGAAAAGATGCAGTGTCCAAGTTGAAATGTGCTGAAGCAAACATAGCTATACTCAAGGTTTTACTGGATGTGGAGAGTGAAACTAACAGCTTTCTCTCTGAAAGGTTGACTGCAGCCAATAGTGAAACTGCTTTGTGGAAGACCAGACTCGAAAGAGAATCCTTCTTGAAGATTGAAGAACTGGAAGTTACAAAGCACAAACTGCAGAACAAATTGAAGAATGTTGGTGAATCATACACACAGCTGCAAGTGAAGTATTCCTACATGAACAACATCAATAACTGCATCACAGTTGAGCTGACATATCTCAAACTTCACTTGGAAAAGGAACAAAGAATATATTAATCTCTGGTGATGAAGCCTGAAGGAGATATCAATGAGAAAAGCAATGAAAGTATGGCATTGGACAAAGTAGAATGCATCTTTGCCTTGGAGGAAGAAAAGGCTCAACTAAAGAATGAAGCAGATCAACTACCATGCAAACATTTGGAGTTGTCACTACTAATGAACGTACATGTGAAAGAAGTTAACGCAGAGGCAGAGAGTGCCACAGAAAATAAACAGAGCAGGATTGTGGCTGTGCAGGAGTCACTAGCATTAGAGTTAATAATGAATAATGAACAATTCAAACGGAGGATGGAGACGCAGAGACATGCAGAAGAAGCTGAAAATGTTCTGATGACAACCAAGAAAAGTGTGGTTCAAGTAAGTGAGGCTAACTTTGTGTACAAGGAGGAGTGGAAGTTATGTGTGGCCCCACATGAGATGTGCAGTAAAGATAAGAAGAAGATCGCTCATATCATGTGTGTGGAAGACATGAAGACACAAATGGAGTATTTAAAAACAGTATGCCTTATGATAACCACAAATACTTTGTCACTAACATAATCTTAGGAGCACTCTCATTGCTAATGGGGAGTGCAGCTGCACAAAAGCCGAATTGAATGACATGAACAACTCGTCAGTTTTGTATTTGGGTATTATAATAATGAAGCTTTCCAGGAGTTTTTGACATAATTATAATTTTTATCAAGTCTCCTGTTGATAATGATGTGACTGCAAGGGATCTACTGAATGTTTACTGCATGCTTCCTGTCAGGCAACAGTTACCAGTAGTATATGTTGGATTCTTCCTCTCTATTCAGTGATGGTGGATTCTGCTTAATCCAGAGTATCATAACTGTCGTTGACTCTCCTGCTAGTTTAAAACTTTCACTCCACCACTAAACAGAGAAAATGGATAGAATTTGGTATCCAATGTATAGCCACACTGCAGCATTTGGCAGAAATGTGCACATATGGAACATAACTTTCAGACATTTTGTGAAATTGTTTGTGTGGATTAAGCCACAATGAATCTTTTGTAGTAGAACAATACCCCACATGACACTTCCTTGGAACCAGCCAAGACCTCTAAAGCTGCTGAGATAAACATAGAGACTACCAGAAACCAGGCCAATCCACAAATCGAGGAACTCCTACTTGATGGACTACATGGAAGGAATACTCCTCCCTTTAAACTTACATGCTACAGACATGGCAGAGATCATAAAGCAAGTATTTATAAATTGAAGAAATCAATTGCAAGAAGAAATGCTATATTGCACAAGTCTACTGAACCAGACAAAGAGGAACCAACTCTAAAATGACTCCAAAGAAGAAGTTCAGACCCACTGGGTTGAACAAGATGTGGCAAATAAGATACATAATTTTTTTAATAACTTGCGGAGCAAATCTCGCTCACCGATTCAAGTGCTCGTAATGGTCGATAATGTTCTAAGTCACATAGAATACGATTGGGGTCTACATTTTTGCCACTCAACCATCCAACTCAGCAAAAGCACCTATCCAAGAAGATGTTACAGCTTTTTAATTTCACCGATAAGATAAGCTTGTCAGGATCTGATGTAGGAGTAATGTGAACTGTGATGTGATGTTAATGAATGTAGTAAGACCTGGATGGCCAAACCTTATGGGCTGAGACAGTTTTGGTAAAGTTAACAGTTAACTTTAATGATCTGATCACCACTTTCTGTCTAGTGAGGCTGAGTGTGACCAACAGAAAGTGATAAATTGTCTTGCACCTGTATTCACGAATGTATTTGGGAAAATCAGAGGTGAAACTACATTTTGACCAAGCTCTGACCAAAACTCTACAATTTGCTTATTCTCAGTGGAAGAAATGCTCAATAAGATAACGAGTGACATAAGTTGAGAAAATTGGATGTACACCATAGTGCCAGTCAAGAAGCCATATTGAAGGTTGAAAATTTGTGGAGAATTCAAAGTCATTATCAACAAACACATTGGATTGATCCCTATCCCTTGCCCAGGGTAGATGGGTTATTTTCAGTTTTGTAAGTAGAGAAGTACTTCTCAAAATTGGATATGTCACAAGGATATCTACAGCTGGAATTAGAAGAACACTCAAAATATATATTACAAAAATACCCACAAACGCATTTTTCAGTTCGACAGATTGCTTTGGGGGGTATTCTCACAGCGGAGATAATGGAACAATGCGTTTTGGTGGTTTTATAGGAGTTTCTAACTATATTTTGTTCACCGGCTTCACTTACAATTAACTTCTTTGAGAAACTTGAATGAATTCAAGGAAGTCTTCAACTGGCTAACTCTTCTTAGTGTAGCAGGGGGGGAATTCCTGGGGGGGCTGGGGGGGCCATGGCCCCCCCAACTTTTGTCCAAAACAAGTTTTCTAAGGGAGTTTTTTTGCAAGCTGTTGAAGGTGTTGACTAACAAGTTATAGCACATTCATAATTTTAATTGGTGTGAAATATGCTAGAAAGAACAACACCATAGAACAACACCACAATATTGGCAACTTTGTTTCCTAATCGGTTCAATACATGTGACCAGTTAGTGTATGTCAGGAATAACAGCCTGACAACTCAACCACCAAACTAGCCTCAGACCATACCATGGAACTAACACTTTAAGTGTGAGGATCATTTTAGCTGTTAGGATCATTTTGACATTTATATAGTTCATGTTATTTCATTGGTTCATTTTGATTTTGCCATGACAGCAGTGGAGTGAGTAAGCTCTCCACTGCCTTATGTTGAGTTCTGCTATAAACCTAATGGCTGTTAATCATTATTCGGAATACTAAGCAATATAAGAGTGAACAGAGAAATTAGCTAGTGCTGCTGCAGAGTGAATCATGCCTAAAAGACAAGCCTCCTTGTTAAGTTTTTGTCAAAGTCCAACTAAGAGACAAAGGGAGTCTGAGGAGAAGGCTGATGATCAAGCCCAAGGATCTGATAGCCAAGATGTACAGATTGAAGAAAACCCAGAAGAATCTGAACAGGTACGTCTGTCATAATCCATCACATGATAACAACATTAAGCCTCTCAATTTTTTTGTGGCATCTCAGCCTCTGATGTCAGTGAATCCTTATTAAACAATAAACAATCATATATTGACAGACCCTGTTGTTATAGTTGTTTTTGCAAAATTAGACTTTGACTCAAGCTTCAAGTACTTTTGATATCTCTCAGGAGCAGCAACAAGAAGCCAGTAGAATATCCCTGAGACTCTGGATACCCTTCCTCAAGTTCCCTACCAGCCAATCAACATCAAATACCCTAAAAGCAAGATGGGTCATCAACGAGCATTCCAACCAGCCTGGTACTCGCAATTTTCATGGCTGCATTATCAGACACTATTATTTGCCACACTTGTGGCACAGCCAATTTGAAGGGACTGCTTAAGCTGGATACTTGGCCTGAAATCTCCTTCTTGTCTGATGGGTTCAGAAATTGGAAAAATGCTCTGTGTAAAAACAAGGGTTTCCATAAGCACGAAAGCTCGCTATGTCACAAGCATGCAGTTGCTATGTTAACTCAACCTTGTCATATTGATGAGCAGCTGAAGGAGCAGCTTAAGAGTCAGAAAGAGGAAAATAGGAACTGCCTCCTGAAAATCATTCAAAGTGTATCCTATCTTGCCCGCCAGCTTCGTAAGGGCAAGCAAGAGGAGGAGTCAAATTTCAAGCAACTCCTCCTTCTGCGAGCTGAAGATGATAAAGTGCTTCGCAAATGGATTGAAAAGTCTTACGACAAGCATATCAGTCCAGATGCTCAGAATGAAATCTTACAAATCATGGCTCTAAAAGTGCTTCATGGTATAGCAGCTGACATAGCTGAATCTGGATGTTACAGTATCTTGGCTGATGAGGGTACAGATGCGAGCAACATTGAACAACTTGTGATTTGCATATGTTGGGTGAATGAGATGACAGTACGTGAGGAATATATTGGTCTGATGTCAGTTTCTCAGACCAATGCAGACACAATTGTTGCTTGCATAAAACATGTGCTGCTATGCATGAATCTCAAAATTCAAGATGCCCGTGGGCTATGTTATGACGGATGTTCGACCATGACTGGAACAAAAAATGGGGGTGCTGCACAAATCAAGAAACTGAATAAAAAATGTCTGCTAACACACTGCTATTGCCACTCGCTTAATCTTGCTGTCGGGGATACAATAAAAAATATTTCCCTGTTGAAAGACACGCTGCTTATGAAATTACTACTATAATAAAGAAGAGTCCAAAAAGAGAGGCAGTATTCCGCAGAAAGCAACCAGAAATTCTGGGGCAAATGGAACATGATCTCCATGTAGACAATATTGACTCACCAACTCTGAAAATCCTCTGCCCAACAAGGTGGACTGTCCGAGCAGCATCTATCTGAAAATGAAGGCAAGAATAATTGGAGTGGAGACTAAAATGCAAACTTTTAGTTTCTTCTGTGGTCTTCAGCTAGCCATTGTAGTACTTTCACATTCAGATAACCTCAGCACTTGCCTTCAGATATGTGCAGTGGATGCTCAAGCAAATGCCAAGCTATCTGTCACTGTCCTATGAGGAATACGATCAGATAGGGATGCAAGCTTCCATTGGAGAAAAGTAACTCAAGTTGCTGTGAAGTTGGAACTAAAAGAGCCTTCACTTCCACGTCACCGTAAGATGCCATCAAGGTATAGTGAGGGTAATGCTCAACATGAGCACCATACCAATGTAGAGAACTTTTACCGCCAAATCAATTTTGAGGCTGTGGACACTGTAGCTAGCTGCATTGAAGAGTGTTTTAATCAGAAGGACTACACCACAAATTCAACCTGTGAGAAGGTCCTAGTGAAGGAACATTGGGGGAGGATGTCTCACAAAATGTTGACGAACTATGTGAGTTCTACACTGAGTTTGACCCTGATACCTTAAGAATCCAGCTATCTATAATGGCAGAGTCCTATCGCAGTTTCAGTCAAGATGAAGGTGGTGGTGATACATTGCAAAATGTCGTTGATTTCCTCAAAAAGAACAAAAGCATCTGGCCCCTCATACCAGAGGTCATGTCTTTGGTCAAGGTTGTTCTGGTTATGCCGGCAACTAATGCAAGCTCTGAACGAGCCTTCAGTGCGCTTAGAAGGGTGAAGTCTTACCTTCGTACAACAATGTCGAACAACCGCCTCAATCATCTCATGACATGCACAGTGCATAAAGAGCTGGTGAAGGAACTGAGCCTCAAGCAAGTGACAAATGAATTTGTGGATAGAGTAGAGAGGCGCTCATCCATCTTCGGCCACTTTTCCATTTCTTAGTAGATGTGAATGATAGTCTCTTTCTCTCTCTTAGATGTTAGTGCTAGTATACTGTTTGTCATCTGGTTATGTTATGTGTTCGGGTGATTACTAAAATGAAAATATTTTCAACACTAATTTACCCCAAAGTCTGTAGTTCTAATTACTCCTATTTTTCAAAATATCCTGGATGAGTTTAGAGACTCCCCTAGAGACTCCCCTAGAGTAAGCAGCTTTAATACTGCTTTTGGCCCCCCCAACTTTCATATGGAAATTACCCCCCTGTGTAGAATACAGAGGGCATATTAATTGACCAGTATACATAGTTTGTTACTGAGGAGAACATCAAGGTAGTACAATGAGCTAATTGTTACAGAGCTATGGCAAAGTAAATGTTTAAGTAAAATTGCTACTGAACTTTTCTACTGGTTCACTTTATTGAATAAGCAATCCTGGTAGATTACTAGACTCAAATCTTCCCAAGCTGCAAAGAAAGGCTACAGGCCAACAAGTTGGGACACTCTTCTATGAGAGTACAAAAGAGCTGGTGCTGGCTTACAATGCTTCTCCTAATGGATTTGATTACTTGATAGCTTGTCAATTCATCATGGAATAACCTTTTTACGGCCAAATGGATTAACCATTCAGAAGCAGCAGCCATCACATCAAGTCATGTTGTAGTTCTTACATTGATCCCTTAAATTGTACTGACTTTCCTGATGAGCAACTTTCAGAACATTGATAGTCTTGTGCACCCTGGATTACATACAAATCCCTGTTGGATAGGTAAAATATGATAAAGTGGAGACTTGTCCATTGGTTAAATACCACCAGGATGTCCTCTGCCATGTGAACTAATCTTCCTAATCATGAAGGAATGGGAAATTGAACCAGAGACATATCAAAGTGCATTAGACATCGTTCTAGTGGTGCTGTAGACCATTCTTCCAACCCAATCTTTGGGCGATGGGCTGAACCTATTATTGTGGGACATGCCAATTCCAACCAGGAAGTCCTGAACATTAATGGAGATAGAAATACCTAAAGGTAAAATTCAGTATATATTCTGAGAACATGCTACAGAAATTCTCTAGTCAGCTTTCCAGTTCCTCAATGTCCTTCTTTGACAGTGCAGTCTCCTGGCACCAACAACTATTTTCAGCAACGGTGCTGCTTTCTGACAAACTAAGTGGATTAAAATGCATTGAGTAGTTAGTAGTCCTCTAGGTATGGTGTTTTCTATCAACAAGGCTTCTCCCTTCTCGAATTCCTTGAGCGGCAGAGCCAACCTAACCAGAAGAATGCTAATGAAAAAGTCAGCTTAAAGTTAAGCACCTAGAGGCAGAAGTAGTTTACCATAGACTTGTTATTTTCACACCATTGCCTGTCATGTATTCAATCTTTGCAAACGTCAAATTGAGAATGAATTATAGTGAAGGAAGGAGGATACAATATTTTTAATGAATCTCTGGATGTACAGAGCAGCACTATGATGTTAAAATCCTTCTATCAAGTGAAATGCAGCTGGCAGATGTTCAATCTGGAGTTATAGGTCATTTACTCAACTGCTTGTGTTGAAATCACTAGCAGCAGGTATATGATGGTGGTTAGTATTGAGCACAGCCTAGTTCATGTCTCCTTACCAATGTCCTAAATGAGAGCATGCTCATGGCTCTGGAACTCGAGTGATCATCACTGGCTGCGATGAGTTGAAAGAGAATTGATGCGATGAGCACATACTGCTTTAGCTCCTCCACCATCTTATTGTTCACCACCACCTCAATGATATCCAAATAGAACCACAACCAATTTATGTAGACAGACCAGGAGATGGTGGAAAAGAGTAGTTGTACATTTGGTGGGTTCTATATTTTGAATAGTCGTCTTTTGTGCAAGCTTCTGCATCTCAGAGAAAGAGTACTATCTATGGGCTCAGATTTGTCATGGAATGGGTTTGATCAATTCCACCAGTTTTTGGCCTTGTAGTATTATAACTGCTTGGCATGATTATTTCAATTTGAATCTTGGAAATGTCTCCCATTGTTGTGCTAATGGCTGCTGTGCTGTGTTAATTATTAAAAAAATGCCAAGCATGAGAGTGTCATGGAGTTCCTTATTGTTAAGTATGTGCTTGATCAACTGGCCGTAAACAGTTTTAGAAAATACCTAGAGGACTTCTAACTACTCAATGCATCTTCGCCCACTTGTTTGTAATCTTCTACTCTCATTCTGTCCTGTTACCTTGTGACACCATCACATAAGGTGAGTTTGTTGTACCTTGCATCACTTGTATTTATATTTGACCAAACGTCTTTCTATTGCTGTGTCATGCCCTACATTCACAAAAGGTATTTGAAATACTTAGATGAGGTCATCTGTCTTTTTTTAACTACTGTCATGTGCTGTGCAAGATCTGGATAAAAGCTCTGAGCTGGATGGTTTATGGTATTACTTTTTACGAATGAGAGTGTCATGGAGTTCCTTATTGTGAAGTATCCATTGTGCTTGATAGAAAACACCATACCTAGAGGACTACTAACTACTCAATGCATCTTCACCCACTTAGTTTGTAATCTTCTCCTCTCACTCTGTCCTGTTATCTTGTAACACCATCACATAAGGTGAGTGTATTGTACCTAGCAATCACCATTTCTTTCTATTGTTGTAAGGTATTTGACATACTTAAATGAGGTCATCTGTATTTTTTTTTTACTTCTGTCATGTGCTGTGCAAGATCGATAAAAGCTCTGAGCTGGATGGTTTATGGTATTAATTTTTATGTGACATGATCATTTATACGTGAAATAAACCAAAAATATGAATATAAGAATATAAAATTAGTGTACATAAAATAATTAAGGAATGGTATATAGCATTATGGTCAACATGCCTTGGTTTTTCTATATGCAGAAGATCTATTAAAAGATTGTTTGAGTTGAATCCTATAATATAGCAGAAAAACGGTTTGTCAATAAATTACCAGTTCCACGCCGAAAGTCCTAGATTCAGAGAAGTTTCTTGATATTGTCTTCTGCCATATCGCAGTTGCACTGGTGAATGTGTTGGACTTTATGCTATATTTTGTTTTGTCCACTTAGCAATCTTGAGATTGGTGGCCAGTTATCTACCTTTGCCGGCCAGTTCATGTGAGCTGGAGAGCATAATTATTAGCAGAGAATCTGTCGAGTGCCATAGACTCTATTATTCATGTTGGCCATTGCTTTCTTGGCACATTGCTGCATAAATAAATATGCTCACTTGATCTGAATGAGATGTTGATATGGCGGTACAAGGTTGGTGGAGGTGATAGTGCACAATTTGTCTGTAAAAAGTTACCATTGCAATATCTTTGCTAAACTTGCACCATGTAATCCATTTTCATATAATCTGTGCTAGGGTATACTGGTTAAAAAGATGGGAGTATTGATTATGGAACCACCAGCCTAACACAATCTTACTCAGTTTCAGTTGGTTTATATGTTAACCAGGTGGTAGGCTTAATTTACTTTTCACCATAGTTAAAAAAACTGTGACAAATACAACTTATACAAGCTGATTTTAAAATGTTTCTATTCTTCGTATTAGTTCTCTATAACAGAGTATTTAAACACAACATCTGAACGTAAATTTTGGTGATGCAAGTCAGGAAGAGCTGTGAAGACATTTTCTGAGTTGAGTAGAATGGAATTAGTGTCATAGCCTACCCACACTAGGAGGAAGATGGTAATCAGAATGAATTTGAAGATGGTGAAGTGTTAAAAATATTGATAAACACGATATATAGATTTTTCCAACATTTTGAATCATGCTTGGACTGATATTGGACAACATGTTCACTTTTATTCCACTTCTAATTGATCCATAAAAAGAGCACACAGGATGTTTGCTCCTGGAAAAGTCCCTAGTGTTGCACCATGAGCCTTCTTACGTTCATAAAGAGATTGTAATATTTGAATAGCAAGTTTATAGCTTCTACATGTTTTTCCAGCATAATTCCAGATTTCCAAAAACAAGCTTTTTTCAAAATTATGCTAGCATAATCCTCCTAGGCTTAATTACATTACATTGTGTCACTGCATAATAATTGTGGTTTCTCTATGTGAGAAACAAATGTTAACCTGCAATTTAACTCTTTGAACGTTAATTGCACTCGTACATGGTGGACATATATGTCCTAAAGGACTAATGCTTTATTGACTCCCATGACAAGTCAATGCTGCTGATTAGTACAGCCACTCACGAAGCATCTGCTTATTGGTACAGCTGCTCAAGGTGTTTAATTCACTTGTACTAACCTGGAATTATCAACTATCTTTGGACAAACCTTGGTTATCTACAGTGGTTATGTACCTTCACTTTAGATCCCACTTTAGATCCTTAGATGATAGTGTATTGTGCTGAATACAAGTGATGGATAGAAAAATATAATAGAGCTGAAGTGATGTGTATGTTAGAAGGAGATGACAGTGATGATGATTTTGGTGGATATATTGATGAGAATTATTATGAAGGTGTGGAGGATGGTAGAGAGGGTGTGGAGATGGTGAAGAGGTTGTGGATAGTGTAGTAGGAGTAGCTCCAGTGAAAGTTAAAGCAGCTCCAGTGCCATCAGCTCCAGTGCCATCAGCTCCAGTGCCATCAGCTCCAGTGCCATCAGCTCCATTGCCATCAGCTCCAGTGCCAGCAGCTCCAGTGGTGATATCTCATTCAGTCAGACATCTGGTTGCACGGTTGATATGGAAGGAAAGGCGCCCGTTGATTTGCTCAGCTTTTTCTCGATGACACTATCCTAAGGAGAATTGTAGGAAACAAATTTGTATGCAGACCAATTTATAGCTTCAAATCAAGACCTACCTCCTCGATCTAGAGTGAGAGATTGGAAAGCTTGCACAGTTAGCGAGATAAAGAGGTTCATTGCCGCTATAGCGTGGACAATAATACCATCTTGGAAGAGAAATTGCCATCGATGAATCAGTGATTGGATTTAAGGAGAGGGTCTGGTTCATCCAGGACTTGTCCATGAAGCCCACAAAGTGGGGCACGAAAGCTTATGTCCTGGCAGACAACTCTAATAGATATACCAGCTGTATGTAGGTGAGGAGACTTTAGTATACACACAATAATATGATATATAGACTTGTACTCCCTCTAAAAAAGTATTGGCTTTGGTGCATGTGGTACAGTTCGGGTGAATAGGAGGGGGGTTCCTGCATGTATCAAGGCCAAAGACAATATGAAAAAGGGTGAGATCAAGTCTTTAAGTACAAATGATGTCCTTGCCTTGAAATGGATGGACAAGAGAGCTGTGACCATTCTTAGTACTCTCCACGATGATAGACTTATAACAAAGAGTAGGAGAACAAGGCTGTCAGCAAATGGCATGGAGGAGGTCATAAAGCCTACAGCCATTGTCAAGTACAATGGTCACATGGGTGGGGGTAAAAATCCAATCAGCTGATGAGTTACTATACTTTCCAACATAGGACACAGAAATGGTGGAAACAGGCAGCTTTTCATCTCCTCATATGCATACATAATATATAAATGGACACCTTCGACTGGCCGAAAAGTAACACACCAGTCCTTCTTAGTGAAGGTTGCTGTTGGATTTCTTCAGGCAGGCCTGACAGAAGCTCAGCTTGACCAAGTGTCCATCCTTCACAATCACCCATGGCTGAACCAGCCAGACTTAGAGGAAGGCACTTCATAGAGCACCTTCCCCCAAATAGCAATTGCAAAAGATCCCTGTGTTGTTGCTACCGGTGCAGAAACAAAAAAGGAGTCAGAACTTCATTTAGATGTAAGATTTGTGAAGTAGCTTTATGTATTACACCTTGCTTTGAACTATACCACACAAAAGTTAGTCCTTACCATCCTTATCATAACTCTTTTTTTATTTATTGTCATCATTTTCTTTTTCTTGATTGTTTTTCCCTCCAATAGCTTACCAGTCCTATGTATGCAAACTATGACTATGAAAAATATTTATAGTGGATATGTAATATAAATGCATAGTTGGTAGATCATAGCTAGCTGAGCTGAAATTATACTAGCACTGGCTATAGAATACATGTTTGCTTGGCAGTCCTAACTACCTCCAGTGCTAGCTATTGCTGGCTATATATCAGCTACAACTGCCTTCTTCAAGCGCTAGCTAATTTGCTAGCTATAATGATCATCTAAATCTGCCAACTTCAAGCGCTAGCGAATTTTCTTATCTATAAAGATCAAGTAAAACTGCGTATACACTTCAAGCGCTAGCTAATTTGTAGCTATAATGATCATCTAAAACTGCCAACTTCTAATTTGCTAGCTATAAAGATCAGCTAAAACTGCCTATACACTTCAAGCGCCATCTAATTTGCTAGCTATAATGAACAACAGGATCTGCTATGAACTCTTACTACCACTTCTTCTACCTATCTTAACATGGATATTCAACCTCTGCATGAAGCAGATGACCATTCACAACTGTTGGAGGGAGAGTTTTCTGAAAACACTTTACAAAGGAAAGGGTGACCTATCCTCTCCAGATATGTACCGAGGGATCGCCCTTCTGAACACACTCTTTAAAACATTAACCTCTCTCATCAACCACCGTTTTCACCAGATCATCCCTCTCCCCCCAGCTGAGCAGTATGGCTTCCAACAAGGTAAAAGGACTCAGGAACCCATTTTCAAACTCATTTCCACAATTGAAGAGAACCTCAAGGAAAAGAAAGGGCACATGTATGCCCTCTTTGTTGACTTCCGGAAAGCTTTCGATCTAGTCAACCGTCCCCTTCTCCTGGATAAGCTTAAGTCACAGTTCGGGATAAAAGGACGCACCCTTGGGGTCATCAAAAATATCCTTGCTGGAAATAAAATCAGGATCACTGATGGATTTACGACCTCTGAGCCCATCCTCCAGTTACGAGGTATTTTACAGGGAGACTCCCTATCCCCGACTCTATTCATCACTATATTGCAGACCTCGCCACCCTCCTTCGGCATACTGGGGTTGAGTTCTCATTTTATGCAGACGATCTAGTGATATACTCCAGAAATAAGGTGTCAGTAGAAGCGGTACACCATTCTTTGGATGGGGGTGCACCCAAAACCTGAATATATCAAAGACAAAGGTGATAAAGTTCAGGAAAGGACGACGTATAATAATTATGCAGAAATGATACCTTCTTTTACAGAGGATCAATTATTGAAGTGACCATTTCATATGAATATCTTGTAACTCTCCAACCAACTCTTACTTTTACCAGGCATGTAGAGAAGAAGAAAAAGAAGGCCCTTGCTGTGATAGGAAGTCTTCAGAAGCTTCACCTCGTGAGCATAGTTTGTGCCCTCAAGATATTATATATGACGCTATTTCCTGCTGTGACCTACTGCATGAATGTGATATCCCCTTTCTTAACCTTCCACGAGCTCGACAACATAAAGGCTGCATTCCTTAAGAGGGCCCTTGCTGTCCACCAGAATGCTTCCTCAACCCTTGTTCATAAACTCATTAGAACGCCTACACTAATGGTAGATTTTTTCTCTCCTTTTTTTCTTTTTTTTGCTTCCAAAAACATGCTCAATAGCCACTGGCTAATGCAAAGAGCACACAATACACACAACACATGAAATACATTATGAATGTTATGAAATTGTTTGTATGTAATGTTTAAGAGAACGGGATTCCTTAATATTTTTTCGGAAGAGCATTCCACTTACGAATGGCAGAAGGGAAAAAAGATACATTAAAAGACCGAGTATGAGGGAAAATGAAAGTAAGGTTGAGGGGCTGATGTTGTAAGTTGGACGAGGCTGATGTGCAGGCAGTGAGGTTGGAAAGTCAGTGTAATTATGCAAAAGCTTAAAGAGAAGTATGAGTTTAGAGTCGAGACGACAAGAGGAGAGTGTAGGGAGTTTTAGATTAGAACGCAAAAGGGAATAGTCAGAGCACCAGTCTTTAGAACAAATTTTGCATGCAAAGAATTGTATTTTTTGGATAGACATGGAGAGGTGCGCAGATTGTGGGTCCCATAGAAATGAACAGTATTCAAGGTGAGGTCTTATTAGAGAGGTGTATAGATGCAGAAGAGAAGAGGAGTCACAGAGTGATGATAAAATTGTCGGTATAAGAGGCCTAAGAGACGACGAGACTTACTACAAATGAAGGATATGTGTTTAGACCAGGATAGTGTGGAAGATAAGAGAACACCCAGATACTTGAACTCGGAGACTAAATCAAGAGAGGAACTAAGTAGGTAGAGCGAGGGCAAAGTTTAGAAGATAGGAGAAACTTTGTAAGTTATAAACATCCATTTAGATTTTGAAGAATTTAATGTAAGAAAGTTGGATGAGATCCAAGAGAAGTATCAAGATTTTGTTGAAATAGGGAGAAATCAGAAAGGGAGTTAACAGGTTGGAAAAGTAGGATATCATCAGCATACAGAATAATCTTGCAGGAAGAAGACAGAGGGACTTTACATACTTATTAATATAAATGATAAAGAGAAGGGGCCCAAGGATTGAACCTTGAGGGACACCAGAAGAAACTGGAAGAGGGGAGGAGGTGGACCCAGAAATGACCACCTGTTGAGAGCGGCATGAAAGATAAGAATGGAGCCATTGAGGAGCCAAGGGGGACATTGGAGAGTTGAGAGAAGGTGTAGTAGGGGTGCATGAAGGAAAATCAAAGGCTTTTTTTTAGGTCAAGGAAGCAGGCACACACAGCTTTATTATGTTGAAGAAGCGTATGGAAAGAATGGACAGCAAAGAGGAGGGCAGATGAAGTAGAGCGATGAGGGAGAAAACCAAACTGAGACGGAGAGATGAGATTGGAATCAAGACAGAAGTTGTAAAGAAGACGGTGCACATGTTTTTCAAGTAATTTACTTACAATAGAGAGAAGAGAGATAGGTCTGTAGTTTGAGGGAGATCTGAGATTTGAAGTGGACTTTGGAATGGGAACAATGTTGGATAATTTCCAATCATTGGGGACATAACCAGCACGTAGAGAAAAATTAAATATGTGGGTGAGGGGAGAAGAAAGCAGTCGCTTTCAACATGCGAGAAGAGATAAGATCAGGTCCAGAGGCAGTGACAGATGGTAGCAGGTAAACAACATATAAAGTCAGAGGGCTAATAATAATTAGTTAGCAAATATGATCTACAACTGCCTACTTCGAGCGCTATATACAACTATCTAGCTATAAAAATGACCTAGCTATAAACTATCAACTTCGAGCACACTATGTAACAAACTGGCTAGCTCATCCACATACTTGGAGTCTTGCTTCACTTCTCTTGCCATCTAAAAAGGTTCTTCTAGCCTCGATAGGTTGCTTTCAGTCACGAATGGCTCACCAAAGTCAATTGTGATTGCAAGTTCCATTTGCAACTTTCGATTCTTAGGAGGGTCATTGAGAATATCCAAAAGCTTTTGTTTGGTAGGTGGGAGACCATTATTTTCAAGGAAGGGATGAACTTCCCCAAAAGCATCAAGCATGTGCTTCATTTCGACCACCTTGAATAAGTAGGGACTGGCAGACCTGTAGTTTTCTCTCAAGCCAGTTTTGTCTTTGGACTTCGTGTAAAAAGTCCAACCCAGCCTTTAACAATATGCTTGTACATTATATTCTATCTAACATGATCAAGAGTATGTGAGAATCACCCCACATATAGAATACAAGGGTAAACAATTTATAGAGTTTGAATTGGTATATACATTGTTAACTGAAGCACGATCACGCATATATAGCTGATTTGAGACAATACCAAGTTGATTAGATAGGCACATAATCAACTCTCTGGCCACTATATACTTCGCCTTTAACCCTCTCACCGGCATAGGCGCAAAACGGTATAACCGTTACTAAAATAATAATAATAAATCAACTGTTTGTCAAAAAAAAGAAATAATCATATTTATGCATGGTCAAAGCTTTAGTCTACGAAGATTTAAAATATAACGAATGTATGACGTGGGTAACCATGGAAAACGTGACGTCAAACTTCACTTCTGGTTTTGGAATAAAGATGTCTGTTCAATATAATCGAGATGAAGTTATCGGTCTGCTTTTTGACGATGATTTTGGCCTCTCTGAGAGTGATAGCTCTGAAGAAGATGAAGAAAATACACCTGCTTACTTTGGAAGCCACGAGGTTGATATATGAAGTTTTGTGCAGCATGCATTTGTTAATTTTTGTCATATTCAGCTCATGTAATGATTTTTATATGGTTGATGCTAGCTAGCTTCATATAATTATTGTTGCCAAAAATATATTCTTCAATTGTCAGTTACTAACCTGTCACTGACCTGTCACTCAATGAGCAATGGTAAACTGTTGAACATTCTTAGTGGACATAATAAAGAAAGCTAGAAACAGTTCCTGTTTTCATAAAGAGATTCACGATGTTGTGGTTTATTTCTAGGCAACCAAATTTTGTTACAATATTCGTCAGCTCGTTATCTACCACCTGACATATGGTTGCTAGGTACTTTACATTATGTATCTTTAAATAATTTATAATAAATAATAAGAAAATCATTCATTTTGAGGAAAATACCTCTGTAAAGTTACCGGTGGGAGGGTTAAGGCTTTTATATAGCTAGCAACATTAGCCTGACAACACCTTGCTGTAGTTGCCACTTCTCATCCACAAAATGAACCACTATAACCATTGCTACACAAACATGAGTTGTTCCATCAAAGATTATAGCTACTTATTTTCCATTAATGTTATTTTTGATGCTGGCAAACTAAATTAATTGGCGTAAATTATTACTGTGAGACACTGAAGGCAATTTCTTCAAATACTTATCTAAAACACTCAATCTTGCTTAGAGGTATACTCTAGCTTTCAAAAACGATTTCACATCTTTAACTCGAAAGACTCTGACTTCATCTGAAAGATTTTCTCCAACTGGGTGTTTGTCTGCACCATACTTCTTTAACATGTCAGCTACTTTTGATCTTGCACTTTCTTTGAAGCTCACCATTGTAGGAGCTCCATTTTTATAAGTACATGTATTATCAAGATGCTGAATGTGAAAATTTCAAGTTCAGTCATTCATATTATTGTATTTAATTACCTATATAAATGTGGGAAAGGTACAGGGTATGGTTATACAAAATTGGGCATGGCCAGGCCGCCTGCACTATTTATTTGCCTGCACTATTATATTTGCCTTACCAATGCAAAATATACTGCTATTCCTATGATCTATCTATCATATAGCTGTGTGCTAAGTAATAGATGTATATATATATATACATACACTACATTTTGTGTGCATAGATAACTACTGTATAAAAATTATAACTTGTGATCCAGTCTGCTTTTTTTTTGCATCATGTATTCAAAATCCGGCTTGGAATCAGTAAAAAGTCTGCCTATAATGCTGGCATTATTCTCAATGCTTCAACACACTACAAAAAAATGCTACCATAATTTATTGAGCCCCAGTAGGAAACCATAATCCCATATCTCTCTTTTTCAAACACAAACAACTTTTGTGGTCAAAAGATGGATTTCTCTGTGTAATAAAATGCTATTTGCGAAATGTCTTTTTTGACTCTGCTAGGTAACAAAATGCCTAATTATG